>SJYQ01002119.1:308648-370403 GCA_006410935.1 Redunca redunca | reverse complement strand
ATTTTAAATGCCTTTCCAGTATCTGTAGAGATAACCATGTGGTTTTCCTCTGTATTACTGTTATGAATTCTTTTAATAAATTTTTCTAATTCTGAACCATTTATTCCATTCATTTATTTATTCCATTTATTCTACTCCTAGAATAAGATCAGTTTGAGCATGATTATCTTTTAGTGTGCTTTTTTTGTGCTGAGTAAATCTGATTTATGCTAACTTATACACTAATAAATGAGATTGTCCTAAAGTATTTGATGTTTTCCCTTTCTTGTAATGCTCTGAGTCAGTTTAATTATATTGGGATTATCTGCTCCTCAGAGGGGTTTCTTTTGGAAGTTTTCTCATCACACTGCCTGCACCAGGTGCTCTTGACAGTATTTCTCTCTTCTTTCTTCTTCTTCTGTTCCTTTCTTTCTTTTCTTTGATGGAATTAGTACATTAGTGCTAGTGTTTATAATTTATATTTTTCTAGAATATCACTCACTTTATCTTGTATTTCAAGGTTTTTGCATTTCCCATTCCATTCATTTCTGCTCTTTCCCTTCCTATCTTGATTAAGTTTTTGTTTGTTTCACTGGTGTTTTTTAAGCATAGACTTTTGGGTATTTTTATTTATTCTATGATTTTTCTATCTTCTGACTTATATGTCTAGTGTTAATTTTTTTGGCTCTTCCTTCTGCTTTTGTTTATTTTTTCTAACTTCTTAAATTGGATGTTTGATCCCTTTCATCCATATTGTTTGATATAAATAGTTAACGTCACGACTTCTCCGAGTACTGCACTCTTAGGCTCTGGCACGTAATATTTATTTTCTTTGCCATTATTTTCATCAGGTGCTGAAATTTTAGTTTAATATAGATTGAGTCCCTTAAAATTTCTGGGTGCCAGCATTCCAGTTTTGTTGTGAATCTCTAGGACTTCCTGTTTCTGTCTCTTTTATTCCTTCCAGCAGAGACTGTTAGTTACATTATTTTTACTTTGGAATTAAAGTTTACTTTGTGGCCTCACGCTGAATCATTTAACTGAAATCATACGGGGTTTCACTGAAGGACACATGTTCTGTATGAGTTGACAAGATGTAGCTTTAGGTGATTTAAGTTCTGCTGCTGCTGAGTCGCTCCAGTCGGGTCCGACTCTGTGCGGCCCCTTAGACGGCAGCCCACCAGGCTCCCCCGTCCCTGGGATTCTCCAGGCAAGAACACTGGAGTGGGCTGCCATTTCCTTCTCCAATGCATGAAAGTGGAAAGTGAAAGTGAAGTTGCTCAGTCGTGTCTGACTCTTAGCGAGTCGGACTGCAGCCTACCGGGCTCCTCTGTCCATGGGATTCTCCAGGCAAGAGTACCGGAGTGGGCTGCCATCGCCTTCTCCGAAGTGTTCTACGACAACTTAAATCGTATGGTGTTTCACTGCAGGATGTAGTGTTCTTTATAAGAGGACAAGATGCAGCTTTAGGTTATTTAAGTTTTACATATGCCTTAAAATTGTTTGTCCGTTTATTTGCCTTTGAATCCCCAAAGTGCCATGGAAACGCACGCCTGGTGAAGGGATGTGTGACGCTGAGCTCCCTGTGGGAGCCTCCAGTTGTGCTGTCTTTTGTCTTATAGCCAAAGATTGCAGAGGAGAACTTGACCTACGCTGAGCTGGAGCTGATCAAGCCCCACCGGGCAGCCAAGGGCATCCCCGCCGGCACTGTCTACGCACAGATCCTCTTCGAGGAGAACAAGCTGTAACTCTGCGTCCTATTTGATATCTGCCGCTCCAGTTATTTATGAAACTTTGGAAACAAAAGTCCTTATTTTTATATTCTCACTTGTGCCTTCTGTGTGCTGGGAGCCCCTTTCCAGTGGCATTTCAGGTGCCTTCAGAGAGGCATGAAGCTCCTTTCTGTGAAGAGCAGGGGCCGAAGCCCTTTGGATAAATCTCCCAGGACAAGATTTTCTGGGTCTGAGCCCTGAAGGGTGAGGACTCTGATTCTGAGACCATTCAAGAGGATTTTCTGCTGAGCCAAACCCCTTTATGTTTTTTTTTCTTCTTTGTCTGTTTTCTTTTTTTAAATCTGAATTTTAATCTTCTACCCTTCCTGTATCTGTGATATCAAGCTCATAGTATATAGCTAGAGGAAATACCATTATGGGCCCAAGTGCGAGATGGTAGAGATGCACTAATTGGTTTTCAAAGGATCAGATAACATTGTCAGGGCACCCAGAGCAGCATAAAGTGCTTAATGTAAGCAGTCATTCAAGATAGCATCTCTTGTTTTAAATAGATGCACTGACCCTGCTGACTCAAGGGCAGAGAGACAGATTGTGGGGCAGACTGAGGTCTAAGCTGACAATGAGCTGTCTGGATACCCCAGTGCCCATTTCCCCACCCATTATTGTCCACAGCCACAGGACAAGTAGGACATCGTTCATTCTGAAGTGCTTCCACCTCTTTGGCAGGGGGGCTTGTCCCTGTATAGAGACTATTCTCCAAGAAGTTCTCACTTATCCTTTTCCAAAAGGAGCAGGGTGGTGTGCTTCGGATAGACAGAATAGAAGAAGGGGGCCTCTTGGAAGTGTGCCAAGGTTACTAACTAATCGAGCATCCCTTCGTGTAAGAGGAAAGCCTTCTGGCTGCTCCTCTAATGGTAGGAGAGTAGGAAGTACAAGCCAAGCTGGAAGGACGTGTCCTGGACGCGCCCTCCCGCCTCCCGCCTGCTGGCCCTCCACAGCGTGCCTTGCTGACTCAGCTTTGATGCTGATCCAGATGGGCCTGAGCGGGAGAGGCAGGGCAGCCTGGCGAGTGATCTACGGGAAAGTTGCTCTGTGGGCCGGTGTGATGCCCATGGCCTCACCGCCCTGGGCCAGGCTAGGCCATCGGCTGTGTTGCTAAGGACACTTAGTGTGTGAGTGTACTATGGGTGGGTTTTCCTGCACACTACAGAAACTGTTGGCTTTGTAATGGACCATGTATATATGTTAAATTATATATTTTAAATACAATCTGATGTGAGTTGTGCCCCTCTGTACAGCCATGTAAACTTGGTTAGGTTCTTATCCCCTACTAATCTCAGACTCTCTATTTATACAAAGGTGAGTTAACCTCTCATAGAATTCTTATAATGGGATAATGACTTGGAAGATTCTGGATGCTAGAAATTGCTACACAAATACACTGTATTAACATGCATGCTAAAACCAGTCCTTAGTTTTAAAATGAAGTGCCTTTACTTTTTAAAGTTCTCATTGTGTTAACTTTAAAAAGGAAATATTTGTCCATGACCTTAGCTCTATGGTAGCTTTCCCAAAGCCCCAGGATGGCTTGTGAGTGCCTCCCGTGGTTTCCTGGAAAGGGTCCAAGTCAGGAGCAGGTGACGATTTTCCAGAAGCGAAAATGTCCTGACTTTACGAGGAGGAAGCTGTCCTCTGCTGCCTGTACCTGGGTCTCACACTCTCCTTCTTGCCAAGTTTCCAGGCTGGTGAGGAAGCCATGCAGTTTCTGAAGAAGAACTCACTAGAACTTTCCAGACAGGAGGACGTCGTTTAGAACAGAATATATGGTCAGTACATGTTTCATATCACTAGTATCCTCGGCATCCTATCATGTTTTGTCATGGCACTCTTCAGCAGGACACAGTTACATGGTGCTGTGAGGAAGGAAAGTGATTTCCTGATTTGCACAAGGAGCTCTTAAAATGTAGATGGGTGGGGTCCTGGGAGTAGCAGGGGAGAGTGGGGATTGGGGCGTCTGAAGAGGTGATGGAGAGAGGGCGATGGAGGGGGAGGCCTCTGGGCCTCTGCAGAACTGAGTCGAACTTCAGTCACCTGCAGACCCACGTGTTAAATTCAGTAGGAGCGCTGTGTCATCACACGGAAATGAATGCATTCCTCTAAGAAGAGAGCGAGTTTTGAAGAGTCTCTGCAGGTTAAGATCCAGCAAGTCGTTATAGATTCACTTTAGACTCTTGCTCCAAAACTCTGGTCATATTTGCGTGAATCCACGCTGAGGTGTGTGAGTAGGGGATCCACTGACGTAGGGTCTAAGAAGAGGCTTCAAGACCAACACCTCCTACTGAACGTGCTTCCTAAGGGAATCGTGAAGGCTCTCGGCAACATCTGAGCACAGCTTGCCCCACTGTTATCTAGAAGCAAGCTGTCCAAACTCGGCCCAGAGCTGGGAGCAACAGATGATTTGTACCTAGTGCTTCTTTGGGGTGATAAATCTTGATGTTATTTTCAGAATAAACTTAAAAATAAATCTCCTTATTTGTTTTCTATCAAATACACCACTACGCCTATATTGTCATTTCTAAAGATAAGGAATATATATCATTCAAATGGAAATTAGGAAAAGTTTTTCAATGTGTTTTTGCTGTAAAGCGTCTGTGGGAACAACTGTAGGTAAGCAGTTTTCAACATGGACAATGGCTTATACATTTAAATGAAGGACAAAGAACCCATTGCTCAGAATGGAATGCAGTGGCTCTTGCAGGCAGAGTGCACGGGGAATGCAGTGGCTCTTGCAGGCAGAGTGCACGGACTCCCAGATTTGGTGGGAATTTGGTTTTGGTCATGCGTGTCGGAATCATCACAGGAAGCAAGGATGGGGAAGGGGTATCCCCAGATGAGACTGCCTTGCCAAGTCACAGCCCTGGACCCTGAGCTAAGGCAGTTGTGATAGGAAGACAGGGCTGGGATTTAAGTCACATTTTCACTAAATCATCATGTCTCTGTTAACTCACAGGGCAGAGAAGAAAAAGCTAAGCCTGACCCTCCCTCTCATATCCATTGGAGTGAACATGACACTGGGCACTATATATGTTTTAGTACATAGTCATCAACCCACACATGGACGCGTGCAAAGACTCAGGATAAACACACTAAAGCAGCTGGTGCTTTCAGGGACTGCTTGTGGCTTAGTTCATCCCTGCTTCTGACACGAATGGCTACAACCTAGGCTGGGCCAAGAATGGGACTCACACTCCAGGCCACAGAAAACGGGCCCAAGCATGCATGAGGCCTGGTCTGGGCTGATCAGAATTCTTAGGAGAAACAAAGCATCTTAGAAGGCAGCTAAGCTGGGAGGCCACCTGTCAGAACCACCTACAGCAACATCTGCCTAGGGGTGAAGCCTCGGTGAACACAAAGATGCTGAGAAAGCAGTAGGGAACACAGGGTCTTGGGAGCACAGAGAGAATCCCAGCCTGCAGCCCTAAGATCCCCCAGACACTTCTTTTTCCTTCAGATCTTCTTTTGATTCAATAAACTAGCCCCTTCTCCTACTATCTAACTCCTGGTTTTGCTCAAGCTGGTCAGGTTGCGGTCAAGAGAATTCTCACTAAAACAGTACGCATCAAAGCTGCTTCCCAAACCAGGAAGCAAAAGAATTACGCTGAGGGCACCACCCAAGGAGCCCGCTTCCATCATATCCAGCAGCCACGATTGTAACCATGAGCCTCTGCCACAATCTGCTTCTCACTCAGTGGGCCCCTCACCGGCCCCTCACATGGAGAGGGACCGGCTGGCTTCGGGCCTGACGTTCTCCTAAGGGAGGGACTCTTGGGTTTAGAGTAGGGACTCTGGCAGCACTGAGCCACTCTGGCAGAAGCCACTCTGCTAGAGTGAGCACATGTGAGCACCCTGTCACATGGATGCTGGAGGAAGCCTTTTTGTGCTGGCTGGCTCTGAAGTTGAGGCTGGCTTCCACACAGAGTATGCTATCTTTCCAGTATCCCTGACCCAGCACCCCCTGACCCAGTGTCCTCGGTCAGGAGGGAGCCTGTTAAGATAAGGCAGGCACGTGCTGGGGATGTTGACGTTCGCCCTCACCCGGCATAACCCCCGCAGCCAGCTCCACACATCAGACAGAAGCTATTCACTGGGTTGGGAAACAAAGAAGAATTTCATGTTTTGGAGGAAGGATCTGCCTTCAGCCTGGATGTGCTAAGCTCCGGGGAGTGTCCAGATGGATTGGACAGACTGGTGTTCCCTAAACTTTAATATGTGCACACATCACCTGGATCATGGGAAACAGTGGCTTATGTTCAGGAAGCCTGGGAGGGGCCTGGGTATCTGTGTTCCCAACAAGCTCCCAGGGGATGCCCATGCTTCTGGTTCCTGGGACTGTTGGAAAATGCAGATCTGGAACCCCTGGGGAGATGATGGGAGTGGCCTCAGAATATAAATCACAGCTGAAGCCCTAACAGTGAGCTAACTCCCCCAAGGGAGGCGGTGCAGCCAGGCACCATGGGTGCTCCTCTGCCCGCAGGTCTGGTCCAGAGAGCAGGCGAGGTGCCTGAAGGGTACCAGAGCAGAGCAAACTTTCAGAGGAGTTAGAGAGGAGCCGGAGAAAGCTGGGTCTGGGAGTTTCTGGAAGGAGAAGGCGCTCCGCAGCGTGCACTCTGTGTTGGTCAAGTAGAATAGAGGTTAAGCCTCTGCTCATTCCAAATTACTTGCTCATTTCAGATTTTTGTTTTTGGGCTTCCCTGGTGGCTCAGGCAGCAAAGAGTCAGCCTGCAGTGTGGGAGACATGGGTTCAGTCCCTGGGTCGGGAAGATCTCCTGGAGAAGGAAATGGCAACCCATTCCAGTATCCTTGCCTGGGAAATCCCATGGATAGCGGAACCTGGCAGGCCTCTGTCCATGGGGTCATGACTGAGCGACTGACACCGCACACTTTGCATTTTTTAAAATTAAAATATTTATTTTTCTGGGATAAACAGTTCCCCAAATGCACAAGCCTAACAGACTTTGGCACTGAGTGTGTCTGCCCTGCTCGGCCGATTTTCTGTAAAGCCATCAGCGTCACTCCACGGGGTGAAAGATTTGGAGCAGACTCTCAATTAATGCACAGGGTGGGGCTGGAGGGCAGCCATGGCAGGTTTCTGCTCCTTCTGTGGTCATTGATAAAAGGTGACTTGGTGCCTGCTTTCTAGCAAACGCAGCTCCACTAGCTTCACACTGACGGAGTGTCTGATTGTTAAGTGTTAATGTACTACATCCTATAGTTTAAATAGAATTAGAGATGTTTGCAGCTTTGGTTAAATGCACCTTGTTCTTCCACATTAAAGTTTATTACAAATGTCCTCCATCAGCAACCAGGAGAAAAACTCATTAGGAGCTGGTCTGTGTGGGGGCCATAGTTGCTATTGAAGAGCTGGTGTCCTATTTCCGTTTATTAAGGATTTTTAATTGGTGGGGTGTTGGGTGTGATTGTTCCTTGTTTACAGGTAAGATTAGAATCCCAAAATTTTATGCAGAAGTTTGTACTGTGTGTCTGAGAGACTGATGCTGTCTTTGGTTTTACTAAAGGGGTCCACTCTGTGCCAGGATCCTAGCTGCCAGATCTCCCAGAGCATCCTGATGAAGTTGGTCACTTGGCAGCTAGGGAAACTAAGAGACAGGAAGGGGCCTGCTAGTTGGTGGGCAGAACCAGCTGGAAAAGAGCTCTTGACTCCCAACCTGGTGACCTCCATGCAGCCCAGTCCGAAGCCCCACACCCGTGGGCTCTGGCTTTAAGAAGCCTTCCTGTTCCCACTCTGGCCTGAGGGGCTGGTCTTGGCCTTGCTGAGGAGAAGGGCTGCCCAGCCTCGCCTCGCCGGATCTCCCGTCCCTGTCCTTCCCCAGTCCCTCCTGTGAATTCCTGGTTCCCGGGGATCTCTAGGAGCCTCACGGCTGCACCTGGCCCAGAGAGCGGCCCACTTGAAGTCATCTGAGATGTCTCACTCTGCTCCGCTTCTCATCCTCCCACCTCTTCCGGATTCCGTTTCCGGTTCGGGGAGTCTCCTTCACTAAGTATCCCTTCTTGGTTTGTACCTTCGGCTGTTCCCTCAGTCTCCAGAGTGACACATGTATCTCAGGCTGGGTGGACCAGCCCCAGGCCATCTCTCCTGCTGCTCACCCCACGCCCTCCACCCCGCCCCCCTAGCCCCCGTCAGGAGCCTCTGCTTCCTGCACTGCCCCTCTGGTCTCAGCCTCTGCCCGCTGTCCTCAGCCCATCCCTGCCCTCAACTCCGCTTCAGGCCTTTGGGGGGCATGGCTAAGCGTGTGTCCTGTCGTTCTCTGCACCGTGTGACACAGGTCCTTTCCCTGACATACCCAGTTGCACACCCTAGGCCACCCCGTAATCACCTCTCCACTCCACTTCAGGGGTGGCTTTCTCCAAGTTGCCATCTTCCCTCTGTGCACGCACACCTGTGTCTCCACTCTTGAGCTGCAGCCTGAGGACTCTGCATCCACATCTCCAGCTGGGCCCCTCTCCTGACTCCATGTCTACCCGCCAGCTGCCCCTCGAGCATCCCTCGGGCCTCTCAGAAGCCACTGTCCCACCCTGACCACAGTCATGGATGCCCCATCCCACCATGCTGCCCAGCAGTTGAGATAATTTATCGTCAGAAACTGGGATGATAAAACAAATGCCCGGGGGACAGCATGCATACATGCTAAGTCATGTCTGACTCTTTGCAACCCCATGGACTGTAGCTTGCCAGGCTCCTTTGTCCATGGAATTTCCTAGGCAGGAATACCGAGTGTTTGAGTGGCTTGTCATTCCCTCCAGGGCATCTTTCCAACCCAGAAATCAAGCCCACGTTTCCTGCGTTGCAGGCAGACTCTTCACTGTGTGAGCCATCGGGGCAGCCCCAAGGGATGGCAGATACTCTGCACGAAGCTCTGCACCTTCAAGTCTGTAATTCTGGAATTCTTCCCCACTTTCGCCTCTGATGAAGGGGGCTTGGAGCCTGGTTACTTTTGCCCCCGACTTTTCTCTTGATTTTGACATTTTGGGGATTTATGCACATTACTTGTCCACGCGGTTTATGGATATATGAATAAAGAGACCTTTGCTAGTTTACCAGCTGTTTCTGTTCATGGGTGGCTTCAGCACTGACAGCATATGACCGGCAAGAAGGGACGTCGTGAGGGATTCATGCAGCGCTGGGGACTTTCTGAGTTAACAGACGTCTCCTTTCCCCTCCCTGGCCACACCCAAGCGTCTCCCCGCTGAGGTCAACCCCGGTGGCCCCGCTACCAGCGCCAGCCGGTGGCCGTCTCTGAGAGCGCGCGGCCCTGGCGAACGCCTCTTCCCGGCCCCTGCCGCCCCTCCCCGTCCCTCGGCCTCCGCGCCCTCTCCTCCACGCGCTCACGCAGGCCGTTGGCCCGAACGCCTCCCTTGCTCTCCTTGTTATCGTCTCTGCTTCTCTCTCTCCCTGCCCCTTCGCTCCATTCACAAGAGATCGTCTGCCTGGCGTGCCGCAAGGAGGCTGCCTGAACCCAGCAAGTCCCTCCAAGCCGTCTCCGGGCGCAGAGTCGGGGTCAGCCCCTGCAGGCAGCTCCGTGCCGGCGGCTCTCTCGCTTTCCTCTGCTGGCGCCCGGCTTTTCTCACTCAGCAGGGTCATTGCAGGATTTAGAATCAGAAGCTGGGATCCGAAGCCCGAGTCTGCTTTTGAATTGCTGTGTGTCTCTGAGAACCCTCTGAGCTCTCTGACCCTCAGTGTCCTCACGCGGACAATAGCCAGAGGCAGCGGGGTTTAAAGAGTCCTCTGTGCGGCTCCCTGCGTGCAAAAAGTTCTCTGGGGAAAAGGGAAGGGCCTTGCCACCACCAGCCCTCAGCGTGGGCCTGGGTGGAGGAGGGGAGGGTGGGCCGGTGTGGAGGGTCCGGGAGGGGCCGCCCCCGAGGCCCAGGACTGGGAGTTCTTAGGCTGCAAGGCCCGGCCCCCAGGACTGCCTCCCCCATCAGTTTGTTCTCAGCTTAGCTGGGAATAAAAACATCTGCTAATATTTACCCGACCCATGTGAACACTAGACCTGGTGCAGAGAAAGCTTTCCAGAACCTTCCCTAAGCCCTGCAATCAATCTCCATCTCCCAGTTGTGCGTCCTCAGACTGCATTCCCTTCTGAGCAAAGCAATTAAACAACGCCACTCAGGGCAGATCTCTGTCTGCTTCCTCACCACACTGTCCCTGCAGCCTGTCACAGAGCCTGGTACCCACCTGCTTCCCATTACTCAGAAAGCAAGCAAACAGTGAAGGACCGGGACACAGTGAAGGACCGGGAAGGTGTTTTGAAAACAAAAACAAAAAAACAAGCAAACATCAAACACAACCCACGTGGAAGGGATTTTTTTTTCCCTATAGATTTTGTTCCTCCCTGGAGGCATCCAAATCCTGTGCCTCAAACCACATCAGCCAGAGCTTCACGACTCAGCAAAAAGGCACTGCTCTATTTATCCCACTGGCAGCCCCCTCTGCTACTTTCCATCAAGGAACGGCCTGAAATAACACACTTGTCTGGGGCCGGGAAGGAGTGGCGACAAAGCCCCAAGGCCCTGCCGCTCTGGCTATGGTCTGGCCCAGCCTGGGGGGAAGTGGGCTTGACGGGGACACTGGATATCTGCCGCCTCGGGGGCCTGCAGGGGGGCCTCTCTGTAGGACAAGAAAGAGCTGGGATGTTTTCCCAGAGAAGTTCTGACAGCAGGATCAACCCGCCTCAGAACCCGCAGCAGCACCTAAAACCGCCTCCATCGGAGGACCACAGCTGAGGTCTTGGCCTGGGGGAAACGTCCTGGACTTCCTAGGAAGACACCTGGGCTGCGTGTCAGGCTAATGCGTATAGAGGCTTCAACAGTAGTTTACTTCCTCAGGTGAAATCCCAGCTCTGGAGCAAGGCGGTGAGAGTAGCTTGTGTTTGTGAGTTGCTTCCACTTTCCAAAGGGTGTTTCTGGTGTGTTGTGTTTCTCCCCCAAACTCAACACATACGTCTTTTAGTATTTTCTTTGAGGAAGGCCCAGGGGTTGGTCTAATTTCCGGCCACTCTCGACCTTTCCTGCTACTTAACACAAGCAGGGGTGTACCCTGCTGCCCCCCATACCCAATGCCCATTCATTCATCCTCCTGTTTCTTGCCCCTGTTAAATTGCCTCTCCTACCCCAGTGACGCCACGTCACTGCCTGCCCTGCCGTGTGTCACATCCAGCCTGGCTCAGTTCGCCTCTGAGTAAAACCAATGGGATTCTGCAGCTCACAAAAATCTTGCAACAGAGAGAAACAGAACTGTTACTGAACCCAAGTAAGACAAGCGTCTAATGGATCCGAGTCATCACCCCGCGTATCAGGAGTCTTGCTTTCTGTACTTTCAGTTATCTGTGGTCAGAGTGGTCCAAAAATATTAAGTGGAAAATTCCAGAAGCAAACATTTTGTAAGTTTTAGATGGAATGCTGTCCCAAGTGGGAATAGTGTGATGAAATCCCATACCGTCCTGCTGCGTCCCACTCGGCGTGTGAGTCATCCTTTTGTCCAGAGCATGCCTGTCAGTCACTCAGTAGCCATTCTGGTTATCAGATGAACAGTATCTGTTGTGTGGTACTTGTGTTCAAGTCACCCTTGCTTTACTTAATAATGGTCTCAGAGCACCAAAGCTGTGATGCTGGCGATTGAGACAGCCCAGGACATTGTGTACTGGCTTACTTCACTCATCATAAAATCCTAAATTTTCATTCATATCATAGCATATATCAGAATATTTTTCCTTTTTAAGGCTGAATAATAGTTTGTTTATCTACTCTTCCATCAGTGGTCACTTGGATTATCTCTACCTTTGGACTACTGTGAATAATGATGCTATAAATTTGGATATAAAAGCACAGATCATGCTTTCAAAGGATGCATTTTTTTAAGAGGCTGTTCACCATTGCCCAGGACAGGGCCTTATACAGTGTTGACTTATTGCTATTTATCACCTCCCTGGAGAAGTAGGTCCCTGCTACTGAGATGAAGATGCCTTTGGAAGTCAAGGTTCTGTTTGAGGACCATGGGAAAACTGTGATATATTAAAGCAACAATACAGATATAATTTAGTACTGAATTAGATATCTAATTTGTAGTTAAGAACATTCTATTTATTTATCTTAACAATTGTAGAAGGGGGTGAAGCGTCTTGAGTGAGAATTGGAGAAAAATTTCAATTTTTAAAAAATAGTGGAATGTTCTAGTAGTCATGTTTTCAGAGTATAGTCTGATATCTAATGGTTCTACTTAGGTAAACCATGTGACCGATGAGGACAGACAGACTCAGGGGCCTTGTGAAGGTCTCAGGCCAGTGGCGTGCTCACCACAGGCCAGCTCCCGCAGAGTCTCTATCCTAGAAACCTTTGGTCTAAATCCATTTATCCAACTCGTCCAGCTGGGGCCACGCTTGTTTCTGTTCCTTGGGAGGAACGCTAAGTGCGTGGACACCGATAGGCTGGGGGAGCAGCAGGACGTCACAGAAAGAGCCGGAACTGGCTGAGCCATTGTGGGTGGAGTGTAGAAGGGTTAGACACCGGCTGACGTTCTTCAAATCCTTGAGTCTTGGGACCTCGCTAGCAGTCCAGTGGCTAAGACTGCCTTCCAACGCAGGGTGTGTAGATTCAGTCCCTGGCCAGGGAGCTAAGGTTCCACGTGCACTGAGCTCCAAAAATCAAAACATGAAACAGGAGCAACGCTGTAACAAATTCAGTAAAGACTCTTTAATATTTAGAAAATGTATTTGGCTGCACAGGACCTTCAGCTGTGGCACGTGGAATCTAGCTCCTCGACCAGGGACTGAGCCCCAGCTCCCTGCATTGCGAGGGAAGATTCTTAGCCACTGGACCACCAGGGAAGTCTCTCAATGAAGTGAACGGTAAATGAAGTGAAGTAAATGGTCTACATTAAAAAAAAAAAAATCTCGAATCTTGAAGCATTTTCCAGCCACTTTCTTGCTCTTTCACTACTTAACCTCTCAACGTTTCAGTTTTCTCATCTATGAAATGGAGCTGTTTCCCCCCGGGCTGGTTACGGGGCTTAAAGAAGCCACGACAGGGAAGGGCTAGCAGCCTCCCAGGGCGCCCTCTGTGCCCAGCAAACGAGGGACGCTGCTAACCTCCCACCCGGCCCACCAGCCTGCCCCTGCACTCCAGACAGCCTTAAGTCTTCCTCTGTGGTGTTCTGACACTAATGGCATTCTTTAGGCCCTTTTGTTGGGATGAGACAAAATCACGCAGAAAGCATCGTGGAGAGACTGGTACACAGTAGGGGCTGAGTCGACAGGGCCGGCTCTCCGGGAGCTGGTGGTGATGCTGGGTGACGGAGGCTTTCCTCGCACGTCTTAGCAGCTACCTCGGGCTTCGGGCGGGGGCTTCGGGTGGGAGTCCCCCAGCGGCCTCTGCTGAAGCGGTACTAATTGTGCCAGGGAGAACGGCTCACTAGAGTGGAAAATAGTCCTCATATATCTAGCTGAAGACGATAATGACCTTTTAAATAACAGAAGCAATTTTATTTCAATACCTCAATTACTCTGAACTCTCAAATGTCAAAGTGCTCGGCACTTTCAAAATAGCTTAATATAGACATTTATAGCACTTAGACACAGCTAGTTTCTTATCTAACCTAATTATGTGTTGTACAGGAAATGGCCAAGCTCACCATCTCTGTTATTTTTTACAGTGATCCCCGCGCACGGCCCTGGGCTCAGCCTGGAGTCTTGCAACTGGAATTTCTCCCTGGCCAAGGATGCGATGTTCTGGGAGGAGGCAGGACTGGGTTTCTGCCAAGGGGCCTGATCTCAGCCAAGTGCGGAGAGGAGGTTTGATGTGGGCTTCCCAGTTGGTTAGTAGGCACAGCCATGTGCCTAGACTCAGGGGATAGCTTCCGTGAATGTGAGATCCCCAGGCCACTGGGACTGGAAAGAATGGCCAGAAGCGGGTCACTGGGAGCTGGGGGTAGCCCTCTGCCTCCTAGGGCAAAGGCAGGAGGTGCCTTCCCAGGATGTGGGTAGTGTGAGCCAGCGTCGTCTGGCCCAGGCCTGGCCAGACTGGTACCTTCTCTTGCCATTTTTCAGGAGGCTGTTGCCTTCTCCACTCTGGAGATCCCAGAAGCCCCCGGCCACCCTGAGTGACAAGCTCCTAAGATCCTCCCTCATCTCCGCTCTGACTGTCCCTGGTACTCTCCATCACTGCTCCGAATCACAGTCACCTCCCTGCTGTGTCCCTGAGCAGAACACTTCTGCAGCCGTTCCCACCGTGCCGGGATGTCCCCCCGACTCCCAGTGCTCGCTCCCCTGCTGCTTCAGCTCTCAGAGGCCATCTTATTGGGAAGTCCCTCTTGGCCACCACGTCCCACGGTTCTCCTCCTGTACTTCCTTGCCCCTTCCTTGTTTGTTTTTTTTTCTTTCTTCTTAGAGAGGTACCTTATTGAACTGGGATTTCTCTTACATAACTATTGCTTGTGTCTCAAAGTAGAATGCAAGCTCCCTGCAGGCTGGGGTCTTTAGGAGTCACCGTTCTCTCTCAGCCCTTTGACACACGGTGATTGATCCATGACCAGTGGGCAGTGAATGAGTGGCCAGGTGGAAGGCCGGGGAGCAGGCCAGTGCCGGGTAGGAAGGTCCAGGGAGGGCAGCTCCTGGCTCTAGGCTGCTTGACAAGCAGGCTCTGAGGCCAGCCTCTCCACTTTCCAGTTATGCCAGGAGCTTGGCTGAGAGAATGCATCCATTGTACGTGGTGTGTTATATTGTGACTACTTTTAATTGGAGTATAGTTTGACGCATAATGTTGTGTTACGCACTGCTGCATATTTAACCCTCTGCCAGGACTGGGTGTGACTGGTGACATGTTATGGATCTGGAAACTGGGGCTCAGCAAGTTGTGCAAGTCTCCTAGAGCCCCTCAGCTGGGCTTGGGCAGGGCGGGGATGTGGGCCACAATCTGTCTTCCTTCAAAGCCACGTCTTGACCACAGTTCAGTGTTCCCAGATGATGGCAGCTGTGGTGAGGCTACCAGTCGTCTGGGGAAGGTCCAGCTGTGTGTAGCTGCTGACCAGGCCTCCTGCGTCTGTCCAGCCCCTGTCCCCAGAGGGGGCCCCATGCCAGTGGCCAGTGGGCAGCCCCTACTCCCATCACATCACCCACTCATTCTCTTTGCCACTCTCATTCCCTTTTAGCCTCTGTTTTCCCATCTCCAACCCTCACTCTTTCTGTTCTCTGCCAGCTGTCTGCTGGCACCCAGGCCGAGGCAGCCTCAGCACAACAGAGGAGGTGGCTCTCCGGCCCGAGCTTCGCTCGTGTCTCCCCCTTCACAGTCATGCTCGATGCTCCGTGTATTACGTCCTTGGCAAGACACTGAGAGAAAATGTAGAACTTTCAAGGGCTCCTTTCCATTCATCACTCATTCATTTATCCATTTATGGAGCACCCAGGTAGGACCAGCACTCCTGATGCCCTGGGAAGTATGAAACAAGTGAAAAAGTGAAATGTTAGTCACTCAGTCGTGTCTGATTCTGTGCGACCCCATGGACTGCAGACCACCAGAGTCCCCTGTCCATGGACATCTCCAGGCAAGAATATTGGAGTGGGTAGCCATTCCCTTCTCCAGGGGATCTTCCTGACCCAGGGATCAAACCCAGGTTTCCTGCATTGCAGGAAGATTCTTTATCATCTGAGCCACCAGAGAAGCCCCGCTCTGGGCAGTATAGACATAAAGAAACAGGACATTATCTCCAACCTTGAGGAACTCACAGACACTTAGAGGATTGGCCATAAAATGGGGAATTTCAACCCAGAGTGTTGGGCTGGGAAAGAGGCAGTGTGGAGCAAAAGGAACCAAGAGGGCATCCCACTACCAGGCCGGCTGGTGCTTTGGGGTCCCTGCTCCCCTGCAGCAGGCCCTGGCTTTGCACTAGCTATCAGAGGAGGCAATCAGGGACCTCTGTCTTGGTGAGGGGACTGCCTGGGAGAGGCAGACAGCAAGTAGAAAAGCGCTTCTCTTTTCCCAGATGACCTGACTGCGGAAGGCAGGAGCTTGGCGGAGAGTCAGCCACGGTTCACCCTGGAAGGACAGGGAGGGGCAGGGCAGGCCTTGTTCTAGAGCCAAGGAATGGAAGCTGAAGACAGCCGAAGGGCTCAGTGAGGTCGGAGATTCCCTGACAAGGCTCTCCTGCAGCAGGGGGGAAGGGTGTAGAGCTAGACTCATCCCCATAGAGGCCACCTCAGCTGGGACAGGGCACTCAAACTGAGCTCCCCAAGCCTCAGCTTCACAGACGGTGAGATGTGAGCATTACATGCAGGCAGGGTCTGGATCCTTTACGCTTCAGCTCCCAGGTCTCTGCAGGACGTCCCTCACGCCCCTGCCCCATGCCCCTGGCGTCAGCTCCAGGTCTCTGCAGGACGTCCCTCACGCCCCTGCCCCGTGCCCCCTGGTGTCCTGTCTTACAGGACAGCGCTCCTTCACAGCCTTCCTCACCAGCTGTGATCTTCTCGTTTTCTCTTTGTCTTCCTCCCTGAGTGGACTGTAAGCTCCCTGAGGGTAAGGACCCCATCCGTCTCATTCATCACTGTATCCTGGCCCCGAGGAGAGCAGGAGCTTGAGAGATAATTATGAATAAATGTGTTGAATTGGGCCTCCCAGGTGATGCTAGTGGTAAAGAACCCACCCGCCAATGCAGGAGACATGAGAGAAGCGGGTTTGATTCCAGGTTTGGGAGGATCCCCTGGAGAAGAGAATGGCAACCCACTCCAGTATTCTTGCCTGGAGAATCCATCCCATGGACAGAGGAGCCTGGTGGGCTACAGTCCATGGGATTGCAATGAGTCGAACATGACAGGCGGCTGAGCAGGAATCCACGCGTGGCTGAACTGGAGGGTGCCCGGCAGAGGGTGCTCCCCTCAGCGGAATGCTCAGGGCCGCTAAGGCGCTGGGCTCAGCGGGACAGTGTGTGTGCCCTTTTGCCTTGCATGCAGCAAGATGGAATGTCTGTACATTTCCCAAGCCCTGCCTCCACCCGAGGGCCGGCCCAGCGGTCAGTCCACTGGGCCAGTCTGATGCCTTGAACGCCAGAAACAGCCTGCGGAAGCAGAGCAGCGGGCGAGGAGGGGCGCTGCAGACTGGAGGCGCTAAACCAGCCTCCTCGAGGCATTCAATGCAAAATAATGATTAGCACTTCACGGCCCAAACCGAAGCTACCTACAGGCTCTACCCGGCCCCTAAACCACCAGTTTGTAACTTTGCTGTGGTCTCAAGGCCTCGAAGATGACCAGTGTGGAGACTGGGGGGCTGGGCGCCCCTTCCCCTAGGCTGATGGGAGCGTCATTATTGGGCCTGCTGAGGACTAAAGGGGCCGGGTACACGAGGGGCCAGTCCCCTGGTCACTACAGGCTTCTGAAGAGCTGAGGCTTCTCGCGCCAGTGAAGGCTCTGCTCCCTCTGGACCATGGACAGGGTCCCCCGGCTTCTCCAGCTTGTGCTTCAGGAGTGGAGTGCCCTGCTTTCAAGAGCTGTGTTCCTCACTGCACAGGAGCATATCGTCCACTTGGGGCCCCTTTCGTTATTTTAGGAAGTTGCCTGGAAGGTGTTGCATGCCCTTACGGTCTGATCCCTAAGGACTCCGCATGCTCCAGCTTCCCTGTGAATTTCACCTCTAGCCCCTTGAGGGCACCCCCCTCCACTGGCCCTGCTGCCCAAGCCTCTGCACTTGTTCTCAGCCTCCCTGAGCACCAGACATTCCTGGGGCATGGCCCACTTCCCAGTCATTGCAGAGTGCTGTATCTCTAACGATGCTCTCCTGATAAATGGTGGGAAATGGTCTTGGACAAGGGGTGTGTCTCTATCTACCAGTTTGTGGGGCAGAGACCACAGCCAGGGAAACAATGTTCCCTGAGATTTCGAGATTTGGAGGAAGGAGACAACTGGGAGAACCTTCTCTTTACTAAGAAGCCACGAAGGAGCTGCAGGTAGCAGCCCATAAGATGGCGAATGCGTGTACACATGCCCACACTCACTCACAGACACAACCCATCCCACCTGGGCGTGTGTTATGCACCCAGGAACTTACTAAAGCAAAACTGATTTTGGTTTAAGAGATTTGATTTCATGCTAAACAAATTTCATCAGGATTTTCATATGAAGGGTTTGTTCCTCCCCAAATGTGCCCTGCTTGGCTGCATGTTAATGTGGTCAAACCCAATCTCTGAGTTCTCTGCAGGCCCTGGAAATGGATTCTCAGGACTTGGCTCCTGGCTGCTGGCTGAGACTCGGGGAGGCAGTTGCTGTCACTAGTGGCTTCCAAGGCCCTGGGCTGCCCTTAGAGCTCAGGGAACACAGGAACGAAAGCAGAGGGCCAGCAAGGGGCGAGAGGCTCTATCACCAGGAGAGAGAGCCAGGGAGACGCCGAGGCCCTGGAAGCTTGATTGGTGGCACGGAGAGCCCCATGCGGGGGGCTCAGAATGTCAGTCTGCTCAGAAGAAGCGATTCACCCGTCACATACTGAAGACCTGTGGGGTGCATCGGGCCCTTGGGCAGGGTACTGCCCTTTGTGGCCTCTAAGCGATCCAGGGAGCAGGTTGCCCAGACTTAGCACATACAAATACAAGACGCCCAGTTAATACTTTTTTCTTGTAAGTATTTATGTCCATGTGAGCCTATACCTGTGTAGATGGCCAGACGGGTGCGTCCGGAGCCCTCCTGGGGCCCCAGGAGGCAGAACCATCTTCCTGAGGGTGGACCCAGGTGCAGCCCCTGGTCTGGTGTTTTCGCGGCCCCACCAGAGAGTCCTCCTTTCCTCTGTGCGACTAGAGGACTGTCCGTTGCAGCGGCTTCTCTTTCCCATCTCAGAAGAGGTGCAGCCTAACTCTGAGGGCTGGGTGGGAGAGCAGTCTTTTTCTGCTGGTAACAGAGCTGAGATTAAACTTGTCATGGGAGGAGCTCAGCTGGGTGAGAGCTGAGCACGACTGCTGTCTCANCTGGTTGGCCTTCCCAGGGAGGGTGCTCTCTGCGCTTCAGTTTATGGTCCTCCGCGGCAGCTCCAGACGGACTAGGGGACTGGAAACAGGCTGTCTACTAACAGCACATGCAGACAGTATGGGCGGAGGCATGATCCTTGGCCCCGGGGTCAGACACATGCCCTTCTTACCCAGAGAGGGGTGCTCTGGACCTTAGCTGAGCCTCCTCCTCCATCTTTCCATTTGCAAAGAACTCGAGGTTGACAGGCAGACCACTATTTCCTAATCACCCTTCACTCACTCACTATTTTTGACACAGTTCATACCACCATCGCTTTCTTAGTATTTATCTTTACATGGACTCGCTGCCCCCTGGAGGCCATATAACCTGGGCCATGAGACACTGAGTTCTTTTTTCTGTTAGCCCCAGGCCTGAGCTAAATTGGGATGGGCCACTCACCAGGGCATCTGCAGGGCTTAGAGAAATATGGGAAGGATTGGTATTCTCCAGAAGGGAAATCACAGGGAGGGAGTTAAAGCTGAGGAGCGTTGCCACCCCAAATCCCCGGGTGCTCACCTTGGCTGGATTTCATTGAAGAGGCAGGTGAATCCCCTGTCAAGGCTTCTGGAAGGCTGGAGGTGGGGAGATGTGAGAATGAGGGTGCTGCCTTCATGGTCTGAAGCCTGAATCTTAAGGTGCTGGAATTTCTCAGAGGGGCTCACTACTTGCCCCCTGCCATGTATTTTCAGATGGAGAAAAAAGCCACATGGCAGTCCAGATTCTCCCAGGATTAGCTGCAGCCTAAAACCAGTATGTGAACTGGGGCTTGACCTTGTAAAGACAGGTCCCCAGAAAAGCCTGCTAAGCCTGAGCCCAGCCGGGACCCACTGCCTGCTGTGGCATGCAGAGTAGGGCCAGGCACCCCAGGCAGCTGACTTGCTTACACCTGCCGTGGGCAGCCATCGTGTCTGTGTTCTGAGCCCAGTCGTGGAAGCTGGGCCTCCTGAAAGTGCTCTCTTGCTCCCCAAGGTCCCCTGCGCACAGAGCAAGACCACAGGAGGAGCCAGGTCCCACTGAGGGAAATGGAGGACTGAGAACACTCCAGAAGTGGGCTGTGCGTCCCTGAGGCTTTCCTGCCTTTCTGAGTGTGGAGCCACAAACACCTCAGTGGGAAAGGCTGGCAGTTTTAAATTCAAGAGCCCTCTTGTATCCGGAAAATAGTTGTTTTAATAAAATAACAATACCATATTCCCCATTAGTTTCCAGTAAGCAACCCAATGTTTGTTTCAGTGCAATAAGCCCTTTGAAAAGTGAGTCATGTGTAATTGCGAGTGCTGGCTGGCATCCCCGAGCCACAGTTTCCAGCAGGCTGCTTGCGGGTCCCAGTGCACATGTTTTATTGAGGCATATCCCGTGTAATCCAAGGCCAAAGTCCAGGCTGTGGAGCTCCAACGGCCTGTGGCCTCCTCTTCGGGGACCTGCTGGAAGGGAGGCCTTGGGGGTTTCTTTTGCATCCCAGGCACTGCGTCTGACCTCCACTTGGTACTGCTGCCTGCCGGGGCACATGGCTGCCGGGCCAGGGCCTCCACTGGCTCCTGCCTCCTACCCCTCTGCAGACCAGCAGAATATTCTTCCCTTCTCATCGCCGACCAGGAGTTTGGTCTGGTTTCTTGGGAAAAGAAAACATAAAGAGGCGTATTAAAGCAAACCTGTGCACCTTGCTTATCCCAGACCACACGCAGGACATTACAACATGGGGGAGGGGGTTCAGGCCAGGACCGCAGGAGCACCTGCACCTGGCCTCCCCCTGAAGCAGCGGAGAGTCTTGCGACTCAGGGAGAGCTCTGAGCTAGGCGGGCTATGGCTTTGGAAGCACTGAGGGGATGCTCCCAGGTGTTGGGGCTCTGGGGAGCAGGGCAAGACCCTGGCATTTTCCCTCCAGCATCTTTGGGGATATCTCCTATCCTTTGAGCTATGCAGCCAGGCTGGTAGGCAGAAGGAAGGGCAAGTTCTTCAGCAAAGAATGAGGGCTCAGGGCTTAGGGCCCCACCTTAAGCCACCCGCCTCAGTCTGGCCTTCCCGCCACAGCAGAACTCAGGTGCCCCACTTCAGGGCAGGAGGGGGGAAGGACAGGGCTCCTGAAGATCTGGTCCCCTGAGACTCACACGCCTAGTGTGTAGAACAGGCTGATGATTCTAGGTTCTACCACTGAGTAATTGTAAAGAATAAAACAATGCTGCCAAGGGTAGTGGCTGACACCCGTCCATTCCACGCTGGCTTCGAGCCCTTGAGAGGCATTTCTGTAACGTAGGATAACCATCATACCAAACTTTACAATCATCAGGGGACCTCAGGAAAAAGTCCCTCTTTAGGATAAAATTACAAGTCAGTATACTTTTACCTTCTGGATTTCTTTATGAATTCATAGATATTCAAGAGAGTGAGAGGGACAAAGAGACAGCAAGAATATGTGTGTTAAGAACCACTTCCTGGGCCCTGCATGGCCATCTTGCTGCTGTACATGCTGCGGCCCCCTGGGTTCCTGGGTCCCTGCAGTGAGGCCACCCCCCAGGGCCCAGAGTCCTGAGGGGCACAGCCAGGGCTCCCTAGGCTGGGCGCAGCCAGCTGTTGTCACCTGGACACGGCCAGAGCTGTCACTGCAGGGCTGGCCTTGCTGGGTCTCCCTGTCAAAGCCACGCTGACATCCATCTCTCTGCAAAGGGCAAGATTCTTCTCCCACCGGTGAGCTATGAGGAACGTGCAAGAGGACAGTTAGGAAAGCCGAGCAGCTTCACATACACGCGTGTACACATCCACACGCAGGGCCGCAAACACATACACATATATTTATATTTGTGGTCAGCAACTTGTTAAATTGAGGGGAAAAATATATTTAATCCTGGCCTGTGCTGTTGCAAAAAGGGCCGTCCCAATTTAATTTGCAGGCTGTGATAGTTACATGTGCTGACGTGCTGCGGTATCCATTGTGCACCAAATTGGATTTGTGTATTATTGCTTTCTAAATTGCATGCCTAGTTCAGCAAAATTGTTCATCAGTGTTTACTGGCTTTATGCTTAATAAGATACTCCACAATACCTTGCTGCCAGGATGTAACGCAGCCTGTAATTGCCTAGTAAAAATAAATTACATAAAGTCGGCATTATCAACTTACCTAAATCCGCTCACGCCATGAACAATAATTAAATGCTGAGAATGTTTGTTTTCAAAAAATAGAACTCAGTGATTGCTACTTCGCTCATTTTAATGACTGTATTTGGGGACAGACGGTAGTTCCTTCATGGAGGGTGAGGTGGAGAGACCTCAGGTGAGCCCACCACTGTGAAGTCACTTGGGTGCCGGCAGGGCAGGAGCGACGCAGCTGTCCCAGCTGACCCAGGGTGGCAGACAGCTCTGTGCTGCAGGAAATGCACGTGTGTTTTGCGTTTGTGCATAAGTTCCCAAACCAAGCTTTTCCCACGGACTTTTTGTGTACCGGATTGAGCCCAAATCTATGGAGTGATTCCTAAAATAAATTGGACTCAGCTGGGTTGGTCTTGGCTGCAAACGACAAATAAATGAATTCCAGGCAGAAATCAGATGACCTCTGCACACAAACGCAGCAACCCCCCCCTCCTCAGCCCTCAAAGAACTCCTTTCTTGCCTCTCAAGGTATTCAAGGAATGCAATAATATACACCCCAAGAGACATGCGCAAATATCTGTGTGTCAGGCTGAGGACTAGTCCCCTTCCAACAAAACAGTTCTAAGCAATATTCTGAGCACATCGAGCCCTGCAGTGGCTTAGGTCTATAAACCTGCACGTGGGTTTGCTGACTCTAAGCAGCGGCCTAGCCTGATTTTCATGAATATGTCTGTGTCCTTGTGTCATTTCATCCAAAGCCTCCTTTGAACTGCAACCACAAGCAGAGCAACTAATTCTACTTGGCCATGGTGACCTCAGGCTGGTCGGGACAGACAGCAGAGGATGGACATGGGCCTGAGGCTCCTGTCCGCCTGACACCGTCAGGTAAGTCCCCTCATGACATCGGCCGGTGTGTTAGGGGAGAAGTCTCCTAGTAACCCGAGAAAATGATAATCATGACCCGCATTTTGTTGAGGAGACCTTTGTTTACGGTATTATTTCTCTGTCATCTGCTTCCTAGACGTCAGGATGTATAGGAAGTACCTCTATGGCAGAGAGGGAAACTGAGGACCGAAGAAGTTGCAGGAGACAGAGCTGGGTCTAGAACTTGGTTTCCTGATTTTCATCTTGCTTCTCATCTCACTAGGCCCCCTTCCCAATCAGCACAACCTCGTCGACCCTGAGTAGAACCCGCAAATCCACCGGCCCTTCCAGAACCAATGGAAGGCTCGGCAATGCCCTTTGCTCATCTGTCCTCATCCGTCTACCTACCGGCGCAGCGGACATTCTGGCTCAGACGCCCACTTATCAACCATGGGCTGAGCTAGTACTTAGCTCATCAGAGCTCAGTAGCCTCAGAAGGGTCAGCTAAGCCCAAGACCGAGGTGCTCTCATGCTGGTGTGCCACAGAACACGTCATGAGCAGGGAGAGAATGAGAACTCTGTTCTAGCTCTCCTCCAAATGGGTGGGGGCAGGGGCGAGAGTTTGGCCCCTGTCCTCCAAAGAGCAACTGTGAGCTCCTAAGAATGCACAGGACTCTTTTCACACTGTGATGGGCTGATTCACTGTGGTCCCAAAGGACCCTAGAGATCTTAGGACCAGTGAGCTGAACCCGCAGTGGCTGTGGATTCTTGTAAGGTCACCACTCTGGGCCGGTCTATGCTGCTGAAGGGCATCGTCTGACGGCCTTATGATGAAGGAAGGGATTCCCGTGTGGTTCTAGGGCCTAGCAGGGGCTCAGCCAGCGCCCGTGTCTGCTGCTGTGGATGAAGGATCCATGCATCAGTGACTAAATGAAGCAAGGAGGCATGGAGCACATTCCAGAAATGAACTAAAAACGGCTGTTCCCGCAGAAGACAGGCCTCCACGATCTGGAAAATTCTCTCCAGTGGACGATCATGGGTCCCGGGACGCAGAAGAAACCAGAAGAACCCGTGATGACAACAGTGAGGCCATGCGGGACTCCCAGGAGTGAGGCTGTGTCTGCGCTCATCCTGGAGGGACGGTCTGGCCCTGGCCAAGGAGCTTGCCCTGGGAGTGGGCGTGTCTACTCTGGGGGCGGAAATGAGAGCTCTAGTGGTCATGGCTTCGGGCCACTTCAGGCAACTTGCTGAACGGCTCCGTGCCTCAGTCCCCTTCTCACCCAGGCATCACCGTAGTACCTTCTTCATGGGGTTGCCGTGAGAAATAAGAGAACACATGGGAGGGGTGGATGGTGGAAACTGCTCCCAGTCAGCTGTGTCCTTCCCAGCTCTGTGACGGTGGCCCTGGTGGCGCTGATGCCAGAGGCCACGGCGACAGAAGGGAGGTCAGATCGTCTCACCCCAGGCCCAGTGCTGCACCCCAAAGAGGGCTCTGCTGCAGAGTGGCGGCTCTTCCACTCTGCTGCTACCAGCAGTCACCCGGGGACTTGTTAGACATGGGAACTCTGTCCTTCTCCCTCTTTTCCTTGAGGTTAGGGTCCACCTCGAAAGGTTTCGTGAGCCTTCTGGGCCACACTGACGCAGGCCACCCTCAGGCCTACTTGGAGGAACTTTCCGTGCAGGTTAGGGGGTGCTGGGTCAGGGACAACAGGGCAGAGTGGGGCCGATGGAGCCTCTTCTTCTCCCCGGGATGCAGCAAAGCCATCCCTGCGCCTGTCTGCAGCCTGGCAGTCCAGGCCAGTGGCCAGTTGGATGGACCCAGGTCCTGGGCTGGGGAGTCTGGCATTTAAGAGTCACCCAGGAAGATGGATAGCATCAAACCAAGCTCAGCTGGGTGTGGCCCCTTCTGGCGCTCGGGATCCCCTGACAACCACCACCAGCACTGTTCACAGGCCCGAGGAGCATCCCTGAGCCAGCTGGTCCCTGAAGGGTGAGGCTGGGCCTCAGTGGGGCTTCTAAGCATGGATTCATGCTCCACCACCAGCTCACAGAAAACTGCTCCTCACCTGAGATCTGTCATCACCCCAAGAAACTCACTGTCTTCCCTGGTCTCCGCAGGCCTGGCTGGAGCTGCAGCCCTCGACAGAGGAGAGGGGAGGGGAGGGAGGGCTGAGCGAGGCAAGGGTGCCCCCAGGAACCAGGAGCATAGCAGTTACCTCTGGGGCTTGGAGATGATGGAGCCCAGGGCTCCTCTGGCGCTGCCTGCCCGGTAACAGACATCTTCACATCTTCAGTCTTCCAGATCTGTCCAGAACAGAGAACGTGCCATGGGCTGGTGCAATGAACCTGTCTGCAGGCTTGGGGCCGTCCTTTCCTCCACACCTGGGGGACCCTGACGGAAGGGGCATGGCCCCATTTCACTTCTGATGTTGACATATTCTCAGCATAAAGCCTGCTTAGGCTTCAGTTTGCCTGTGGGCAAGTTTGGCTGCCGTAAACGGGATATAGACGGGATGAGTTCCCTCACCCCACCCAGGGTTGCAGGGCACCTTCCCCGACCCCTTACCTGCAGGGACGAGACTCAGCAGTCAGCTCGCTGTCATTTTACTTAGCTAGTGCCCGCTTCGTGTGCCACCGTGCCCGGAGGCCTCCCTCACCACCCAGCAGCACGACTTCCCGTCCTCTACGTATGGCGCCAGGTCTGCGGCGAGCGCCCGCAGGCTGACCACGCGTGGCGTCTCACTTGTGAGCCTGGACTTTCTTTCCCCGCAGGACGATGAGCTGCCTCCACTCGCAGGCTGCTGGGAGCGCCGCCCCGGGTCTAGCCCTGCGCTGGGCCGCCCGGGAGCTCAGCTAGTGCGCAGAGTGGGCACGGGCAGAGCGCCTGAAGGCTCGCGCCCCTGCTCGGGGCCACAAGGGCAGTGCCGTGGCCCAGCCAGCCGGGCTCCTCTGACTGACCCACAGGCCAGGCCGCCCCACCCAGCCCTGACCCTCACGGCCTCCTCGTGTTGTAGCCAGCCCAGGGTGCCCTCGGCAGAGACCCTGTGCTCCCCCAGCCCACAGACGAGGCCCTGCACGGGGACTTCCCAGCGGGCTCCCCGCGGCGTCAGCTCTCCTGTCCACGCACCCTGACCCCTAGCCCGCATGGCCTTCTCTGTACGCCCTGACCTCTCACCCTCAGCGCTCGCCTAAATGCCACCTCCTCCGCTGGAAATAAATCCACTCTCCACTTGGCCCCCACCCTGTCATTCATTCTGCTTCCTGAAGCATCACCTCCGTGGTGATTCTCAGACTTTGGGAATGGAGGCTCTGGAGGATAGGGCTGCGGTTCAGCCATGCTGGCTGGCGCACGGTGAGCTTTCACAAATGCGTGCAGAATTCAAAGAGCATTTTCTTGAATACCTCGAGGCATGCAACTGACACTGCCTTTCAAACACTGTGGAATTCAAATGACAGCTTCTTGAGTAAGGCTCTTACTCGGTCCTCGTCTTATCTACTCCTCCCTCCTTGCTGTCAGTCTCAGAAACGTCGCCTGTGCCTTGCTCTTCCCACGCTACTCCTCCCACCTCGGGGTTTCTCCTCTATTTTCTTCTTGGTTTCCCTCCCCAGGCCTTCCCCCGGGCACGCATGGCTCTCTTTACCCCACTCAGCCTGAGCCGCATTTGGACATTTTCTGTCTTTTTTTTTTCCTAGAATATGACATCTTGAGGACAAGTCCTTGTTTATCATTAATAAACAAGTCCTTGTTTATTAATAAACAATATATTTATCATTGTAAATAAGTGATATCATTATCATTTATCATTTGGATCTCTTATGTATGAGGTGCTTGGTACAGAGCCAGAGTTCAGGGAATGTTAGGTGGGTGGGTAGCTGGAGGGACAAGTGGACAGATGAGTAGATGGAAGGGTGAATGCAGTCAGGAAAGGATGGATGGATGAGTGGAATAGTGAATGGACAGCAGCACAGAGAGATGGCAGCTGGAGATGGGTGGATGGCTTAACGGATGGATGGATAGACCGGTGGGTGAACAGATACAAAGATGGCCCAGACGTCTCTCGTCAGTACTGAATTATGTTCCGATGCATTTGGCCATTCAGCTTTCATAACATGACAATAAGTATTTTTTAATTGTTGAAGTATATGTTATATAAAATTTTATGCATTATATTAATATAAAAACTCCTTGCCTTTGCCCTCACATGCTGCGGGGACCTGGTCTGGAATGTTTCAATGCAGTCTGCAGATCTGGCCCTTAGAAGTAGTGGACAGAATGGAGATGAACACATTTCTTGCAGCATGCCCCCATTCCACCTGAGGCACACCTACCCGGACCATGCCATCCCGACTCCCAGTGACGATGACGTGGCTTGTGTCCCATGCCGGCCCCTCCACCACGTAGCAGCAGGTTATGGCTCCTTCCAGGCCCCAGGCCGTCGTGATGCTGGCCAATGGTTGTCCGTTGACATCCCACAGGGACAAGTGAGCCCCCGCACAGGAGACGATGGTGCCCTGCAGGAGCGAGACAGGGCTTCACCTCAGGCTGGGGTCACTGCCCGTCCAACTGTCCAGTCACTCAGTTGCACACCCAAGCACCTTCCACCTGCCGTCTTCTGAAGACTAACCAAGGCACTCCCAGGCCCCCTAGGACATCCACTTTCCCAGGGACTCACAGGCCTGCTGTGCTTCCATAGAATGGCACGTTCCTGGTTCTTTTCACGCTGAAATCCGGCATTTGGGTACTGCTTTCCCCGGCACAAACTGACGGGCTCACCCTTTGGACTCCTCCCCCAGCACTCTCCCTGGCAGCCTACTGACTGGCAAAAAAGACCTAGCCAGGGTATCATCCCAGGCCTGGACACGGGGTCTACACCTGCTGGCTGGCCAGCCCTGCTCTTGTGAAGCAGCTTTGGATGACCCCTGGTGGAGGGCAGGGAACAGAGGCTTGAATGCCTGCATGCAGTTCATAAAATAGGGCAGGGTCTCCTCGGAGGGAATTTCTGAGGAGAAATTTGCTCATTGCCTCTCCTGAAATGTTCATGTCTGCAGCGTTCGTTCCTTAACGCCTCGACTATTTTGTGTCCGGTAGAGTTGCGGTCACTGTCACCGAGGACCCACCAAGGGCCCCAAGAGCCATCTGGGGCTATGCCTTTGAACCTTGCCCTGAGCACAGAAGGGATGTCGGGAGCTCCGTGCCCCTCCGCAGTGCCCTGGGCTGAGTGTCACCAAGTCCCTTCCTGAGCTGTTTGGTGGAGCCTGCCTGAGGCCAGGGACCATGTCTGATACACCTCTGCTCACACCCAACCGGCACTTCACGACCTCAGTCAGCTCCAGGACAAGGTGAGCCAAGCAAGCTGTCGTCCTGATGTCAGTCTTCTCTAAGGGCTGGGGACATAATCCCTTATGAGTTTATTTTCTTCCGTATCAGAACTCGGTGCTTTCCCTGCTACATCAACCCATTCATGCGCTCAGCCAACATCCATCCATCTACCTACCCACCCTCCATCTAGCCACACATTCATCCCTCCCTCTGCCCAACCACCCATCCATCCATCCTCTTTTTGCCCATCTAATATTCTTCCTGGATGGAAGCCCGCTTGGAGCAGCACTTTCGGCCGACTTAGCAGCAGAAGCCTCCGCCATGGCCTCCTTCTCCTCCTACGATACAACTCCTCAGTCCAGCCAGGCTCCAGGCCCCCAGGTTTCCTATCAGCAGAGGCAGAGCCTCAGAAAGCCCGCCCGATGACGAGGATCCCAGCGCAGAAGCTCCACACTGATACACATACACGTAAATACGTGCTGCTGCTGCTGTTGCTGCTGAGTCTCGTCAGGCGTGTCTGACTCTGTGCGACCCCATAGACGGCAGCCTAGCAGGCTGCCCTGTCCCTGGGATTCTCCAGGCAAGAACACTGGAGTGGGTTGCCATTTCCTTCTCCAATGGATGAAAGAGAAAAGTGAAAGTGAAGTCGCTCAGTCGTGTCCAGCTCTTCGCAATCCCATGGACTGCAGCCCACCAGGCTCCTCTATCCATGAGATTTTCCAGGCAAGAGTACTGGAGTGGGGTGCCATACACAGTATATATACACACACTATCTATATATATACAGTATATATATGCTATATATATACATATATACACTATATATTCTCTCATACACACACACACACACACACACACACACACACACACGTGTGTGTGGTGTGGTTCCTGACAGGCTTATCTTTGGTAGCCAGCATGGAGGGACAAGCAAAAGTGTTTCCTGGCTTGGAGACCAGAGGTGCTTGCTAAGCTCACACTGATTTGCAGTCAGTTGGCTGGATCAGTCAATCAAACCCAGAAGATCCCTCACCAAAGTCAACTTCCTTCCCCAGCCCCCTGATGCTCATGTCAGAACAGACACCTCCCACCAGCCCACCTCCTTGAGGGAAAAACATAAAGAAGCAAAAAATAAAATCGAGACCACAGTTGAGATTGCTGATGGCAGCACTCTGCCTGTGTAGAGAATATCCCACCGAGGAGCCTGGAGGGCTGCAGTCCACGGGGTCACAAAGAGTCAGACACGACTGAGCAACTTCACTTCCACTTTCACACACTCTGGGTTTTCTCTCGGGGGACTGTCCACCACGTCACCATGGGGAATCATAGACATGTGGAGGCTACAGACATGGAGAGGGAGGAGCCTCACCGAGACGTCGCTGATGGCAACAGCAGACACGCCATCCCTGTGGGCAGGCAGGCGGGCTACGTGGGCGAGGCGGTCCAGGTCCCACAGGGTGCATGTGCGGTCTTGCGAGCCGCTCACCAGGAGGCTGAAGGTGGCTGATGCTGCCAGGCAGGTGACAGCCTGCGTGTGTCCGTACAAGGCCTAGGGACATGGGGTGAAAGCGCAGGTTATGAGAGGGGCCCTTGATGCCGTTACGTGGGGAGATACTCCACTCTCCCTTTTACCGTTGGGCCCAGATGAGAGAACAGAGATTCCGAGCGATCCAGTGACCCCAGCGTTTGTCGGGTGTGTGTGTGTGTGTGTGTGTGTGTGTGCACGCGCGCGCACGCGCATATGTATTCACGGGTGTGTGGCTGGCTTCTCAGAACCATCCCTTTCCAGGGTTGAAATCCAGATGGGGAGAGTCAGTAGTCCTTTTTATCACACTCAAACGGAGACCCCAGCAACTCCCTCGTGCCCTGGGCCTCCCACGCCGCCTTGCAGTCTGAAGCGGCGCGCACCACTATCAACACGCAAGGCTGCTGGTCTGTCGCGCGTGGTATCCCAACCAGTGGCTCAAGCATCACCTGGGAACTTGTCAGAAACACACATTCTTGGGCCCCTCCCAGGTCTACTGAATCAGAAACTCTGGGAGTGGGGCCCCCAAACCTGGGTTTTCACAAGCTGCCTGGAGAATTTCATGCATGCTCAAATTTGAGCATCACACTAAGGGAACCTCAGGAACACATGTGCCCCTGGAAACTAAACTGGGAAGAAGGCAGGGAAGTCAGGTCATAGTTTAAAAGGGTTGACTTTTCAAGTCCAAAGGATCCATGTTCATGTCCAGTCTGGCTGCCCGGCAGCCGGTGACTCGGGGCCTCATCTTGGCTCTCAGGTTGGCCCAGGAGGGTCTGGCTTGGCTGATGGACAGTCATGTGTCCCGACCTGGCCAGAGGCCTTGCTTCCCACCGACGTGTTCCTGGGGGACGAGGGATGCCTCCCAGGCACACTGGGACCCCTGGGCTGCTGCCAGCTGCAGTGTGGTTTCCATTACAGCTGCCAGGCCAGCCTGGCGTGAGAGCTGGCATGCACACACGCGCCTGCTGTCCTCTGGAATCAGCCTGAGAAGTGCAGAGGCGGCTCTCTGAAGCCTGGCCCTCCCCTCATCTGGCGGTAAATCTCCATCCTCAGGACTGCCACTCACTCATTTGAGTCAGTGAGGCTGAGCATCAGGTTTCAAAGTGGTCACCTGGCCTGGTCCCAAGAACTAAAAGTTCAGCTGCAGATTCCCGTCTGTGCTCCATGGACCCTGACATGGCACCAGCTGATGGGTGTGACCCGGGGAAGAAGTGGGGTCACCTTAGGGGCTGCTTAGGGAAGTGAAAACTGTCTGAAAGAAGAGAGGAAAGCAGAGGGCTTGACAGGGGCCTTTGGTGGTCTTCCCAGAATGAACTCTGTCTAATGGCTAAGTTCGGACTTCTGGGGACAGGACAACTCCAGAGCGTGCAGGCCGGGGCCCCAGGTATGAGGACGGGGGATGCAGAGACATCGGCTGGGAGCCCAGTGCCTGTGTGAGCTGTCTGTTACTGGAGCGGGGCCTCTGCTTTCTTGGGGAAAGCACTGGAGAGGGAGGGACCACTGTGTGCATGGGCACCGCCCACCTCTGTAAGCCTCTCACCAGCCTGGAAACTAAAGCTCCTGGAGGCAGGCAGCCCCACTCCCTATTTGGAAAGGCCTGGGAAAAAACGCAGGAGGGCAGCAACTTTAAACGTTCTCCACTGGCTCTTCTGTTCTCAGAAGAACACCTCTCATCATGGCCAATTAAAATAGCTCCACTATATCACCTTATACCTAACTAAAGGAGCAAAAAATGAAATAAAATTCAAACCTCTGAAATAATTCCCTGTTCTGGATATGTTGTGGTGAAATGGGCATTCCTGATTGCGGTGGCCCTGTAAAACTACAGAGTCATTTCGGAAAGCATTATGTCACTGTTCTGTAATTCTGCTCCTTGAAATTTGCTATAAGGAAACGATTAATCAGAAGCAAACAGCAATCTAAGATGTTTTCTGCAGCACTATTTAAAATAGTTAAAATTGGAAGCAATGTAATTGTCTAGTTTTAGAAGAAACGGTTTATTAAGCTGTGGTACATTGACATAAAACAGTTGAAATGTAATTTTACGGAGATGGAATAATATGGAACAATTGAAATGTAAATTATAGAAACTGTAGAAAAGCGGAAACAGTTTGATAGGCTGGGTGAAAATGGCATCAACATATCTACACGATGATCAGAAGGATATAAATATGTATATCTGGGGATCAGAGCATGTAAGGATGAAAATTTTTATATGGATTATAGATGATCATTTGACTTTGAAATATGTCTTTCATGTTGTAATATTTAGAAATAAAACACTTAAGAAAACTGTTAATGAAGCTATTTAATGATGACTCTCTGTCTACAAGTCTGTAAGTAAGGGAGGGACCCCTTTCTCTGAGCAGCTTCTAGTCTGGGGGATCCCCAAGGCTGTGTTAGCGTCTTTAGGTAAATGATGAAGTACTTTATTTCACTTAGGAAATAAGAGCATGTGGGATTCCCCCACCTTTTTATCTTGAATGATGAGTTACATTTTATACTGTCGATACTGGGGCTTTTACACCGCGTCTTCACCACTAACCAGGACCTTGGAAGGGCGATGGAGGGGCTTGCTCCCCTGGCTCCCCAAGGTGTCTTTGGGATTCGGCTGGATCCCCTTATCCCTGGAGTGATGCCTGGGAGAGGCGGATTCTCCATCCCCATAATGGTGCACAGTCTCTCCACGCAGGTCAGGGAAGTGAAGATGTGAAAAGACAGAAGGCTCTAAGCCTGGCTTGGGAGGACTTCCCTGGAGAGTCTGGGTGGAGGCAGCGCGTGCTCGGCCTGCACAGCGGCCTCTCGGCAGGTGCCACGGCCTCTGCAGGATTGGCCAGCTCCCTCAGCACTGACCACGGGTTCCCCCACCTTACGCTTGTTGAATGTCCACTGCTGTGTACCACGCATGTGCTGGGGGTGGTGCCAGGGAATAAGGGCAGGCTCTGGGGAGACTCCAGAGAAACCCAGCATCAGTTCGAGGGTAACATGTCCAGTTTGGGAAATCTGGTCAGTGGCAAGCCTCGTATGGCTAACTGTTTTTTTTTTTTTGGTCACTTTGGGGCTGTATGGATCACTAAAACACAGATGGAAACATGAATTGCATTTGGAGATGGAAGTGTCACCTAGAGATATTCTTCAGCAACTTCAAGTGTATGCAGGGGAAAGCACAAGGCTTAGAGTTAGGTTTAAATGCAAATCTGACCTTTCTGAGCCTCACGTTTCTCATCTGAAAGTGGGACTAAGGGTACCTGCTTTCCAAAAATACAGTTAACATGCAGAACCTTAAGTAAGCGGTCAGTTTCACTGTTTAATTATTCCAAGCAGCTGTGGCTTGTGAGGTAAGACCAGACGAGTTTTCTGCCTCCTGGTCTCTTCCTCCTGTGTCTGCCGCAGTCACCCCTGTTCTGAGACAGCCCTTTATTTTCTGACTCTATGCTCTTGGACAAGGCACTTAACTTCTTCGATTTGATTTTTCCCAGTGAAGTGGGGATGATGATTCCTATGACAGGGTAAAATGAGGATAAAGTCAGGCTGTTCACGTAGAAGTGCCTGTGAAAAATGCTAAAAAATGTCTCCTGGTGCAAAAAGCTCCCGAGCTCACTGGCCCTGATGTGTAAGCAGCGTCTCTCACTGAGGCGCAGGTGTCCAGGGAAGCACCAGCCCTGCGTGCTTGCCAAATCCACCCAAAGACGTGGAACCGCCCGAGAATGACATGGGCCCAGGTGCCCTCTGCGCTCTCAGCTCCCGAGAGAGGCAGCACTTTCAGCGCTTGAGAGCTGGAGCCTGCAGAGGTGCTACACCTGCCCTGAGCCAACACCCCCGGGAGGCTCCATACCTGCTTGAGGCGCAGGCCTCTGGCGCGGCCTTTGGTCATGCTGAGCTCCCAAACACACACCACGGCGCTGGTCCCAGAGGTGATGATGGTCGTGGGGGACGGGCACGCGGCACACAGACAGCGGCCCCAGGCGGCCAAGTTCTCGAACGTCACCAAGATCTGTGGGAGATGAGGCAAGTGCGATGAACGCTGGCGCCGGGGCCTACACCAGGCAGGGAGGTGGAACAGGGCGACGGGGGCTGTGGGCAGATCTGGCTGCTTCCACCAGCCTGCTTGTGTGCCGTGGGAACCGAGGGACAGGTCATTTGTTCAAGAGAAGCCCTGGTGACAGGCTGCCCAGGTATGTCTCCAGAGAGCGCCTACATCCAAGGAACAGGTGGGAAGAAGCAAGTAGGCAGGAGGGCTCAGGGACACAGCAGAAATACCCTGTGAGCTTGGGAAAGGCAGAGCCCACTCTCAGGAAGTGGGGACATCTGGGGCCAGTTTCGCTGGCTGCCTCCTACAGGAGGTGGGGGAAGGCTAGGGAGGGGAGGAAAAGCTTGGTGAGCAGGGAATTCATGCCACGTGCTAGGGTGGGGGAAGAGCAAGGGCAGAAACCAGGGCCAGAGGCCACGTTAAGAAGGTAGAGAGGAGCGGATGGCCTTGCACAGGCGTGGAGGACCAGTAGCCCAGCGGCTTGCTTCTGGTGGCCTGTAGAATGTTCAGTTTGTCCCTCTGAGTCTAAGCCAGAGGAGGGGCCAGAGGGGCCCCTAAGACTTTCCACCCAAACTGAGTAACAGTCTGGGCCTTCTCAGTGCAGCCAAGTGAGCGGCCGGCAGCGGAGAAGCCTGCAGACGTGACGCCACGTCTGTTATAAGCGCAACTGCTGGCAACATGGGGGAAGGCTCAGCCCACCGGGCTTACCCTCTCCTCCCCAGGCTGGGGCACGGGCACGTGGAGGAAGTGGGGGTGTGGGCAGCTGTGGCTGCTTTGGGCTTGCCGGTCTCCTGACCACCTCTGCCCCAACCAGCAGCAGGCTGAGGCCCTGGGGCCACCCAGCACCCCGGCACCACTTGCCTTGTCAGAGCCGTAGTTGCCCAGGCAGCAGCTGAAGTCGTCAAAGCCCCAGCTGAAGGTCCTGCTCCAGTGTGGAGGCAGCAGCATCTTGTTTGTCTCCACGGCCAGGATGGACTTCTCCGTAGGAACGATGTGGCCGATGGCTCCTTTGGGGGATTCTGAGCCTAGAGAGAAGAGGTACATATCTGCTCCGCAGTCAGTAGGGAGGACCTTATTTGTCAAAGGACAATACCTGCTTTAGCTGGGCCCAGAGAGGAGCCATGCAGAGCCCACCCGGACTTGGCAAACACCCAGCCAGGCGGGAGCCACTCCTTGTCCTGGGCCCTCCCTCCTGGGCCTCCCTCGAGGGGCCGTGGTACACTCTGGGCCCCAAGCTGGGTCCCCGGGCCCTGGATCTCTCCCCAGACTTAACACACACATGAAGTGTGTGGCCATGCCGGTCTGTGGTGTCTCTTATGGGCTGATGCCAAGGAAGAGGAGCCGAGGCTGTTGGGGCAGACAGCACGAAGCCAGAGGAGCCGGGGGGCAGTGCTCTGTCCTTCCTGCACCTTCCAGGCATCAGGTTTTGCAGAGCTGGAGGTGCCAAGGACACTGCTCTTGGATTCCAGAGAGAAAACCCTGACAAACCTGGCCTTATACTCCTTGGGGCCAGAAGCTGTTCCAGGTAGACTTCCCTAAAGCAGTGAGGCCCCAGGGTGGACTTCGTACACACCCAGTTCCTCTAGGGAGCAGGGCTGGGACCTGCCTCCGCCCCATGCCCCAGGCTGGTGGCTGCAGGCCCACCTGGGTGGTCAGGAGCAACAGTGACTGTGGGGCCCAGAGTGGGGGCTCCAATCTTGAGCTATTTCTTCTAATAGTTTCCCTTTTTCTTTACAAATTCTCTGCAGGCCCATCCATCTGGGCATCAACACAGAATTCTTCGATAGCAGCCATTTGAGTATTCCAAAGAGCAAACCCCTTTAGCGGCCCTTCTTACTTTCATTTTTCTGGAGGTGAGGAGGGGTCTGTGTGTGTGTGTGTGTGTGTGTGTGTGTATTGATAGGTGTGTGTGCACATGAAAGAGACAGGAGTGTTTGTCTCAACAGACAGACAGGTGGGTCTTCAGAAGTCAGGGTGTAACAGAAGTGGCCCCAGACACTTCCAGAGCAGAGGCCTCCCCAGACTCCTGATATGACTGGAGACACAGCTGGGCAGTCAGACCCCAAGGCTTTGCCCCCGCCTGCACCCCTGAACCTCTAGAGGAACACCAGTCATTGGAGGGTCAGCTCTGGGACAGGACACCACCCAAAGCGGGACCAGGTGCTCACCTTTGACTGTGACCTGGGAGGGCCTCAGCGACTGCAGGCTGTAGAAGAAGGGCTGCGGGTGCCCAGGCAGGCTGGCAGGTGTGGAGATGTCCTTCCCAGGGGAAGGCTTCCCTGCAGCAGTCCTGGCCGGATGGGGTTTAGTAAAAAGCTGCAGAGGCAAGCAGACAGACACACCCCGTGCCGGTCGTTAGAAGAGATGGACAGGAGGGGAGTCGTCCTTGGGCAGGTCCGGGCTGTACCTCTGCCCTGGGCGCTGCCGGGCCTGAGCTTGCTCCTGACCGAGGCAAGCTGAAACAGAACCATCTGGTTCAGCCTTTGGATGCTGCAGGAGAGGGGCCTGGGGCTCAGTCAGGGGCAGCTACTTTCTCAAGCCCGTGGTGCGGGGCTGGCAGAGAACTCTCTTGGAAGCCAAATCTGTCCTCTTCTCCAAGCTGCTTGAGCAAATGATGAGCCCCCTGAGGAGCCTCTGGTCCCTGGGAGAGCTACCTTTCATGCCAAAGGGTCAGAATGACCCCTTTCCTCCCTAGATCACGTCTCTCTTCATTTGCTTGAGCTATTTCTCATATTTTCTCTTTTTCTTTATAAATTCTCTGCAGGCCCATCCATCTGGGCATCAACACAGAATTCTTTAATAGTAACCATTCAAGCATTCTAAAGAGCACAGGCAAACCCCATTAGCGGCCTTTCTTATTTTCATTTTTCTTAGATCTCTCAAATTGTCCTTAATGCCAAAATTTTGCATAATTGGACACAGTCTGAAGTGCAAGGCCAGGCTGCCTGGCAGAATCCTTGGTGCTGGGCTCGAGAATGCAGTTGAGGCCTGCTCCAGCTCTCCACCCTCCCTCCCCGGCTGGGCTCGAGCTAGGCTGGTTTCTTCAGCCAGCAGCACAGAGTTCTGCTTCCAGATGGAAACATCCCCTGGGCGCCATGAGAGGGGGTGGAACTGGCCTTGGCTGGGCTCAAGGACAGAGGTGGGCCTCAGCAGGCAGCCCCGGGATCTCAGAGGAGCCTTGGTTACACCCCTTGACCAGATGCTAGACTGTCTAGAAAAGTCAGGTAGGTGATCAATACAAACAGAAATCAGAGTGATGATTTTTAAATGAGCATTAAAGAACGTTCTTCATGCTTATTAGACTAATGGAAGCACCAGGGCTGGACCCTCGTAATGGCTTTCACAGGCACAGCCCCTTGTTGGAACAATGCATGGTCCCAAAGCATTTGATCTTGTCTTCAAGCTGGGACCACCTGGGGAATTCTAATTCTGACGATTGTTCTAGAAATATTTTTTAGAAGCCCCATATTGGGTTGGTCAAAAAATTCATTTGAGTTTTTCCGTAAGACATAATGGAATATAATATCTCATTACTTAAATTCAGAATTTAAAGAGTATACGTTCCATGATCCTACTGATATTAACATATTTTTGCTTGTGGACTACTGCTTCAAATTATTTACTTCTAGTATAATATTTTTAAAGTTAAAGAAATGAAACCATTTAGCTACTCTAGCTTTTTTCCTGACATTCTCTCCTGTCTAAAAGGCCTTCCTTGGCCAAACCCACATTTGCATATACGGTCCATTCTCCAAGTCACCCTCCGGCCTTTCCACATTCCCCTTACCTAAGCTGCGTGAGCCTAAGCATGTCACAATAAGGCCAGACAGAAGCGATGTTATTAGGTGAGCCCACCCAAGCCTCGTGGTTACAGATGGGGAAGGCTGTTGCCCAGGACGGTCTTGAGTTGGCTGGGCCTATGTATTCATTTTCTGGTGCGGTTCCTGACTACTTAGGCTGGGACCCCACAGTCCGTGGGGCCACGCTTCTGCCTCCAAATGGTTGTGCTCAGGGAAAAACCATCTCTACACCAAATGGGAGCTTGAAGATGAATGGGGCTGGGATCAGCTAAATAGGCCTCAAGATGTCATTGTGAACGCAGTCTCACGTCTCTACGGGACTGTCCTGATGCAGGTAGAGCTGGTGGAGCAAAAGGCCCGGGACCCTGGGGGCAGAGCTCGGGTGCTTTCACATGGGGCCAATATGGGGTAGTTTTCGGAGCCGGCCAGATGGGGCAAGGTCTCACCTGCCTCTCCGAGCCTCAGCTTCCTGATCTGTGTAATTCCCGTACTCAGAACTTAAGAGAAGATTCAATGAGGGAATCACACAAATAATATTTTTTGAATGTTAATCATAGTTCAGACACTTTTATGCACTTGGTTAATCTTCACAACAAACCTATATAAAGAATTAAATACTGTGGATTTATCATAGTGTCTATCACATGGGTCACAGGTGGATGTAGCCTTCATCATTGTTAATGATATCATCACCTCCTTAGACATCAGTGGGTTACGGAGAGTTAAGCCTTGACACTGAAGTCCCAGAAGAAGAGGGTGGCAGAGGATGAGATGGTTAGATAGCATCATGGACTCAATGGACATGAACTTAAGCCAACTCCTGGAGAGAGTGGAGGACAGGGAAGCCTGGCATGCTGTAGTCCGTGGGCTTGCAAAGAGTCAGACACAACCGAGTGCCTGAATGACAATTAAAGGCACAGGGAGGCGACTGCAGGCCCTTTTCTCTCTCCAGTCCTCACCCACTTCTCACTCTCTTCCATCCAGGCTCATCCTGCACACACTCTTGAGAAAGTAAGACAACAATCATGGTATGTTGTACCTGTTTGGGCACCTGTCCAAAGTTGCTGACGAACCCCAGGATGGTGCTTCTGATCAGGGGGTCGCTGATGCTGCTGAGGTCCATTTTGTCTCCATAGAAGTAGGGATGGAAGGTGTTAACAGCCTCCACTGCGGCTGACCCCTGCTGCTTGTGCCCAAAAATGAGGTCTATCCAGTGGTGCAGGTTGGCGCTGACAAAATCACTCTCCAGAGCCTGGAACCAAACCCGAGGAGCATGAGGAACAGGGGCTCGCGGGCTCAGGGCTCTGCCCAGACCAGGGGCGGGCGTGCGGTTCAGGATGCTCTCGGCACAGGAGGTGTGAGCGATGCCTCCCTGGGCTGGGCGAGCACTGAGCAAGATGCGAGCCCCGCTAAGGACCACGCGATCCTGCCGCAAACTAGTGGCCCACCCAGTCCACAGAATAACCTTGAGCGAGGAAATGTGGGCCAGTGCTTGGGTCTCTGGTTCACCATTCGTTTCTGCTGAGTGGAGCCCAAGTCCAAAGCTTGGTCTCCAGAACCCAGGGACAGTCATTTGGAATTGGCTGGGCTCCCTGCTGATGCGGGCTTGGGCAAGTCAGGTCATCTGGGCTTGGTTAGTTTTCTGATGCATATGACCATAATGCTTGAGAAAGCCACACGTGGGCAATGCCATAGGGGGTGAGATGACTGCTGTGACTGAATTTCCAGAGGCAAGGATGCACCAGGGAAGAACTTTCTCCTTACCAAGGGAGAAGGACAGAGGAGAAGACACAGCTTAGTTACTAGTCAGGCCTGCCCCCAGGTTTTTTTCTTTTTTAGGTATAATTTACATACAATAAAAATTTCCATAAATGTGCAACTTAACGTGTCCTGAAAATTGCTTGCCGTGATGTAATCAACACTATAATCAAGATACAGAATATTTGTATCAACTGAAAAAGTTTTCTTCTCCTTGCTTATCTCTTACTTTAGAACTTAGTGCTTCCTGATCTGATCTGCTTTCTGCCCCTCTACTTTACCTTTTCCAACATCTCACAAAAATAGAATCCCATAGTGTATATCTTAGGGCTTGGCTTCTTTTGCTTAGGACACTGCTTTTGAGATTCTTTCATGTTGCTTCATGTATCCATTATCTGTCCCTTTTTATTGCTAAGTAATATTTCATCATGTGGGTGTATAATTTATGGTTATAGGCATTTGGGTTGTTTTTGACTAGTATAAATAAAACGGATGAATATTTATGTACAAACTCTTCTGTGGACGTGTTTCCATCTCTCCTGGGCAAATACCTACAAGTGGAATCGCTGAGCGATATGGTAAATGTATCTTCAACTTTATAAGAAGTTTTTGTTCAGAGTGGTTGTGCCATTTTTCCCTACCAGCAATGCATGATGACTTCTTGTCGCTCCACATCTTTGCTTGACTCTTGGATTTTGCAATATTTTAAAATTTAGCCATTCTTGTGACTACATACTAGCATCTCATGGTTTAGCGTATGTTTCCTGTATGACTGATGATGTTGAACATATTGTCATGTGTATATGCTAACCCAGATATTTGATCCAGAATATGTGTCCCCAGATGACCTGTGGCCTGTACCCACATCAGTCTTTATGGGTCATAAACCAAGTCCTCTCTGGTCCTGGCAAATATTTTGGCCAGTGGGAACCCCTTGAGGCCTCCAGCCCCTCTCTGATCTAAACTGGGCATCCGGCCTAGGGCTCGGTTGGCCTTGACTGTGGGGTTGGCTAAGGGCACTGACTTGCCCTCCATCTAATAAGAATCTGAATTTGCTCCCCTCATGAGTCCCACAATAAATTGGCACAAGGGCAAAGCCTAATGGAGCCCTTAGAAGAGCCCAGAACCAAGCTCTTTCCTGCCAACCCAGGGCACGGGGCCCAGTCCCTTCTCTGAGTTCTCTAGACGTACGAGACTCAGAAGTATTCATCACAGCCCTCCACTCAGACAGACAGCCTCTATGGGCATGGAGGGCACACCGAGGTCCTCATTCAGGGTACCAGGGACTCTGCCGTGACCCCACTCAACTCACTTGTCTGTGCAGGCTGATGAACTTCCGGGGGTCTCCATCAGCCCAGGGAGGGAGCTGAACGTCCCCCAGTGCTGTTCCGTCCTGCATGCAGCCTGAAGAGGGTGAGAGACAGCACGTCTTTGGGTAAATGGGAAGCCAAACTGGTTAGGAGCCGGGGCTGTGTAAACGCTGTGCTGGCCGGTACCGGGATTCCTGCATAGACCGCACTGCTTCCTGTCTCCTCTGTCAGGAGTGACCCCGCCCTATCTGCCTGAAATACTCCCGGGATTCTAAGCCTTTGGGCCTCCATAAGAGCCTCCTCGCTTCCAAGCAGTGCCCGAGCACAAAATGGTTGGGTCGTCATTGTTGGTAAATTTCCCTCCCCGCACTCTATGCCTTTTCATGGAGGTGCTTTTTTATACAGTGCTAAAACAATAAGATAATAACAGTAACAGGAAAAGCTATTGCATTTTGAGCATCTCGCTCTAGGCCCGGGCACTGCACTAGGTGCTTGGCACACATCATCTTATTGACTCTTCATTCAACTCAATAATTTACGCATTTTCTCTCCACTTTTAAAATGAAGACAGAAGGTTTGCAGAGGCAGCTTCCCCAGACACCAAGAAGAGCCTGGATTCAAGCCCGCGTCTCGGTCCTCCCCATCAGTCACACAACCTCGAGCAAGTTGCTTAACCTCTCGGGGAGTCACTTTCCTACTTATTACCTCCTGAGCTGCCATAAGGATCCCAAGAGAAAATACACATAACATGCTTAGAATAGTTCCAGGCATATGATGGCTGCTCAGGAAATACTCAGAGAAGGCACTGGCACCCCACTCCAGTACTCTTGCCTGGCAAATCCCATGGGCAGAGGAGCCTGGTAGGCTGCGGTCCATGGGGTCGCTAAGAGTTGGACACGACTGAGCAACTTCACTTTCCCTTTTCACTTTCATGCATTGGAGAAGGAAATGGCAGCCCACTCCAGTGTTTTTGCCTGGAGAATCCCAGGGACGGGGGAGCCTGGTGGGCTGCCGTCCCTGGGGTCGCACAGAGTCGGACACGACTGAAGCGACTCAGCAGCAGCAGCAGCAGGAAATACTAGCTTTAGCCTTTCTGAAACCCTCCAGAGCCCACAAGTGCAACTGGGGGCAAGCATCCTCTCTGCCTCTCTCTGGCCGCAGGGCTGGCTTGGCCCTTCCCATTGTTCAGGCTCAGCTCACACCTGTCACCTCCTCAGGCAGGTCCTTCTCCACACATGGCCACTGAGTCACCTCAAACCACTTTCCTGCCTTCTTTCCTTATAGGGCTTCCTCAGCATTGACAAGTATTTCACTTATTTGTCGAGTCTTTTCTGTCCCTCCTCTCCCACCCACCCACAGAATATTAACACCTTCCAGGAGATCCGCCCTACGACACCCAACTGAATCCTCAGTGCCTAAAAAGGGCCTGCATACAGTAGGTGCATAATAGCCTCACTTGTTTTCCTGACCTCCCTGAGGATCCTGGCCCCGGGCGTGAAGGCTCTATCTTCCGCTGAGCACCTCCCCTCCAGCAGAGAACCAGCTCCACTGCCAAGGAGAACCGGCGCCCTCCCCGCTGTGCCCGCTTCACCCCAGGCCGGCTGGGACCCTCCTCCCGGCTTCCTCGGTTCAGACTCGCTCCTTTCACGGTCTCATCACACCTTGTGGGAAATGCCCTTCATGTCTGTCAGGTTCTCATCTAAAACAAGTGAAGCATCTGAGAGCATGAGCGTTGCCAAGGCCACCAAGTTCCACGAGCGCAGTCGACGGGCTGGGCCTGGGGATGCTCTAAATGCCCCGCTGGAGGTCTGTCTGCAGACCACCGCGCAGGAGGCGAGCGCCTGAGGCAGCTCTCCCCGGCCTGCCCCTGCTCTGACTTGAGGTGCAGGCCCCTCTGCGTGGTTTAGAGGAAGGAGGGCCCTGAGGAAGAGGGGCTCTGGAGCACGGGTGTGCGCCGTGCTGGCTCACAAGGGCCTCCTCAGAGTGGGTGATTCACCTTGCGCCTCTGGGTGGGGAGGGCCATGCCCTTCAGGGGGTTCTGACCACATCCCCTCCCCAAGTCACCCTGAGGTTCCCAGTGGAGGCTCCCAAAGTGCATGCGGTTGCCAGGGGGCCTGCCCACCGGGGCTTCCTGAAATTTGTGTCCCTCCTCTAAAGCAGTGGGTGAGAAAGCATGGCTCACCTGCTGTGGGGTCTGGAGGGCAGGAAAGAGAAGGAGCCACCAAGGTGCCCTTGGGCACCCCAGCAGCCTGTGCTGGGAGATGCAGCACGTCTGGGCCCTGCTTACAGGTTAACCCACTTGTGGGACTTGGAGGAAAGGGGAGCAGAGAAGGACCAGGCTTGCCTGAGGCATTCAGCAGGGCAGTGCCAGGCCTGGCTGTCAGCAAGGGCTCCTGCTCCGGAGCTGCCGTCTTGCTGCAGGCTGGGGCTTGGGGACTCTTGGCAGGAGGCCCTGGGTAGAACTGTGGTTGGTGCTCTGCACCCTGGGGCTATGTACTTCCTCGGCTCCCACCTCCTCGTCAAGGGACACCACCCAGTGGAGGCCTCACGCTAACCTGCCCACTGTGCTGCTCTGGTGTGGGCCTCCGGGGGGTGTGTCGCTTAGCAAAGATACTGATGTCATGGCCCGCAAGCTGTCCAGCCCCGGAGCCTTGCTCCGCTCACCAAACTCCAGGGCGTTGCAATTGGTCAGGAACTCAGGCAGGTAGAAGAACTCCGGGGTCAGCTCTCTGACATCACTCATGTTCTCTCTGGAGGCCGATTCCCACGCGCTCTTCACACTGTGGAACATTCTATCTGCCACATCGAAGCTTCCACCCTAGGCAGAAAAGGGGTGACATGACCAACTGTGTGGTGATAACTTGGGGTGCACAGGCTTCACTAGAGTGGGCCCTCTTCCTCCCCTCGTTCCCCAGACACGGGTTCTGCCATTAGACCCTTTCATTCACTCCCCACATCTGTGCGCACATCAGGCCACACAGGTGGGCAGCTGCTTCTTCAGGCGTCTGTCCACCTTGCCTGCTCCCCGGAACCCTGCGCCAGAGCTTCCAGGCAGGGTGCATGGTCCACCGTGATTAAGGGAGCAACGTTTCCCCGGTTTAGAAACCGGAGTTCAGATCAGAGACAGGAAAACCATCGTCATTCGTCTGACCACTTGACACACTCACTGAGGGTCAGCTCTGAGTCAAAGTACAAGGAGTGGGTCAGACCGTCTACGTGTGGGAAAGTTTCCTGGAGAAGTCAACCCCTGCTGAGACGCCAGGCCTGGCAGTGCCCTGAGCTGAGGGCAGGCCTAGAAAGCAGGTCAGGTAGGGCCCTGGTGACATGTGACACAGCGGCCTTGACGAGAGGGGACCGGCCTGAGGACGGAGTGCTCACGAGGGTCACATGTGGTGCTGCATGAGGTCAGCCTTGTTCCAAGGCCCACTGCCATGGACAGGTCCATGCGGTCCTGAGATCGGCAGCTGAGCCAAGCTCAAATCCCTCCCTTGGATTCTCTGTGCCTCTCATTTGAATGGTCATATCTCTTCAGTTGACACTACCCTTATTCATCATGTGATCTCGGGGGTTGGGAGGAGGCAGAGAGGTCCCAGTTGGAGGACTGAAGATGCGGTGGGCAGAGGGGCTTCAAAAGAGAGTTTCTGGAGCTGGGATTTGGGTCTGTTGGCTTAAGTTTAGGGATGCCCAAGGGACACCTCCTCTCTGGGATTCAGTAATTCAATTGTCCCCATTGTAACTGGGCCTTTTTTGTTCAGCCAGAACTAGCCTTTCTTTTGCCAACCTCTGCAGAGGGCACATGTGGCCGGAAGAACAAAGGGATAGAACTCAAATTGCCAGTGCCCTCCTCTGCTCCATCAGCTCCCTTCTCTCTTCGGGGACCAAGGTTTCCCATCATCAGTGGCAGACGGAGTGTTAAGAATATGCTAGCATTCTCTGCACAGGGTCAGGGACACCAAGAAACCCAGTTACCCCTGGGGTTTCAGCCAAACACAGTATTTGGGCAGTTGAAAGATATGGCTTTTCTCCAAGATTGTTTTATTCTTGGTTTTAACCAGTTAGGCAAGGGCTTCCCGGGTGGCTCCTTGGCAAAGAACCTGCCTGCCAGTGCAGGAGATGCGGGTTCGATCCCGGGGTCAGGAAGATGCCCTGGAGAAGCAAATGGCAAGCACTTCAGTATTCTTGCCTAGGAAATCCCATGATCAGAGGAGCCTGGCAGGCTGCAGTCCACGGGGTCACAAAAGAGTCGGACAGGTTATTTAGTGACTAAACGATGGCAAAATTAGGGGATGAAGCCCACTCTCATATTCAAACTGAAATGGAAACAAAATGGTGGAGGGGGTGTTTCTAAATAAATCTGCTCCTAACAAGTGGCTCACTGAAATGTATTAAGAGCTTTGTGTATTTAATCTGCAGCCCGAGCCTTACATCGGAGGGAGATTGATGCTGCCTCGTCGTTCCACTTTCCTTTTGCAGCTTTTATGAGTGCTGATGGTAATCTCCTGAGAAACAATATGATTTGGTAATAAAAAGATTACCTGTATTAAATAAAAATAATATATACATGGGGAATATTGTTAGTGCTACAAATCTGGTTAAAGATATTACCACAAAGAAAAATGTTATTTTTTTCACAGCTGTCTAATGCATTTTAGCAAAAGTAATATCTTTAAAACTTAAGCCTGTATTATTTATAAAGGAAGCAATAACTGATTTTCCTATTTCCTATATTAATAAATGTATTTGCATACATTTGTTTCAAAATTAATGGGTTTGCTCACTTTTGCAATACAAAAGAAACGCCGAATCCCCTGGAAGGAAAAGTGGAGCTGCTTTGCAACTCATATTAGTTACAAAGTCTGTGGGTTGACACAGACTCTGGGGGCTGCCAGCAAGGAGTCCCATCAGAGCTTGAGTCTCAGGAAGGGAAGGAAGGAGGTAACGAAGAGAAGACAGAAGGAGGAAAGGAGAGAAGAACCGAGGCAGAGAAGCAGAGTCGAGGTTTACAGAGTGTCCCCATGAGGAGAATTCAGAACAAAATCAAGCAGCAACCAAATTGGGTCGAGAGATTGGATGGAAACAGGGTGGTCAGAGAGAATTTCTGGGCCCAGATCTGCTCCTAAATCTAACCTGCAGATATTTCTGAATATCAAGATTAATGAATCCTCCGAGTATCCAAACAGACCAAAAAAAATTAATAGCAAGGTTACTCTTATCAACAGAGGAGCTACTTCTTATTGGCAGAAGACTTCCCAGGTGACATTAAAGCCAAAAGACAAGGCAGCTAAGTCCGTAGGTTTCTGAGGCAGAAGCTTACAGTCTATGCCCAGTCAGCATCACTCATATGTAAAGACACCAGAAGAATATTCCCAAAATTGAAGGGGTCAGAAATAATACAATCCTAAGTATCTGTCTCAATTAAAATACTTCAAGAGGTGCTCAATTTCACTAAGAGGTGAATCAAAATTAAAAGCAAGTGATGCAGGAAGAAGTGACTGACAAGGCCACTTTGAACTGTTGCTGAATATTTGACAGCAGTTAAAATCAGAGTGCATTGGTTACAGTGCATTGGTTAAAACGGCAAACATCTTGAAGGGAGTTTTTGAACTGAAGGAGCCATTCCTTTTGTATGAGGACACAGAATCCATGTGCACTGCGTCCCTGGATAGGCATTTCAGTGGTGATAATAATGACACCTTTGTTATGGGCACGACTCCACGAGGGGCTGGCATTCACGGAGCCCGAGGCGAGAGGCCCGTGTCCAGTGCTGCCCAGAGCCCCTGGCTCCCTCTGCAGTTGGCATATGTCTTACACAAAACCAGTCGCCTCCCCTCAGGTGGTTCAGAAAACTCTTCCCCACTGCTGGTAACAGCTGACTTCACATGGGCTGTGACTTAATTAACACAGCACTTGATTTCGGTTTCTTATTAAATGCAGCAGTGGTGGCGGAGGCGGCACTGTGCCCTTGCTGGGGCGCTAGCTGCCTTGCTCTGCCCTGCCCGGGCTGGATCCCAGCTCAGGCCTGAGAGCAACTGGTACTCTTGCCAGGGTGGAAATGGGGGCCTGTGCTGTGGCCCCAGCCTGGCGGGGCCTCCTGGTTGCTCAATAGTCTGAAGGCTCACGGACACTGGGTCCCTGTAGGCAAGATTCCCAGGATCACAGCATCCAGGGAGGCAAGCTCGGCAGACAGCAGTCTCACACCCCAAGGGGTGGGGATAAGCACAGCACCAGCGGAAGCCGGAGTCACACAGCTCGCGTGTGCACCACCCAGGCCACGCTGCTCATGTGCGGCATTTTCTCGATTATAAGAGGCTGTCGTTGGGGAAACAGTGGAAACAGTGGCTGACTTTATTTTGGGGGGCTCCAAAATCTCTGCAGATGGTGACTGCAGCCATGAGGTTAAAAGACAGCTACTCCTTAGAAGGAAAGTTATGACCAACCTAGACATCATATTAAAAAACAGAGACATTACTTTGCCAACAAACATCCGTCTCATCAAGGCTATGATTTTTCCAGTAGTCATGTATGGATGTTAGAGTTGGACTATAAAGAAAGCTGAGTGCCAAAGAATTGATGCTTTTGAACTGTGGTGCTGGAGAAGACTCTTGAGAGTCCCTTGGACTGCAAGGAGATCCAACCAGTCCATCCTAAAGGACATCAGTCCTGGGTGTTCATTGGAAGGACTGATGTTGAAGCTGAAACTCCAATCCTTTGGCCACCTGATGTGAAGAGCTGACTCATTTGAAAAGACCCTGCTGCTGGGAAAGATTGAGGGCAGGAGAAGGGGACAACAAAGGATGAGATGGTTGGATGGCATCACTGACTCAGTGGAGATGAGTTTGAGTAGACTCCGGGAGTTGGTGATGGACAGGGAGGCCTGGCATGCTGTGGTCCATGGGGTCATGAAGAGTCAGACACGACTGAGCGACTGAACTGAACTGATCATTGTAATAACAGGTTTGAGGCAGAAACACAAGCACAGCAACAGCAGAGGTAGACATCAGTTCTAAGACCAGCCTAATAAAATTTAACAGGACGTAATAAGATTCAACTGTGGAAAGAATAAAGGAAACCTATTCCTAGGAATCAGAATACGCCACACTGCCATTCTTAAGCTGTCCACACCCCTCTGCACCGTGCCCACTGGGCAGGCTACAGCCCAAAGAATGCTGCGCACAGGCACCCAACCTCCACCCCAGAGCCATCCTGGCCCAGTCATGGGCCCAGAGCGTCACTGCGGCTCAGTCGTATAGAAGCTCAGAGGCAGGCTTTGCTTCATCCAGAGCAAGAGCGTGCACTTTCTCCTGCCGACTCTCGCACGCGCTCCTGCCCTGGAGATACTGGGCGCACTCACGCCCCTGCTCTCCAGATGAGCGAGAACGGCTTCGCTGCCTGGACTCTGCACCTCTTCCCCTTTCTTCCGCTTTTCCACTCTGGGATCCGTGCTGGGGATGGGGGCTGGAAGTCTCGGGCTGCTGAGAATGCAGGGAGGCTCCTTTCCTTGTCCCCATACGGAGGTGAAGCAAAAGTCTTTTGAGAAGAAACGAGTCTGCCCCCAGAAGGCAGAGTGGAATGGAGGGAGAAGCCTGACTCCAGGAAGATACAAGATCATTCCTACGGAGGTCTGCACAGGCCCCAGGACTCCCAGATGGGAGCCACGCGCATTCCCCCCAGATGTAGCTGTTGTATTCATTCCCTACAGACTAAGTTTCTTTTTTATGATAAGGGAGCAGAGTCAGTCGGTTTTGGCTGGTTCCAAGGCTTGGACTAGTAGTGACCCACTAGAAGAGGCAGTTCAAAGTCGGAAGGAGAAACCAATTCAGAAGCATCATGGAGATGTCAACTTGGATGAGCCAATGTGTCCCAGACAGAGTTGAACCCAGAAAACCAGGCGTCACATCAGACGTCAGCACTGGAGTCAAAAGAACTCAAGCTAATATGACTGCGTTGGTGCCACATAAAAGCAAATGAAATTGTCTTTGACCATCTCACACTGGTTTAGACCATCTCACACTGGTTTAGACCATCTCAAGCCAGTTTGGGCTGGTTGCCATTGGCCCAAACTGGCTAGAATAAGCTCAGACCCGTGTAACTAGCTTCAAAGTGGCTTTAACCCAGTAGGTTGGCAACACAGCCATTTCATCTGGCTCACGCCATGTGGAATGCTTTGACACAGTCCAGACTGTCTTGAATTAGCTTAAACCAGAGAGGGGCAGCTTGCACCAGTTCAGGCTGGCTCCGATGAGATCTGGTTGACGGCAGGGGGAAGACAGGAACAAGGGCGATTGATGTCCTTCATGGCATCAGCCCTGAGCTAGGGGCTTTGCCCACATTTCCTCCTTTAGTCTCAACAGCTCAGTGAGACGTGCATAACTAACCCTCATTTCCAGAGTAAAATAATATGCAGAAGTAAAATAAAATAACTGGGATGTAAACCTCACAGTTCGATGTTTCTAGTTCAGTCTGCCTCGTCTCTCTGTGAGAAGACCCTTTGCAACAGGTAGAGATAGGGCTGTACTTGGTGAGACAGAAGGGGTGAGGGGAACCTTCTGAAGCACGGGAGCTCCCAGGGTGGGAGGTCACCATGGGAGGCAGCGCCATCATGGTGGGCGGGCTCATCGCTCCACGCGGATTAATGCTGAACAGCTGGATGGGACTCCTGGCATGGGGAACAGCTCAGGGGCTGTTTGTCCTCCAAACCAAACTTACTTAAAATGCTTGTTGCCTGAGAAAGACTCAGGGGAAGCACGCTTGTTATTTTTGAGTTAATTTCCAGGGAGGGTGTTATATAATGTCTAGACAATCCATGCCTTCAAGGAGAGAGAAGACCGAGCCCAGAAACAAGACGGGAGGGGCCTGCTGCCGGTTGGAGAGACAGCCTTGACATTGCCTATTTGTACCTGCTCAGACCCCAGATGATTGCTTTAGGTCTGACTCAGAGTGGCCTTTTGTCTTGGGGTCAAGGTCATCTGAGTAACTGTAAGGAGTGAAGTTGCTGGTGAAGTCAGACTAAAACACACAATTCCTGGGACGCTCGTGTTTTTCCTTTGGTGAAGCTTGGCTGTCAGAGCGAGTCCCTGGAAGTTCAGCAGCCTGTTACCCTCTGTGGCCACGTCTTCCTATCTGTAGGATCCTTAAAATGCCTCGATCAAGAGAGTCCCTAAGCTTGGATTCTGTGCTGTGTTCTCTTTGGAGTTGGCTGAGCCAGCTATCTGCAACTGGGATACCCATGGCTCTCCCCAGTCAAACCTCGTGCCCCAGGATAACCTTAATTCAAGATCCTGGTGGTAGGGTTAGAGGGAAAGAGAGAGAAAAGCATGCCAGCCGCCCATGAGGCACTTTGTCCCAGCTGTTCCATGTGTCTTGACACTAACATCCACTCAGGGTCATACTGGCCTGCTTCCAGCCTGTATTGGACTGCCAGGTAAAATATAGGATGTCCAGCTAAATTTAAATCTCAGATAAACAGCAAATAATTTTTTAGGATAAACCACTGTTTATCTGAAATTCAAATTTACCTGGGCATTCTGCATTTTTATTTGTGAAATCTGGCAACCTTAAGCTGGCATGATGTTCTGTTAATTTATGGGTAGGCAAATTGGTGAGTTTCCTTCTCCGGTTTAGCTGTTCATTTCAGTATTAAAAATAATTTGTTTGTCCTTTTAAGCCTTCAGACTTGTACTTAGCATAGTTTTATGCATTCTGACATCACAAGTGATATTCTTTTCATTCTTCCTTCTTTGTGTTTATTTTTCTAGTCTTTGACCACCTACCTTACCTGCAAGGAGGTCTTCAAGCTTCCTGTTTCTCCTTTCCCACTAAAACCTATTTATATTGAGTACGTTCCCCCCATATCTCATTCCTTATTTTTCGGTTTTTTTGGTGAGACTGTTGGGTAGACATGGCGGTGTGTCCGTGAAGAATAGCTTGCCTCAGCTGGATGGTCCAGGGTCCTGGGACCAGTGGCAAGTGCGAATCATGGGCTCAAGGCTGGATTTCTAGCAGGGGGGTCCCTGCCTCGTCCAAGCCTAGCTCTTAGCCTGCAAGAGCTAGCTCTGTGTGTGTGTGTGTGTGTGTGTGTGTGTGTGTGTGTGTGTGTGTGTGTAGGAGGTCAGGGACGCTCACCTGCAGAGAGCAGAAGGCCTGGGTGAAGGGTGGCATCCGGACCAGGAAGGAGGCGACGATGATGGCCGAGGAATAGTGAGTGCAGTAGTGGCACTGAGCAGCCATGTCTCCTGCAAAGAAAGCACAGGCCTGGGTCGCATCCCCGCCCGTGGCCTGCCCGCCCCTCCCGTCTCCCCCCAGAGCTTGAGGAGCAGCCCTGCACATCACGCGGGTCCTAGCAGGTGGGCAGGGGCCTTCAGGGCAGTGTGGGATGCAGAAGAGCTCCTCAGCCTGCAGAGAATCTGCTCACCCAAGGCAGGGCTTCGGGGCTGAGTGAGCCTTCTGAACCGTGCTGCCTCCAGTACGCGAGGTATCCATTTATGGCTCATGGGCAGATGTTCCTTATTTTAGTAGTTTCATGCTTTATTTCAAAGTGTTTGAGAAAACCAGTATAGCTGGCATCAAATATATGACAGAAAATTTTCTCTTTAAAATACAGCCATTGATGTTTAAAAGGTGAACAGATCCAAAGACAAACAGGAAGGCTCTAAGAGGGCAGCTGGCGTGTGAAAGCGGCAAAGACTGTAAAGGGAGCGCGGGGATGATGCTTTTGGGAACCGGGTTCTAGAGCCAGATGGATGCAGGCTCTGCAGTTTAGAGGCTGTGACCTTGAGTGAGTTGCTTGACATCTGAGTTCCAACTTCCTTCTCTTTACAATGGGGCACTGTGTGTGCGAATGCAGGCTGGTCTGCCCTGGCACACAGAAAGCGCCGAGCGGATGCCATCTCCCTGCGCCCGGGAATGGAGGTGTTTTAGCACTTAGCACTGAAGTTCTCACTTCTGATTTCCTGTTGGAATTACCTGGAGTGCACCTCATCACAGACTTATTTAAATCATGATTTCCAGGGGTGGGACCTGGACATGAACATTTTTAACGAGCTTCTCAGGTGATTCTTAACAGGCAACCAGGGTGCAGACCGCTGGATTTGGGAGTTCTCTGCTGCTGCTGCTGCTTCTGTGTCGCTTCAGTCGTGTCTGACTCTGTGCAGCCCCAGAGACGGCAGCCCACCAGGCTCCCCCGTCCCTGGGATTCTCCAGGCAAGAACACTGGAGTGGGTTGCCATTTCCTTCTCCAATGCATGAAAGTGAAAAGTGAAAGTGAAGTCGCTTAGTCGTGTCCGACCCTCAGTGACCCCATGGACTGCAGCCTTCCAGGCTCCTCCGTCCATGGGATTTTCCAGGCAAGAGTACTGGAGTGGAGTGCCATTGCCTTCTCCAGGGAGTTCTCTATCCAAATGCAATTGTCTGTAGGCTGGATGACACCTAAAGCATTATCAACTCTCACTTCAAAGCATTCAGATAAAGAGCATTGCAGAAAAAAATCAAGCTGGGATCTACTCACCTTCAGTCTTCTCAACCTCTTTAAACCTCTGGATGAATTTCAGCTTCCTTTCCTTGGTCTGAGCTCCCATGGGCTTAGAAAGATCACGGAAAGTCTTGGGATTCGTCAGGTTCAATGTCTAGAAAGTAAATGTGCAACTGGAGTTAACTCCCCTGGACCCTCTTGTGCCCCCGCGAGACTGCAGGAGCCACGGTCTTTAGTTTTATGGTTCTCTTTATTGGTTTATTGTCGTTCGGTCTGACCCCCCTCCTCTGGTGATTAGTAGGCCTGGTAGGGTTTTATGGCCCCACAGCCAGTGATCCACAAAGACTTAATAGGGGAGAGACGGAAAATGAGAGGAGGAGAAGATTGATTTCACACTGAACTCTTCCAAGTTGACCCAAATCAGAACATCGCCACCAGTTACCCAGGGGACTTTCAAAAGAATTCCTGTTGTCAATGGATACTTGGCTCCTGCCCTTGCCGAGCAGTTTGCGGTTCAGGGTTCTTGCTTAGAACTCAAACTGATTTTGTAGGCAGTCAGAAAGCATCCGTTTGGGGAGGAAACGAGAGCAATGGCCTCATGTTTTGGGAGGCACCTGCCTTTTGGGGTGGTGAAAGCAGTCTTGGTGAAAGCAGTCCCCTGCCCTTGGGATACACCACAGTAGCACCGTGAAGAGTTTTCAGGGCTGGGTGTCCCCTGGGTTTGCGTGTCTTTATAACTAGTAGTGAATCACCAGTTTTCCTGGGGAGGCAGGGCCTGCCACCACGGCTGGTGAGAAAAGGGGGCGGGAGTGAAGCTCCTGAGACCCCTTGAGTGACAGCACCATGGAACCCCCCTCAGCTACAGCTGGTGCTGCCAGGGCAGAATGGGGCTTCCCCGTTGCCACATCTCCAACTTCTCCGAAAGGTATTGGAATACCAGCTTTTTAGAAGAAATCTCCCACTTTTTAAACAGTGATAAGAAACTAAATTTTAATAAAGGATATGGGCTAAACATGGAGAAGGCAATGGCACCCCACTCCAGTACTCTTGCCTGGCAAATCCCATGGGTGGAGGAGCCTGGTAGGCTGCAGTCCATGGGGTCGCTAAGAGTCAGACACGACTGAACGACTTCACTTTCACTTTTCACTTTCATGCATTGGAGAAGGAAATGGCAGCCCACTCCAGTGTTCTTGCCTGGAGAATCCCAGGGACGGGGGAGCCTGGTGGGCTGCCGTCTCTGGGGTCCCACAGAGTCGGACACGACTGAAGTGACTTAGCAGCAGCATGGGCTAAACAAAATGGGCTGGGGACTCACCCATCTGTGATATATGAGTTGAAGCTAGGCTTGGCAAGTTTCCTTTCTGAAACACGTTAGTCCCAGATGATTGAGCAATGAGAAGCAAGGTATGGCTTGTGAGAAAAGATTTGCTGTGTTGTGTCTCAAGTCAGGATGGGAGCTCACAAAAGACTGAGGCCCCTTTCCCAAATTCTGGTGGTGAGCTGTCTAAACAGCTCGAGGCAGCACTGGCCAGGGCTTATCTGTACTGGTCATTTACATGCACAGCCCCACACGTCTCCTTATGGCCAGAGCCCAGGCAGTCGGGGCACTGCTCCGTAGCCTGGCTGTCCCCCAGTGGCATCACCTTGGCCAAGCTTGTCACTTTTCTGCTCCTCCCTCCTCTGCTTGCTGAGGTCAATGAGCCAGTCTTGCCATCAGCCTCCATTAGGGCTACATGTCTCGGTCCAGATCCAGGGTGATATCATCACCTCCACATACTGTCATCTCAGTTACTGAAGTCAGATTACAGGGGAGGAGTCTGTTCTCACTGGGTCTCTGTGTCTCTCGCTCTCTCCCCCTCCCTCTCTACATGTTGGTTCCAGGAACACATTGTATGGCCCTCTTCACCTGATGGACCAGTGTTGGCCCTTGGCAGTATCTCAGCAGATGGGCACCTCTTGCCTTCATGGTAGCTGTGAGCCAGGAAACCCTCTGGGGCACGTCAGCTGCTGTCCTAGTCACGTGGGGCTGGGACAGGATCCCAGGCACCCAGACTCCAAAGGCCAGGTGAGGGGCCAAGCCTGGAGCAGCCCTCAGGCCCAGGTGGACTGAGCCTGTTGCAGACGCTCTGCATGACCTCAGGTGCTCTGGTCACCAGGGTCAGAGTCGCAGGACACCCGCACAGCACCCACGTGAACACGTACCTGGGAGGTGTAGTCGGCCAGGACCCAGGGGAACACTGGGTACTGCATGTAGTCATTGTAGGTCCTCCCAGCCAGGGTGTTGAGGTGCATGAGGTACTCGAAGTTGCTGATGTCTCTTTTCTGCCAGAAGAGACAAGGTTGGGGTAAGCCCAACACCGCTGGTTTCCTCCTGAGAACCACAGGGGTCTAACCCCTAGACCTGCGCAGGGGGCCCGAGCTGTGCAGGTGGGAAGGCAGATAGCTGCGCCGCTCCCAGGGAGCCTTGCGCCCTGACTCGGGGCGGACATGCTCATTCCAAGATGAGCTGAAGCAAATATAGTCAGGAAGCGAAGTTGACTCGGAAAAAAACATAGCTCCGAGGTCGAAGCCAAGGCTAAAGCATTCTTTTGTGTTAACTGTTGGGTGATACTCAAAAACTGATTCAAATAATAGCACAAATACCAGACCTTCTTACCGCTGACTGCTTTATGACTGAAAATACAAGCTGGGGGTTGTTTGCAGTCACCAGGAAAGAGGCCCTCACCAACAGGCTCAGTGATCTGCTTTCTTGGGAACTGGAACTTTCTTTCTTCTGACTCTGCCAGTTAGGATACTCCATATTCTTAGGGCCCTCTGTTTCAAGATGTATAGTCATGAATGGAGTCAGGGACCATATTTGGGGAAAATTCACTAAGGCCACCTGGCTAATGAGCAGCCAGGAGAGACGTCTCTGATGGGACCTGCATGCTGTGGTCGGTCTTTCCTTGCCTTGGCCTGCTCCTTGGGAAAGGATTTTGGACATGAGTGACCAAGATTTACTTTCCTGTTGCCATGGGCTCTGTATGGCTGCCTTTCTTGGGGTCCTTTCCTTCCACTGAGAACCCGAGGCAGGGTGTCAGTCCATCCAGGCTGTGAGCCACATATGCCTTTCCAGGAAGTGAAGTGAATGCGGTGCCTTCCTGAGTTGTGTGTTCACTTACACATATGTGTGCACCTCCATGGATGGAGCGTGTGTGTGCACACAGGGCTTATGTACATGTACACACATGCTCACACTAACTCCCCAGCCCTGACTCAAGAATCGCCTTTCATCACTGAGATCTTTTCAGTGAAATACTTGAGACATTTTAACAAAGTAATAAAACAAGATCCCTCCTGATTCTCCAGTGTGCTTTCTCTCTTCATCCCTGAGGCCTAAGCTATTTGCTGACTTGCTTTCCTTGAACCCACAGTGTTCTGAGGGGTCACTGTACCTGCCACTTCTGCAGCATGGTCCTGTCGGAGCTGGGGTACCTCCTGTGGGAAAGAAAATGAGGGTGGTGACCAAATGTCTCAAGGCACAAATGGAGGGAGGGGTGGAACTTCCTGGGGCTTTGTGAGGTTGGGGCATCCAGAATGGTCATCAACTTCCCAGAGCAGCAAGATTATTTCCCAAGCTCTTCGTGCTCCCACACTGCCTTCTTGAAGGCTGGCTTCTTGCCATCCCCCTGCTATTATGTGATTCCAGAACACACTGCTGCTTGAAGCATGGCCCTGGGGAGTCCCAGGGCCATGCAGGAGAAGGTCTGGAGTCTCACACTCTACACTGGATTTCCCATAACCACAGCTTGGCCTTTGCCCATGTGAACACAATACATGTGACTACAGCACATTATTTGTGAATACAATATACCGACGCGTGGATGTGTGGCTAAAAAGTGCAGATGATACAGAAAGTCATGAGGTATAAAACAATAGTCTGCAAACTACTGTTCCCACACAAGAAATATCTAGTTAATTTCCAAAAGAGTTTTAGCCATATGGCAGTCTATTTGCTCACACAGTTTAAAAGGAATTGTTCTTGGTATGTGGGATCATCTTATCCACGCGGGTCTCCACCCTGCTCCTAGAGGTGCCCACATTGTCCTGTGGCCACAGTAGCTGGGCAGCCTGGCACAGAGGGATGGGACCTGGTGGGAGCTTCCCCTGTGCTGGGCTTGGTTCTCACGAATGGTGTTTGTGTGATCACCTTTGGACATCAATCTCTGTGATTTATGAGACTTGAATCTTGTAATGATTTCATGATTTGAATCTCTGAATGTATCCACGAGATACATTTTTGGCAACAGTACTGCTAGGCTAAAAACTATGAGAATTATCAAGTGCGCTACATATCACCAAACTGTCTTCTTAGGAAGTTGTACCGATTTATATGACCATATATATAATTAAGGAACACAAATCAAACCAAAGAAACACCATCTTAAGCCATGTGGTAGGGAAGAGTGTAAAAGCGTGTCAGATACAGGGTTGGGGAGGGCATGGGGAAGGAACCTCTTCATGTGACATGCTGCTTCTGCTCAGCAAGAATGTATAAACCCCAGTTCCTTAGCCTCTGGGGTTCCGTGGTTCCTTTTCCAGCTCTATCTCTTTTCTCCTCTGTTTCCCTGAGATGCCCCTTCTACTCCCCAAACCAGGTTTTCGTTCCAGATGTTTCTCCAAGCCAAATCAAGATCTGCCACTCTCCAGCCATGACCTCTGCCTCAGTCCTGTTCAGGTACCCATGGACACTGCTTCCGCATGCATCCCACAGGGACGCTCAGCCCACAGGGACTGGACCTTCACGTGGACAAGGCCTGGTGCCCGAGTGCCCCAGCAGGCCAGCACCTCTTCATCTTCCATCACAGCACTGCTGTGGTGTCTGTCCAGGCTCCCCACCCTTCCTCGTTCAGTACCTTCCTTGGCAGATTTTCTACCAACAGAAAGCAACTCCCTTGCTGGGATTCACATCTTCCTCCCAATAGAGAAATCATCATTTTGGTCCATTTTATTCAGGCAAACAGTAACAACAGCAAACAGACAAACATGGTCACATTTATTGCATTAGCTTGCAAAGACCCAAGGGGAGACAAGCTTTTCTACCCAGTCTATAAACCGGAAGCCCCCAGTTTCAGAAAGCTTTGAAGACTATAAATGAGGACACAGCCCAGGCTGGAGACAGCGAAGTTCTCAACCTTGAAAAGAATGTGTTCTGAGCCTTTCTGAGGATGTGGGGCTGAGGGTGTGGAGTTAGTACAGCAAACCCTGCTGAACTTGGTACTTTATTTCAGAAATCTTACAGGGGACAAGGAATAGGGGAGCAAAAGTCCAGGAAAAGAGAGGGCCCCTGTTTTTCCTCTTCCAGAAAAAGTTCTAGAATTTTGCCTGTGGTCTTTTGTGACATTGCCATCATGTGGAATGGCGTGCAGAAGATAAAGGCAACTGACCATCCTACCGCTCATTTCACCGGCTATGAGCTCCAAGGGAGATCCGTCACTTCATTACCATCAAAAAAAGACACCGTTACCAGCAGTACCCAGAAACCCATCTAACCAAAGGTGAGTTCTCTTTGAAAGATTTATTTTTTTCGAAAAGCTATGCTCATCTGAAGGCAATTATAGAACTTTTGGGATGGTCTATGTGAAGGTTATGAATATCTCGTCATTAAAGTACTTCTTTCAGAACTGATACTATCCCATAATTATAGCATAAGCTGTAGATTAAACAAGATGCAGAGATCACTCTTGGCTTTCTAAAGCCCATCTAAGGTTGGAGGGAGCCCACATGGGAAAAAGCGTCATCGTTGGAGTCACTGGAACTTGGGTTCAAATTCTGCCGCCGCCACTTGCTTGCTCTGAACAGCTGTTACCTCATCCTTCAAACACGGCTGACCCAGAAGTGCTGGGGGGCAAGTGTGGCCGTGGGTCTGGGACAGGCCAGCACAGGTGTGCACAGGGCTCCCTCGGGGGGTGTAGCGCCAGTGGGTGTGGATGCTATCCCAGAGCAGGACTGATTCTTTTTACTCTGGGAGGAAGAAGAGTGCGGAAAACGAGTGAAGATTTGTTTCTGGTAAAGACCTGCCTTGTTCTCCAATACCATTCTGAGAGCTCTTCGAATAACTGTGCCGCCTGTGAATCAGATCTCCTGCTATGTAAACTCAGGGTTTGCCATGGAGTCTATGGGGCAAGAGTCCAGGCCTTCAGGCCACCTAGGACGGAGTTGAGAAGAATGGAAGAGTTGAAAGTCACTGAGGCCTTGGTAGGTCATTCTGCTTAATCTGAAGGTGGCCTATCATGGTGGGCTCACAGAGGACATCTTACCAACTCACCCTCACCCCAAGACAGGTGTCCAAACTCCTCCGGAAGACTTCCATAGGTGGGACACTGTCTTCAAGTAGAACTTTGTGTCTGGTCGACAGCTAGGCTGGGCTCAAATTCTTTCCTCTTTGGAGGGTGAGTTTTGCCTGTGCTGCTTCACTTTAATCAAATCTGTGTCCGTGAAGCCCTAGAAGTGGTTGAAGCTTGGGTACTGCTGCCACATGGTGTTGGGCATTCTCTACCCCAGAACCCCAGTGCCCGTGGCTTGCCTCACTGGCTTGCCTTTGACTCCAGCCCCTGTAGTCCAGCTCCACCTGATCGGCACCTCCAGTCTACCCTGAGCCTGTCTCAGAGTGAGCCAGAGGCACAGCCCAGAGCTCACATCTCTCCTAGGAGGCTGGTAGAGAAGCCTGCCAGCGGCCTTCAGAGGGTAGGCTAGCCCAGGCCAGAATGGTCTCTGCCAATGGACTCATCTGGCTGGAGGCTACACCCTCTCAGCCCAGGAAAGGATGGGATCTGAGGTGTCCCTGCCTGTCCTCCTTCTCACCTCTGGGATTAGGAGGCTATGGCTAGTCCTTAGACACTAAGAAAATAACCAGGGAGAGCCTGGTTACAGGGAAACTGGGCCTCCAGAGCTAAAGGAGACATAAAGACTGACGCCTCTCCAAATTCTCCTGCATCTATTCTATTTGCAAAACACATATGAGGCCACGGTGAAACGGGTTAGTGAGTGACTAAGAGGGTCAAGAAAATACAGTCCACAATGAGAAGAAAACTCACTCATCTTGTCAGACTGGAAGTGCGTCTACTGATGGTCTGGGCTGTGTCTCAGGCCAGTATCTTTTGCCTGGGTGTGGCTCTGGAGGAGCATGCCTGGGAAGCAGTCTGCGGGGTGGGCAGTTTTCCATGAGAAGCTGCTGTTGCTGCTGCTAAGTCGCTGAGAGACTGCTAAAAGAAACATACTCCCTCCTCATTTTCCTTTCTCGGAAGCAAATTTGGGTTTAGTGTTTTCAGATCTGGATTGTAGGTCAGTGCTTGCATACTCAGTTGCCCAGTTGTGTCCAACTCTGCAACCTCATGGACTATAGCCCATTAGGCTCCTCAGTCCATGGAATTGTCCAGGCAAGAATACTGGAGTGGGTTGCCGTTTCCCACCCCAGGGAATCTTCCTGGCCAGGGATTGAACCTGCATCTCTTGTGTCTCCTGCATTGGCAGGCAGATTCTTCACCACTATGCTTCCCTGCAGGCCAATAGAAATCCAGTAATCGATAGGCATTCTTGGAAAATAGAGATATCCTCCTGAATTAAAGGATATTGACCACTTTTATTGTAACTTCCTGTCTTAACAAGTATAAATCTATTATTAAACAATAATAATATTTATCTAATGCATTAGAAACTGTAAAGACATTTTGTTTGTTGTCTAATTTTCACAAGGACTCAGTGAGATAGCCGTGATCTCTATCTTCAGGTGTGGAAATGGAGGTGGGGTAAGAGATGATGGGCAGACTAGGGAACTTCACTAGGGTTTGCTAGAGCCTAGTGCAGGCACACCTGGGTGCCCAGCATGCCAGGCTTTGCAGAGCACCTATTGGACCATGCCTTGACCACACCTTGGCTCTAGGCCCTGACTCTGCAGACAACTGCTTTCCTTGGAAGGGGAAAAGAAAACAAAAGCAACAACAACAACAGAACCCCAAAGAGACAACAAAAGTCTTTGTTCTGGCTGGATTAGAGGGCAGTCACCTGATTGTCAACTTGGGTATATTTGGAGTACAAATGAACATGAGCAAAATTACTGAGTTATGATTGCACGGCTACGCTGTAGCCCTGATGCTGCTGAAGCATGAGAAGTCTGGAGCTTCCTATGACTTCAGATTACCTCTAGATGCTGAACCAGGTGGCTCTAATGCTTACAAAGATTTATCTGCATTTTTAAATGTATTTATCTAAACAAGTGGTACCTAATCAAGAGTAGAAGCTTTTACACAGCAAAGGAAACCATAAACAAAATGAAAAGACAAGCTAAGGAATGGGAAAAAATATTTGCAAACAGTGAGACCGATAAGGGCTTAATTTATAAAATATACAAACAGCTCATACAACTCAACAGCAACAATGACAAAAAAACCCCAGACAACCCAACTGAAAACCGGGCAGAAGACTTACATAGACATTTCTCCAAAAGAGACATACAGACGGCCAACAGGCACATGAAAAGATTCTCAGCATCGCTAATTTTTAGAGAAGTGAAAATCAAAACTGCAATGAGATACATCACACCAGTCAGAGTGGCCATCATTAGAAGTCTACAAACAATAAAAGCTGGAAAGGGTGTGAAGAAAAGGGAACCCTCTTACACTATTGGTGGGAATGTAAATTGGTACAGCCATCATGGAAAACAGTAAGGAAGTTCCTCAAAAAAACTAAAAATAAGTTGCCATATGATCCAGCAATTCGATTCTTGGGCATATACCCAGACCAAATTGTAATTCGAGAAGACAGATGGACCCCTGTGTTCAAAGCAGCAGTATTTGCAATAGCCAAGACAAGCAAACAATCTAAATGTCTATTGATAGATGAATGAATAAAGATGTAGTAATATATTTTATATTTACACAATGAAATCGTACTTAGCCACAAAAAGAATGTAATAAAGCCATTTCAGCAACACAGATGGACCTAGAGATTATCGTACTAAGTGAAATGTCAGAAAGAGAAAGACAGACACCATGATACCACTCACACATGTAATCTAAAATATGACCCAAATCAGCATATCTACAAAACAGAACAGACTCACAATCCAGAAAGCAGAGTTTGGTTGCCAAGGCAGGGGCGGTGGGGAGCTGGTAGGGAAGGAAAGGAATGGGAGTTTGGAGTTGGCAGAAGCAAACTCATATATGAAACGAATAAGCAACAAGGTTCCTCTGTACAGCTCGGAGAACTGTATTCAGTATCCTATGCCAAACCGTAATGGAAAAGAGTATGACAAAGAATATGTGAATATACGTGTGTTTCTCGTTGTTTAGTCGCCAAGTCGTGCGAGACTCTTGTGACCCCGTGGACTGTAGCCCTCCAGGCTCCTCCTCTGTCCATGGGATTTCCCAGGCAAGAATACTGGAGCGGCTTGCCATTTCCTTCTCCAGGGCATCTTCCCAACCCAGGGATCGAACCTGTGCCCCTGCAGTGGCAGGCGGATTCTTTTCCCACTGAGCCACCTGGGAAGACTTGTGTGTGTGCATATGTATGTGTATGTGTGTAAGTGTGCGTAACCGACCCACTTTCTGTAGAGAAGAAATTAACACAACATTGTGAATCAGCTACAGTTCAATAAACTTTTAAAAAATTAAAAATTAATGTATTGTTTTCATATATTTCTCCCTTAAAATATTAATTTTATTTTGTTTATGTTTTATAACTTTCAGATTACTTATTTTCTAATTTAAATTACATGCTTTTAGAAAATTCTAATTAGAAATGTGCTAAGTTTTAAGTTTGGGTAACTTCTAATTTTCTAGTCATCTTCATTTGCTCGTTAT
>SJYQ01002119.1:273886-308328 GCA_006410935.1 Redunca redunca | reverse complement strand
AATTTTCATTGCTTGGGTTAATTTTGCATTTCAAATGTTTTATTTGAAAATTATTTTATTTATTTTTTTAATTCAATCTGGGTAATACAGTTTAAAGTATTTTTTTATATTTTTGTTTCTATATATGCATTTTCTAATATTCATATAATGTTATTTTATTATTTGCAAAATAATTTTAACATTTAACCTTTTTGCCAAATAAATAAACAAACAGACAAGTCCAAAAGAGCAGAAACCAAAGAGCAGAAAGAAATACTGAGGCAAATTACAAGGAAGTCAAATGACATTTCATGAGCCACAGTAAGATATCTGTCCCTTCAAAGAGGCAAGCATGGCTCTTTCCCTTCTGTTAGCAACGTGCACTTCCGGCGGTCGCCATGGAAAGCAGCTGTCCTGTACTGTAATCCCCAGGGCACTGCTGGGGGAAACCAGGAGGAAGCCCTCTACAAGCCCCTGGGACCCCAGAGCCTGTCCTGGAGACCCTTTCAACCCTGCCTTCCTTGCAGGCTGGCGTCAAGATTATGCTAATTAACGCCAGGTCGCTTGTTGCCTGGTGACAAAGTATCACAGCTGAGGAGGAAGAACAGGGACAGCAGGGTAAGCTTTCCTCTGGTTGCACTTATTTTGCTTTAATTCTGCCAAACAACACCTCTTTAAACTCTTTTTCTCTCCTCTTCTAAGCAAGCAACTTTGGAAATGCAGGCTTCCCTGGTGTGCTTTATTTACAAACCCCAGATGCCAGCTGATTCATTACACGGCAGGGGAGGAAGCCGGCCCTGAGCCCCAGGCAGGGAGGGCACCTTGCTGGCGTCCTCGGGCACCTGGGCCATGGACAAGCTTGGGAGGTTAGTGTGGGGATCCGTGGGCCTTTGGGGTCACCTTGACGATCTTTCAGAGTCTGAGTCCCCTTGAGCGTTGTTTCCCACTCCACAAGCAGGTGGAGACGAGTGTGTGTATCACTCCTCACCCGGCCAATCACCCCCTAAGGAAACTCACTCAGTTTGGAGGCTGGAGCCTGCGAAGGGGCCTTGCTGACTGCTGACTGTGCTGGGGTTTAGAGCACAGTCTGTCTTTTGAGAATTCTAGAGGCAAACTCTTTCTTTGAGTGGTCCTGAACCCCGGAACCCACAAACACGTGGTTGGGTCTCAGGCCGGGGCGGCCCGTGCAAGGAGGTACTCAGCATGGAACACACTAGACTACACACTTCACGTCCCTATTTCCACCACCGGCAAAGGTAGGCGCTGCTACTTCCAGTCTCCGGGAGTTTGGATGAGCCACTTAGCCTCTCTGAGCCTCAGGTGCCATGTCTGTCCAGTGGAGATCAAAATCAATAAATACATCAGGCAGCTGTAAGAATTAGTTATAGTGTCTGTAAAATGCCTGGCCTGGAATAATTTGAAGGAGGCGGTCAATATGGTGCTGTTGGGTGAATTTATCAGCATTATTTGCCATCACAAAGGTGCTAGGAACCACATTACTATTCACGGAGTACCATTTAACATACAATCACTTAGCATACAGTCATCACCTCAATTTTCACAAAACCCTGCAATTTTCTAACCCATTTTGCAGATTAGTAAACTGAGCTCACGATTAAAGTCAGATTGTCAGTGAGGGTAGGGATGGAGCCCGGTTCTACTGGCCTCCAAGCTTCCACATTCCCCTTCAAGGTATCTCGCAGCCTCACAGGTGGGCAGGTTTATAGCAAAGGCTTTCTCAGTGCTGGGGCTTGTCCTACAGCAGGTGGGGGTACCACACGGGGGTGCCTGCCAGTGCACACTCCTGGGGTATGCCGGAATCTGCACCGTGTCCACCCCTCAGCAAGGTCTCACTGGGGCCAGACGGGACGTGGTGCAGAAGAAATGCAGGTATCATTGGACACTTGAGAACTGCCCCCCATTCTGGGGTCCTGGTTGGGGTGTGAGGTACTGTGCCTCAGAGGAGCTGTCTGTCTTTCAGACAGAGTAACCCAAAGTCTGCCCCTGGGAGGCAGGGATGCCCCAGCAAGGAAGGACACTGAGCTGCAGGGTCTGAATCAGGTTTCTACTCAGTTGGAATCCATCAGTGTGTGGTCCTGTCCAGCCATGGCTCCTCTCTGCACCCCGTCCCCCACAGCCACAACAAAGGTCTTCATGGTCCTCACTCACCCTTACCTCGCCCTTCAGAAGCAGCCACTTTTATAATTCTATCTACAGAAGTGGAGGCCGAAGCTCAGCGGGGCTCCTCAGACTGTCTAGGGTCACAGGATGGCACATGGGGAGCCGGGTGGCAACCCATGTGGCTCTAAGGCCCTGCCTTAGCTGCCTTAGCTGGCAGGTCCTTCCTCCCTGCCAAGCTGCTTCTCTGAGCCCAGTTTCTTTATCTGTAAGGGAGGGCCTGGCTGTGAGAAAATGCAATTGTGTCTGTCTGGCAATAGCAGTGTTGAAACCATGTTGATTGAAACTGAATTAGCTGATTGAAACTGAACTAATGCTCACCTCTTGCGGTGTAAAGCCACCAGCACTGACTTTGGTTCTTTGCTTTCTGGGTGTCAAGGTTGCTTCGTGTACTTTGAACATGTTGGTTGATGAACAAGGCATTTCTAGGCTGTTAAACTAATAATCTTAATATTTTATTTTAATTGTAAGGCACCTATTCCCTTTTGTTCCTTTAACAAATCCAATTAAAACAAAGCACTTTCAGAATTACAAAATAGATGCTATTAAACCAATAAGAAATCATAATCTTTTGCTATTGGGCTATGTGACCCCCTGGGAACTTTTGCTTCAAATAAAAGTTGAATTCTTATTACCCTCCAGGGGGAAGGGGCCCGTTTGACAGATAATGGCTTCCCAGGCAGCCCTCGTGCAGCCCCACATAGGTGCTGAGGACAGAGAAGTGACTAACATTAGAGGCAGAGGAGCCTGTGCATGTGTAATATAAAATCCTTAGCGCTGTGTGGGCCAGATTAGCCAGATAGTCACCAAGTGAAGTGAGCCTTCCGTACAGACACTGTCTGTCAAGCTCCGATGCCATAGGAGGAGCATCCCGCCCAGAAGCCCTGGATTAAGCTGCGTGGCGTGAGCTGGGATGAACTGCTTTACAGCCACCTCACCCCCAGGTCCTTATCTTCGGGTAGCAGGAATATTCCTACCTCAGATAGTCGTGAGGACTAAAGAAATGGCACAGCGGAGGGCACTTGCTTTGTGAAGGTGGCGTGAAGGGCCTCTGAAGGCTGGGTGTGCGTGGGAGACTGTGTGTGCTGGGGGCCGTGGAAGGGCGGACAGATCGTGGGGCGGACAAAGGCTGCAGTGGGGGACTCGCAGAAGCGCATCTTACAAGTGTTCGCTTTTCAGGTGAGGCCACGCCATGAAATGCACTTCTGGTGACCGCACACAGCGTCTCAGGGCCCTGCACGCAGGCAGACACCCTTCCACCCCTGCCCAGGGCAGCAGAGGGCCAGCTTCTCTGGTGGGCATGTGGGAATGCAGTGGGCTAGCGTTCTGAGGCCACGCTGGATGACAAACGGAATCTTTAAGGAGGCCATGTCACGGGAGCCCGGGGCACCAGAGGGACCCAGGAACAGTGGATTTCTGTCTCCATCATCACTCTCCCGTCCTCATTTTTTTAAGAGGTCAAATTATTTCAGTTTATTTTTATACCACATATTATGTAAATATTGGTAAAATTCTAAGAAGATACACAAGTAGAATAGTAACATACAATAATTTTTAAAATTTCTAATACATCATTTCCTTTTTTTTTAAATAAAAAAGGATATGTATAAAATTTATTCAGACTTCCCTGGTGGCTTAGATGGTAAAGCATCTGCCTACAATGCGGGAGACCTGGGTTCAATCCCTGGGTTGGGAAGATCTCCTGGAGAAGGAAATGGCGACACACTCCAGTATTCTTGCCTGGAGAATCCCATGGACGGAGGGGGCACACACCTATTAAATGAACTGGCTGGTAGCATTAAACTGTTTCCCTGCCCCCTCTCATTGTTGACCTTCAAGCTCTTACATTTAAATGACTCCACTAATGCTATTAAAATAACTGGAAATTCATATTATTCAACCACATTCAGATCTGTACACATAAGCATGCATCTGTGAAGCCAAGAACCCCACACACGGGCCCCTAGACAGTGGAACGCAGGCAACACGCCTAGAGCAAAGGCAGCTGGGGGAAAAGAGCGGCAGGACACGGGGAAGCCCACACACCCTGGCATTACACACCCAGGCTTGTGGGTGTGTAATACCTGGGGAACCTAGGCTTGGCTGAGCTGTGTTGTCTTGTGAACTTGGGAAAGTCACTTCACTTCTCTGAGCCTTAACTCTCTTATATTAAAAATTGGATGGACACTTGCATGGTTGCTATGGAGATCAGAGATACAGAGAGGGCCCAGCAGCGTGCTGGCGATAGTTACCGTGGTACATATCGCCTGAATGAAGAGTCGTAAGTGGCTCTTGACATCGCGAAGCATTTCCAGAACTGATTCCAGAAAGCCCTCACAATCACGGGGTCCCTGTAGGATCTCGCCCCTCCTGCCTGTCAGCCTCATTTCCCTCTGTCAGCTGCACCGAGCGTCTGCTGGGGGTGCTGCTGGGAACTGCACGGAAACCTTTCTCCCTCTAGTCTGTCCGCTTCCTAGCAATCTGTCCTTCTGCCCACAGGAAAGCAGAGCTCAATATAGCTGGGGGCAGAAGTGAAAAAAATAAAAGCCCTTCGTGTCTATACCTCCAGTGAGTCTATACTCCAAAAGGCAGATTAACTGTAGAAAACACAGCTCCTGGCCCAGAGTGGGTTCTGGACAAATAGTGATTCTTTCCCCCAGCTCAGATGACTCTTGAGTCAAACAGCCGTGCCTGTTTTAGAGCTCTGGCCAAGGTTCTAGGCATCGCACTGACAGACAGCGCCGAGGTGGCCCCTGCCGCAGGGCTTCTCACGTGAAGGAGCAGGTCAGTCTGGGAAGGGGTGGGGGACGCGGGGAGCGATCTGAAGGCTCTCGGGGCGTCACAGCAGGGCGAGGCTCTCCCCTTGCACATCTGTGAATGTGTCTTATTAGAGTCAGGAGAGAGAATAATGAAGGACTTGTGAATGACTGACTTCACTGAGGGAAGTCCGCATTACTTCCTCTTAAGAGATGTCCCACAAGCAAAAGATATTTCTCTCCTACACGACACAAAGCTTCCTAAGTTAGTCCCAAGCACGGGCTGTGAAACAATGGTGACTTTGGGGGCTCCCGTTCCGCAAGATGTCTGTCCTGGTCTCCGTGTATCAATGAAGAGGGTAAAATAATTATGAGATTGTGTTAGCAAAATGTTTAAAGATACCATATATTTATATATACAATTGTTCTTAAAAGTATAAAGATACATGAGTGTGAACATCAGATAAATTCTAGTATTCTCGTGAAAGATAATGATCTTACAACTGGAAATGCTTGCAGATATTCTCATGGTTTTAAAATATAAGTTTCCATTACATTTTTAATTTAGATATCCATGGGGTGTCCCACCACGCTGGTTGATTCCCAATGACTAGATAGAAAAATTAATTAGAAATTAAAGTCAAACCAACTGGACCAGTTTTAATAAAGTATAAAAACCCATTGTATAAAACAAAAAGACAGTACATTTAGAAACTTCTATTTGCGTTTCTAAGCTGTTCATGTGAAATGAAATCTATTATTCAACTCCCCTCTATCTGTCTCTCTGACCATCATTCTGTCTGTTCATCCGTCTATCTACCTACCCAGTTGTCTGATTATGTATTTACATTTCTTTCTCCCTATAATGGCCTTTGTGTGGACTGACCCTACACTGATATTTGAAGATTCTATGAATTGATAATGACAGGTCATCAATGAGACGTACCTTTGTTGACAAAGTAATGTCTCTGCTTCTGAATATGCTGTCTGTTGCTGCTGCTGCTGCTAAGTCGTTTCAGTCGTGTCCAACTCTGTGCGACCCCATAGACAGCAGCCCACCAGGTTCCCCCATCCCTGGGATTCTCCAGGCAAGAACACTGGAGTGGGTTGCCATTTCCTTCTCCAATGCATGAAAGTGAAAAGTGAAAGTGAAGTCACTCAGTCGTGTCCGACTCTTAGTGACCCCATGGACTGCAGCCCACCAGGCTCCTCCATCCATGGGATTTTCCAGGCAAGAGTACTGGAGTGGGGTGCCATTGCCTTCTCCGGATATGCTGTCTAGGTTGGTCATAACTTTTCTTCCAAGGAGTAGTGAAAGTGAAAGTGAAGTCGCTCAGTCGTGTCCGACTCTTTGTGACCCCGTGGACTGTAGCCCACCAGGCTCCTCTGTCCATGGGATTCTCCAGGCAAGAATACTAGAGTAGGTTGCCATTCCCTTCTCCAGGGGATCTTTCCAACCCAGGGATCCAACCCAGGTCTCCTGCATTGCAGGCAGAGGCTTTAACCTCTGAGCCACCAGGGAATCCCTCCAAGGAGTAAGCGTCTTTTAATTTCATGGCTGCAGTCACCATCTGCAGTGATTTTGGAGCCCAAAAGAATAAAGTCTGTCACTGTTTCCACTGTTTCCCCATCTATTTGCCATGAACTGATGGGACCAGATGCCATGATCTTCGTTTTCTGAATGTTGAGCTTTAAGCCAACTTTTTCACTCTCCTCTTTCACTTTCATCGAGGCTCTTTAGTTCTTCTCTGCTTTCTGCCATAAGTGTGATGTTATCTGCATATCTGAGGTTATTGATATTTCTCCCAGCAATCTTGATTCCAGCTTGTGCTTCATCCAGTCCAGCATTTCTCATGATGTACTCTGCATAGAAGTTAAATAAGCAGGGTGACAATATATAGCCTTGACGTACTCCTTTCCTGATTCGGAACCAGTCTGTTCCATGTCCAGATCTAATTGTTGCTTCTTGACCTGCATACAGATTTCTCAGGAGGCAGGTCAGGTGGTCTGGTATTCCCATCTCTTTCAGAATTTTCCACAGTTTGTTGTGATTCACACAGTCAAAGGGAAAATACTGGGGCATGAAAAAAATCAGACTTCCCAGTCAGGCTGAGAATGGGAAGTAGATCATGACAGAAATAGTCTATTGAGGTTTTTTGTTTTTTTTTTTTAAATTTAAATTTACCTGAAATAAAGTCAGTATACAGTTTTTTTGTATCTAGTTCTCTGAGCTCTAACATGTACAGCTTCATGTAACCACCACCATAGTCTGGGTACAGGCAGCTCCAGCACTCCAGAAAACTCACTTGTGCTGGCCTGTTGTCAAACCTTCCCCATCCCTAGTCCCTGGCAACCAACCTCCAATCTGGTTTCTGTACCTATGGTTGTGACGTTTCCAGAAAGCTATATAAATGGTCTCATTCATTATGTAGACTTTTAAGACTGTCTTCTTTTACTTAGCAGGATGATTTTGAGAGTCATCCAAGTTGTTGCATTTATCAACAGACTTGTTCTCTTTATGCTTAATAGTACCGATTATAAGGACAAGCCACAACTTCTTATCCATCCATGCACTGAAAGATTTTTTGTTTTCCTTTGTGATAAATGTGAATAGAGCAATTATAAACACAGGTTTTCATGGGAACCTGAGGTTTTGGCTTTGGTGGGTAGGGGTTAAGTATTTAGTTGGGGAAATGCTGGGTCATATAATAAGTGTATGGTTAATTTTATCAGAAATTGCCAAACTGTTTTTTTCATGGTGATATTACCATTTTGAATCCCCATCAACAATATGTGAGCATTCTAGTTGCTCCACACCCTCACCAAATCTTTGTATTATTGGTTTTTATGTTTGTTTGTTTGTTTCTGTATTAGGCATTTTAGTAACTGTGCAGTGGTATCTGACTGTGATTTTCATCTACATTTCCCTAGTGACTAATGACGCTGAGCAATGCTTTGGGGTTTTGTGGCTTATTAACCATCTATACAACTTCTATGGTGAAATGTTTCATTAAATCTCTTGGGCATTTAAGAAAAATTGTATTGTTATTTTCTTATTGCTGACATTGAGTTCTTTATAAATTCTGGATACTAGTTCTTTGATGGAAATGGGGTTTTGTTTGTCTTTCAGAGCAAGGATTTCAAATTTTGTTGAAGTCCCAATTGTCAATATTTCCTTTTATGGGTTACACTTTTCCCAAATTCAAGGTCATGAAAAGTTTCACTCCACTTTTCCTTTAGTCTTTGCATAGTCAGTTTATTTCCTCATTCTTTTAGTTTAGCTTACTTTTGTTTATTTAAACTGAGATGGCATATAACTGAATCTTTTATTTTAAAATCCACTTGATTGCTCTGGAGATTAAAATATACATACTTATCTTTCAATAGCGTACTGAGAATTAAATTTTACTATTTCCAAAACAACTTAAAAATCTTACCTACCATCTAGGTCTCATTAACTTCTGCCATTACGTTGCAGTTGTCCAGTGTATTCCATCTACATACACTGACGGTTAAAATTTTCGCTTTCAGCCATCACTTGCATTTTAAAAATTGTAAAAGGATAATAAACACATTTATTAGATATTTATAATTTCCATTGCTCTTCCCTTATTCCCAAAGTTCAAGCTTCTGTCTAGTTTCTCTTTCATCTAAAGATTCCTTTATTTTTCATTCATCTGAGATTATCTATTTTGCCTTCATTCATAAAGGATGTCTTCATTAACGGTCTGTTTAACAGTTCTTTTTCTCAGCATTATTTAGAAAATGTTTTTTCCAGTTACCTCTGGCCTCCACAGTTTCTCGTGAGAAGCCTGTAATAATTCATATTGCTATTTCCCAGTAGGCAGCGTGTTGGTTTTTTCTTTTTAATTTTGAGTAGTTTGGTTCTGTCTGAATGTGGATTTCCTCCCGGGAAGAGGCAGTGGCAACCCGTTCCAATGTCCTTGCCTGGGAAGTCGCGTGGACAGTGGAGCCTGGCGGGCTACAGCTCGTGGGGCCAGAGTCAGTCACGACTGAGCGCCTGAGCATGCGTGCCCTCCGCGTTACACGAGCACAGCTCCCGACAAAGGGCCTGGGTGATGGAGCCGAGAGGTGCCCAGCTCCTCCCCACCCGGCCCTGCCGGGGAATGGAGGCGGTGCCTTGGTCTCCTGACAGCACGCTTCCCAGGGGCAGCTTGATCCAAAACAGAAAATCAGCAAGCAAGAGACAAGTTGTAGAAAAGAAAAGAGCTTCTAGAATAGGCAGGCCAGTTGCATCCTCTTCCTAACTGTAGACCTTCCTCACTCCTGAGCCTCAGTCTCCTCTTTATAATGGGGATAAGCCTATGGATCTTACTTGATTGCTGAGAATTAATCAGCATGTGCAAAGGCCCTGACAATAATATTTAACAGGTGACATGAATCAGGCTTTTCCTATGCACCAGGCACTGCTGTAGCACTTCAGAGTTTAATTCATACTCTGTACTTCCCTGGGGCTCAGACGGTAAACCATCTGTCTACAGTGTGGGAGACCTGGGTTCCATCCCTGGGTCGGGAAGATCCCCTGGAGAAGGAAATGGCAATCCATTCCAGTACTAGTGCCTGGAAAATCCCATGGACAGAGGAGCCTGGTAGGCTACAGTCCATGGGGTCACAAAAAGTCCGGACACGACTGAGTGACTTCACTTTCACTTTCAAGAGTTCTTAAAGGGGGCTGTTTTCACAAATGAGGAAATTGAGGCACCGAAAATTTAACAAACTTCTTTGTGGTAGAACTGGCCTTCTAAGCAAGTCTGCTGAGGCTAGAATCTGCCTGCCACTCTGCACGTGCTGCTTCCCTGATGGTGGCAGCCCTGGCTGTCCTCGGTGTGAAAGCACTGTGCCATCTACGGCGCAGAGGCGGCCACAGCTGAACTACAGTGTGAGGGACGCGAGGGGCAGAAGACAAGGGGGCTGGAGCTGGGAAAAGGCAGCAATGCCTTCTGCCCTTCCAGGCTCTACCCTGCCCCTCTCCTCTGTGCTCATGGGCATGGCGTATACACATTCTGCTACTGGGGGGCTTTTCTGTGCCACTTTTATTACACTGCAATTATGGTAGCAGCGACTAGCTCCTCTGGGTCCAAAAGGTGAAGAGAGATGTAATATGTAAGTCATTATTAACTCCTCCCACCCATTCCCTTAAAGGCCATATTGTTTCTGAGAACTCAGCAGTCCCACCCTAGGGATTCACAGGATAACTCTAAGAAAAGACTAGATTTACATGAGGACTGGGGAAAGGGCACATATCCACGACATGACTCCTCCTCCAACACACACCCAGAAGGGGCTCATGTAATAATCCAGGACCTAAGTCAGGGAATGGCATAGTCAGAGGGGCACTGGACATCCTTCAAGCCAACCTTGAACCTCCCATTTTACACCTGGGAGCATGAGGTGTGAGGAGGGCATTCAATTTACTGAAGGTCTTCGGCTAGGTTCCTTCTACTGATGGCCTAATTTCTCTCCACTCTCCTCTTTCTCTCCTTTTAAACCGTTACAAGTGAAGCATTATGATTTGGGGCAGTCCAGTAACCTTACATCATCTGAATGGACATTTTTTCCTCTTTTTACCAGAGTCTATCTTCTAGCAGTTTCATGAGATATTTCCTCTCACTGAACACCAGTCAATCAGAACAACATATTCAAACACACTCCTGTACTAAAAGAACATGGCCAAGGGAGCGAAGGGCCCCAAGGGCAAAAAGATCACCCTCGCCGTGGCCAAGAACTGTATCAAGATCACATTTGACGGAAAGAAACGCCTTGACTTGAGCAAGATGGGAATTACCACCTTCCCCAAGTGTATTTTGCGACTCACTGATGTGGACGAGCTCGACCTTAGCCGGAATCTGATCAAGAAGATTCCTGATGCCATCTCCAAGTTCCAGAACCTGCGGTGGCTGGACTTGCACAGCAACTACATTGACAAGCTCCCCGAGACCATCGGCCAGATGACTTCTCTGCTCTACCTCAACGTCAGCAACAACAGGCTTACCACCAACGGGCTGCCTGTAGAGCTCAACCAACTCAAGAACATCCGCACTGTGAATTTAGGCCTGAACCACCTGGACAGCGTGCCCACCACACTGGGGGCTCTGAAGGAGCTCCATGAGGTGGGGCTGCATGACAACCTGCTGAGCAACATTCCCAACAGCATCTCCAAGCTCCCCAAGCTGAAAAAGCTCAACACAAAGCGAAACCCCTTTCCCAAGGCAGAGGCATCGGATATGTTCATGGATTCCATCAAGAGGCTGGACAGTCTATATCTGGTGGAAGAGAAGGATATGTGTGGGGCTTGCCTGAAAAAATGCCAACAGGCCCGGGACAAGCTGAACAGAATCAAGAGCATGGCCACAACGGTACCGAGAAAGGCCATCTTTTCCACTTTGGTCTCACCTAACTCCATGGCCAAGGAATCCCAGGAAGACTGGAGGTGACCTGGGACCCTGACCCTCAGGCAGTAAGGGAAAAGGGGTGGGGAGGGAAGGTGACAATGGGCTGCATCCTCAGAAAACAGGGATTCTGCCATTACTGCAATAGCTTCTCCAGGCAAGCCCATAAAATACCTTTCCCTACCTTCTCGGCTTGTGATTTCGTTGATCAAAGGGCTTTTAGTTCTTTGCCATTTCATACACTTCTGTCTTCTCTCCATGCACACACCCAAACATACAGGCACAATAAATCTGGAAAGGGCCATCCATCTCATTTTTGCTCCAGACCTCTCTTGCCTACAGCCTGTGGCCGGGCAGCTGACACAACCTTGTCTCATCATCACAGGTTTCAGGATCAACTACCAGTTCCCCAGTGTGGAGCTTTTTCTGCTGGAATGCTTTGGGCTAGGGCTTCAAAAGTCAGGCATCGCTAAGCATTGGTTGGTAGCAGGGAAGATGGGCGTTTAGTCTTGGGGAGGAGACAAAACCGGGCCACAGAGTTGGGCAGATATCATCATTAAGTGTTTGCATTAACATTTGCCCTCAAAGCGGTCCTCTTCTTTGCTCTTTTCTGCATTTGCATACTTTGCTCTAGTAGCTTTTAGACTAAACCAGCAAGCCCTCGACTGTCTGAGTGAATGAGCTTCACTCCCGTCTAATTATGTGCAATGCTTTTCCATTCCTTCGTGGAATAAGGAAAGGATGGGTGCAAATAGGGGTTGCTGCAGTCAATAGAGAAATGTGAGTGCAGGGACTGTGCTGTGGGGAAAGCTTGTCCTGCCCTTTGCAGCCTGTAGGAAAGGCAGGTAGAAAGAAGACAGGGCATGATGTCATTGCTTGAGGAGGTTAAGAGATCAGAGCCTAGCGGTACGCAGGGCTAACCTGGCACGGAGAAAAGACGAAGTTTCTGCAGTTGGACAGGTCTGGGCCCAGGGAAGCTTTGCTTTTCGCGTGCTTCCTCCCTGGGCACTTGACTTAGCTTTGGCTCCTCATCTGTTAAGTGGAAATAACACCAGCCCAACTCCCAGGGTTGTCATCATCCCAAGCAGATGGCTCACAAGAGTGAGTGCTCAGTATAAGGCGGTGCTCTCTAAGAAGCAGAGCTCAGTGCCCCTCACAGCTGAGATCCCACTTTGGACAGTGCCGTGAGTCCCTCTAGATCTGCTCGCAGAACTCACGATAGCTGAGGACTTTCTCTGTACCACTCACTGACACTTCTACACTGCCTAGAAGAAAGGGATCAGGAAGATAACTTTAGAAAAGTTTGTTGTTTTAAATCAAGGGTTTCCTGTGCTGGCAGCAAGTTTTGCAGTCGTCAGCGGAAAAGCACTGAGAGATATTAAGAGATATCAATTGGTTTGTTATGACTAATGTATTTCTTTTGCATGTTGTATATACCATAGCAGACAGCATATTTCATTTCTTCACTCCTCACTGCTTATTTTCCTTAGAAATGTTGACTACACTATTATACTTCTAAAATCTCTGAAGATACAGATTCAAAATTCCCTTTCCAGTTTTTCTTGTTTATTAAATGTAGTCTATTATAAAAGTAACAATACCACAGCATAGGTTTAAACAGAGCAGCTTAAAGTATCCCCAGCTCTACAGCGTAAGTCAGCTATAATGTTGACAGATTTCCTTACTAGTTATTTTTCTGTGTATATTTTTATGCATAGTTAAAATAATAACATTCACATCATTTTTATCTTTCTTTGAAACACATGTGGCTGCATGGTCTTAATAACCCTAATTTAAAACATCTGCAAGATAGGCAAACATAGATATATATAACTAAGTTCTTGTTGGAAATTTAGGTCATTTCCCAAATCGTTTTGTGATAAGGCCTGTGTGATTAAAATCTTTAAAGTATTTTACATTATTTCCTTGATATATCTTCATTATTGCAAATATTGTACTAAAGCGTATGTTTTTAAAACAGTTTTTGAAATATGCTACTAAGCAGCTTACAGAATGTTTGCACCCATTTATCAGTCTACCAGTAATATATTAGAGAACTCATTTCATTGCATCCTTGTGAGTCCTGAACGTCATCCTTTATATTTTCGTCTTCATTTAAAGTCCAAAATGATTTCTGAGAACCGCTTCTATTCATGAGTGGAGGACGCGTGACTGCGAAATGAATAGTGAGATGTCCTGGCTTAGGCCCAGGAGACCCGCTAGAATGTCAGGCCTTGAACACGTTCCTAAGCGGCCTCCTGCTAGTTTAGCTGTCTCTGACCCAAGAAGTACAGAGGCCATGCAAGGGCATTCGATCCAAACAGGAAGTGACGGCTAGTTATGAGGAGGCTGCCCATCCATTCCTCCCACTTGGGACACTTTTCTTTAGAGTCAGTGAGTTGCGGAGACAGGTCTGCCTGCTCCCCCAGGCGGGCCCTGGTCTGGGCACAGATTTCTCCTTCACCCCTTCTCCCGCTCTGCCGTGACGACGGCGCCCTGCGCTCGGCCTGCAGAACCTCTCCGCAGCGCCTCTCCCGGGTTTTCCCCCAGCTGACACCTTTTGCCACCTCTGGTCTCTGGGTGCTTTATGCGACTCATGTTCTTATAGCCGCCTCAGGGAGGGGTTTCAAGCGCACTGAGCGTCACCAGGACTGAGAAATAAGGGGCAGGGCCTTTGATGCCCCAGGACGCATTCACCTTGGACCTCCGGTTCATCAGGGAACCCTGGCAATACGAGTGAGGCTGGGAGGCAGAGCTCATTATGAAGCTTCTAACTTTTATTCCTCTTTCTGCAGGGGAGGCTTAATGCTGATGCTCCCTCATGCCCGAAAATTCCAGTCGCCTTTACTTCCTAGAGAGTGTATTAGGCCCCAAAATACTCAATAGGAAGACCACAGGGGTTTCTCTTTTCCTCAAACAGAACAAAACCCTCACTCCTGCTAACCCAGTAACCACCCTCTCTGAAAGCCAGGCATGGCCTAGGTGACCCCTGTGTGCCCTCTGCCCTTGCTGTGTTTTTCCTCCGTGATTTGGAGTAATTGCCTTGGCCTCTTGTGTCTTCGTCCCCAGGATACGCTCAGCATCACCCTAGAGTAGCTTATGGCAAAACTTGAAGACTAATCATCTAACGAGAATAAACAGCTCTGAAGAAGAAAAGCCCTCAGTTAGGAGGAGAGAGACAGAGTGGCAAGGGGAACATTCCGGAAGCCAGGCTCTCCAGTGCTGGCCAAACCACTGACTTGTTTTTTAAATTAATTTTGCTTCTTTTGCGTTAGATTACCTGTGTGTGAAAATGACTTTGGGAAATACTTGGTGTGTGGTTTCTTTTTAATGTATATAGAGGAAATATTTAAGAAACTGATAGATATAAATTATAGACAATTAAAGATTTAAAAGAAGATTTTAAGACTTAAAATATTTATGGACTTTACACTTCACTTTAACTGGCAAGATCCCAACACCAATTGCCGCTGATAATTAAGTATGTATAATGTAATACCACAAGCAACTAAAATCTGTACAAAGAATTTATACCAAAAATCCTCAAGAATATTATAGATAAATCAATGCAGAATTTTAACAAATCTTTCAGTAATGCAGAGGTAGGCAGGAAAAATAGAAATGTACAATAGAGAGAAAAATAGGAAACAAAAAATAAAATTTGGCAGACCTAACATGCTGAAGCTGAAACTCCAGTACTGTGGCCACTTCTGCGAAGAGTTGACTCATTGGAAAAGACTCTGATGCTGGGAGGGATTGGGGGCAGGAGGAGAAGGGGACGACAGAGGATGAGATGGCTGGATGGCATCACTGACTCGATGAATGTGAGTCTGAGTGAACTCCGGGAGTTGGTGATGGACAGGGAGGCCTGGCGTGCTGCGATTCATGGGGTCACAGACAGTCAGACACGACTGAGCGACTGAACTGAACTGAACATCTTAATAATTACATTAAATGTCAGTTTCTTTATTTGTAACAGCTGCAAACTAGAAACAATCAAATGTCCCTCAATAGGCAAGTGGTTAAACCAGCTCTGGTTATGAAGCATCTTCTACATTTTATTCCTCTTTCTTTTCTGTCAGGGAAAGGTTTACTCCACATCATGGAATACTGCTCAGTGATAAAAAGGAACATATGACATACACAAAGCTTGGATGGGTCTCAATGGATTTATTCTGAGTTTAAAAAAAAAAAAGCCTAGTTCCGAAGGTCACATACTCTACGATTCCATTTATACAAAATTCTCTAAATGACACAATGGTAGAGATGGAAGACAGAGCAGCGGTTGCCAGGGGTTAAGGATGATGTCGGGTATTAGAGGGTGGGCATCATCATGAAGGGCAGCATAAGAGACGCCTTTGTGTCGATTCTTGTAACCACCACCGTCAACATCCACAATTCCTCATATGATAAAATGACAAAGAACTATGCGAACATACTGTACTAACATCAACTTCCTGATGTTGAAACTGCACTAGAGTCTCATAAGATTTAACCATGGTTGGGGGGGGATTTAAGTGAAGGCTGCACAGGGTCTCGCTGTATTACTTTTGCAACTTCCTGTGACTCTATAGCTCTTTTAAAATAAAAACATTTTAAAGATCATGTACACACTGCTATATTTAAAAGAGATGGCCAGCGAAGGCCTACCGTACAGCACGTGGAGCGTGCTCCGAGTTATGTTCCAGTCTGGATGGGAGGGGCTTTAGGGGAGGATGGATGCATGTATATGGATGGCTGCGTCCCTTCACTGCTCACCTGAAACCGCCACAACATTGCTGATCAGCTATAGTGAAGTTGCTCAGTCGTGTCTGACTCTTTGTGACCCCGTGGACTGTAGCCCACCCGGTTCCTCTGTCCATGGGATTCTCCAGGCAAGAATACTGGAGATGGTTGCCATTTCCTTCTCCAGGGGATCGTCCCGACCCAGGGACTGAACTTGGGTCTCCTGCATTGCAGGCAGATGCTTTACCCTCTGAGCCACCAGGGAAGCTCCCAAATATTATTGGTATTAAAAATTAAAATTAAAAAACAAACAAAAACATCTTACCACCTATATGAAGTGATAAACAGATCATTCTGTATCTGCCAAGTGCTAATTTATGAGTAACTATGGCAAGCTTAAAGTTTCTCAACCATCCCAAAGAGTTAAGTAAGGCATTTTAGGAGAAAAAGCACCTTAACTTCAGATCACTGGACTAATGTGAAATTATCCATGCTGATCTTATCCTTGGATATTCCTGAGAAAGATGTTAAAATAATAAAAAGACAATGAATGGCTTCTTGATCTGTGCTCCAGATTTCCTGGTGGTGGTCAGGCACAAGCAGCAAATGGGGTGGGGGGGGACCATGAGTCCGCAGCGGCTCCTTTCACAGTTCTGGGCTTTGACACGCCTGTCCACTGCCCCATGTGAGCAGCTGACCAGGTGACGCTGGTTGGAGAAAGGGGCCAGGCTTGGTGCAGAGAGAAGGACTTCAGTTAGACTTCTGCCTCAAAATAGGTCTGAGGTCATGCATTAGGTGGCAGGAAGGTCCCCAGGAGGAGGGCCTGGCAACCCACTCCAGTATTCTTGCCTGGAGATCCCCACAGACAGAGGAGCCTGGCGGGCTGTGGGCCATAGGGTCTCAAGAGTCGGACACGACTGAAGCATCTTAGCACGCATGCATGCATGGATAAGAATACAGCTAAGAGGAAATGTGTCAATAAGGACAAGGAGCAACACAAATGGGCCCCAAACAAGGTCGGAGCAGGACCCAGGCAGAGCTCTCCGCTGGCCACTGGACGCCACCGCCCACCGCCTACTGAGCCAGCCACGTGGGAAACTGTAATTCCGCAAGACCCGGCTATTCCCCCGTGGTGTTCAGCTCGCCTCTGGGCCTAGTGGTCCTGCTCTAACCCCAGGGTCTCAGTTACGCAGCCCCTAATACTGCCCTCCTAGGGCTGTGCTTTGCCAAGACGCCCACGGAGTATGTCTCTCCACTCAGTGATGGAGCTGAAGTTCTCTTTATCAAAGTAACCGTGCACGTCACAGATAGCCTCCCAGCTGGTCATCAGCCTCACCCTCTGGAGAGTAGTGACTGAAGAAGCGGGAATGGGAAGATGGAGCACTTGAAATTTAGCCTCCATGCTGCTAACAGTGATGCCCTGATTATCACGGAAGAGCCTCTTCTCATGGGGATTTATAGCTTCTTAGGTTTGGTTTTCTAAGTTCTTTTCATTATGTTTCAAAGATATTCTACGAAGGAAACTCACTCATTAAAGGAAATCTATACAGGACACTCCTTACTCAACTGCAGAACTTCGTGCCAAAAACTGAATTTCATCCTAACCATTACATTTAAGTTAGCTATAAAATTGAAAAAGCCTTTCAAAATTTACAAATACAGTAAGGCCCCGAATATAAGCCCCGCCTTACAACCAACAATTTCCTCCAGCCCAGGGACACTTTTGTCTTAATGATGTGGCAAGTGAATATTTCAGACCTCAGGGATCATGGCTGTGCAAGGATGCCTCTAGCCCATTCAAAAATGTGTGTAGTGTGCAACAGAGATTTGAGAAAGAAGAGCCGGATAGGCATCTGGGCCTTGTATTTCTCTGAGCTTTGTAAACTCTGAGCTCAATAGGAGCTGAGATCACCAGAAAGGAATGGAATTGGGCCAGATCATGTTAGCATCCCAAAGAAATGTCTGTACAGAAAGAAGTCCAAATGTTAGGGCTCTATTTTTCAGTGAATCAATATAGAAAATTATATTCTTCAGTGCTTTTTGTTCATTTTTTATAAACAAGGGAATTAACTTCTTTGTTATCTATGACCCTATTTATCAGTGCCAAAGGAAAGTATGTTCCAGAAAAAAAGATGTCCTTCACACCATCTGTTTCTTATTATCTGTCACTGGGAAATGTTGCAACCTAGCACAGTTGCTTGGGTTTTCTTAGTTTCAGGACAATTAGAGAAGCTGGATCACTTTGGGTACCTGATGTCACATCTATGGTTTTGTCCTTTAAAGGAGTTTAGGGGTAATTTGTAAAGGATCATTATATCCAATACTTTGTTTTGAAACTATTTCCAGCCCTTTGTGGGAGGATGCAGATGCCTTTATTTATTTTTTTTGCAGATGCCTTTAAAGATAAAGATGTGTGTGTTTCACGTGTCTGTTTCCTACTAGCTTCCCTTCCCTGTAACTTCAGCTGTTCTCACACCTGCCCACAGCCTGCCTGTGTTTAACATCGTGGGGCTTTCTAGCCATCAGACACATGTCGAGGGGGGTCCAGTTGGCTTTATGTTGGAAACTCCTGCACGCTTGCAGAGCCTTGCCCCTGCAGATGTCTGACTATGCCACCCTGCTGCCTTCAGAATGGTCTGCTCTTGTACAATGGGGAGACGCAGCTGGATTACGGATCCCAGGCTACCCTAGGTTTTGCAGGTTGGCCAAAAAGTTCAACTGGGTTTTTTGCACCATCTTAAGGAAAAACTCGAATGAATGTTTTGGCCAATACAATATTTTGCATTTGGGATCCAGGTCTGTAGACCCTCTTTGGAATTCAGATATGGAGGCAGCCATCGTCACTGAAATTCCAGGCAAAATTCTGGTACCCCAAAGATCTGGTTTCCTATACATGGGAGATGGTCTCTAGAGAGCATGTATCCAAGCCAGTTATGAAGAGCTGGGGGTTGAAGATATAAACACCTGTAGGATAGCCAAGCATCCTGGACCAGGTGAACACCCACAGAATGGACCATGTGCCTCCTTCAGAGAAGAGAAGCTTACGTTCACTAACGCGTCCACAGTGCAGCCAGGCATTTTTAAAGACTCAGTGTGGAGACTGGGCATGATCCTTCGTAATCCAAATAAAAAATGGTCAAGTCCATTCCAGCCATAAGGCAACGGCTAGCCACGGCTCTCTAAGGCTGGGAGCTACCACTGCCTTCCCGTTTGAAACTCACGAAAGCACCCTGTGGCTGGTAGGAGAAGGGCTGGGAAAGACTCAGAAGAGTTGAGAACATAGATGCCTATATTTAATCAATTGCTCTGTACACACGCCCAAAATAAACAGCAGTTGATTCTAAAACTAAGCAAAGGAATTACAATTTATCGAACACTTCCTATGAGCCCAGATCAGGCTGATCCTTAAGCCCATGGCTGGCCTCAGCACACGGCCTCACCATGCGCCCTAGCTGTTTGGGAGGCCCCGGTCCTAGGACCAGCTCCCCATCTTCCTCATTTTGTCAAGGTTCGTCTTCCGTGAGCTTAGGTATGTATTTCTCCGGAGCATCTCTGCCTTGAATTTCAAAGCTTATATCCAATGACCTGATTGACGTCTCCACCTGGATAGCTGACAGGCATCTCAAAATTAACACACCCAAAATTGAGCCCCTGATATCTGCTACTTCCCCAAAGTAGCTCTTCCTATGGTCTTCCCCGTTTCATCTTCCAATTCCTCAAGCTCCAATGCTTGGTCTTATCCTTAAGCACTTTCTCTCATATACATCTAAGCCACCCACAATCGACTTGTCAACAAGTCCACCAGATGTACCTTCAATCACGTCCAAATATGCCCAAAGTCTGAGCACTTCACACCATCTTTACTGCCACCGACCCCAATCCAAGCCATCACCATCTCTCTTTTAAAATTTATTTATTTTAACCGCAGGCTAATTATTTTACAATATTGTAGTGGTTTTGCCATACATTGACATGAGTCCACCACGGGTGCACACGTGTTCCCCATCCTGAACCCCCCTCCCTCCCTCCCCATCCCTTCCCTCAGGGTCCTCCCAGGGCACCAGCCCTGAGCACCCTGTCTCATGCATCAAACCTGGACTGGCGATCTGTTTCACACATGATAATATACATGTTTCAATGCTCTTCTCTCAAATCATCCCACCTTCACCCTCTCCCACAGAGTCCAAAAGACTGTTCTGTACATCTGTGTCTCTTGTGCTGTCTCGCATACAGGGTTATTGTTACCATCTTTCTAAATTCCATATATATGCCTTAACATACTGTATTGGTGTTTTTCTTTCTGGCTTACTTCACTCTGTGTATTATAGTTTCATCCACCTCATTAGAACTGATTCAAATGTACTGGCTGAGTAATACTCCATTGTGTATATATACCACAGCTTTCTTATCCATTCGTCTGCTGATGGACATCTAGGTTGCTTCCATATCCTGGCTATTATAAACAGTGCTGCGATGAACATTGGGGTACACGTGTCTCTCTCAATTCTGGTTTCCTCGGTGTGTATGTCCAGCAGTGGGATTGCTGGGTCATAAGGCAGTTCTACTTCGTTTTTTAAGGAATCTCCACACTGTTCTCCATAGTGGCTGTACTAGTTTGCATTCCCACCAACAGTGTAAGAGGCTTCCCTTTTCTCCACACCCTCTCCAGCATTTATTGCTTGTAGACTTTTGGATCGCAGCCATTCTGACTGGCGTGAAATGGCACCTCACTGTGGTCTTGATTTGCAGTTCTCTGATGATGAGTGATGCTGAGCATCTTTTCGTGTGTTTGTTAGCCGTCTGTATGTCTTCTTTGGAGAAATGTCTGTTAGGCTCTTTGGCCCATTTTTTGATTGGGTCGTTTATTTTTCTGGAATTGAGCTGCAGAGTTGCTTGTATACTTTTGAGATTAATTCTTTGTCAGTTGCTTTGTTTGCTATTATTTTCTCCCATTCTGAAGGCTGTCTTTTTACCTTGCTTATAGTTTCCTTCATTGTGCAAAAGCTTTTAAGTTTAATTAGGTCCCATTTGTTTATTTTTGCTTTTATTTCCATTACTCTGGGAGATGGGTCTTAGAGGATCCTGCTGTGATTTATGTCAGAGAGTGTTTTGCCTATGTTTTCCTCTAGGAGTTTTATAGTTTCTGGTCTTACACTTAGATCTTTAATCCATTTTGAGTTTATTTTTGTGTATGGCATCACCATCTCTTATATGCGTTACTACAAGAGTTTCCTAACCAATCTTTCAGCTTCTGCCTTTGACCTACTGTGTTCTGTTCTCAATACAGCAGACAAGATGAGTCTTTGAAAATATAAGTTAGGTCACAAGATCCCGCCAATGCTTCCCGTTTGCTCAGAGTAAAAGCTGACAGCATTAGCATGAGCCCCCAAGGCTTACACGAGCTCTGCCACCTCTCCCATCTCTGTTCCCACGGACTCTCTGCACCCCAACCACTGGCCCCAGCCAAGCCCATTTCACCACCCTTGAGGTCCTTGCTCTGCTCTTCCTTTGGCCTACAATGTTTTCTTCAGTTTTCTGAATAACTTGTCTCCCCACTTCATTCAAGTCTTAATTCAAATATTAACTTTCTTGAAGAGGGCTTTCCCTATCCTCCTAAGATTTCAAACCCTCCTATGCTTTCAAAACCAACTCATTTTTACACATATCACTCTCTAATATGCTTTACATTTCACTCATTTTGCTTTCCTTCTCATGAGAATGTAAACACAATAAATGGGGAGGTTTTGAGTATTTTCCATGTTCCTCTGTCAAGCAACGGGCACCAGACATAACAAGCCATGGATACATAATTGTGAATGACTCGATGGCACCCATTCCATAGTCATTATAAATATTCTGAACACAGCTTCCCTTGGCCCGAAGCCTACATAATCCTGGAGAAAACCAGCAGCCACCATCCTTCTCCTATTCCCCTTCCGAACTGAAATAAAAGCACCTACCAACCCAGCGCTGGCTTCCCGAGAACGTGGTGCTTGTAAAGCGGGGCCTGGGGAAGGGGCTGTAAACATTTAAAGATGCTCCATCTCATGGATTCACAAATTAGTGTCTGATTCACATATCACCATACATTTATTTACTTACCTTCTGAGAGTTCAGAGTCTCGGACAGAAAGGACAGAGCTGGGACTGCTCATACCCCAACATGCAGCCCTGACACCGAGGTCGGGCCTAGGCTGACCCTTCTAAGGGCAACTTGCCCACCCCTACCGCAGGCAGAGGCAGCTGCCACTGGGGTTTGCACAAGCCGCAGAGCACCCAGGACCTCAAGTCTCTGACAGTTCCACCGGCAGAGGGAACCGCAGGGGGATGCGGGCTGCACGGGGAAGGGAGGGTGAAAAATTAAGTGGCAGGCAGACTGCCGTGCTCTCTGCATGCCTTCTTAAGGAGGATCAGGAAAATAAGGAACATCAGAGCGAGGCCAACACCTTGCCCAGAGCGCATGGCTGGCCTCCCCCCTGTATCTGTTACCTTAGATTGAGCGTGTCCTCCGTGACGCCTTTTCCTTTCAAGCTGGGTTGGAAAGAGCAGAAGCTAGACAAAAAGGGAAAGGATTATTCCACCAGCAGAGCCAGGACCCTTCCACCACCAGGGGAAGACTTCCGGAAGCAGGCTAGAATCAGGCTCATTCTTGCCCTTCCAGTGAACCCAGCTGCCCCCAGACCTGGGTGTGCCTCTGAGGCCCCCCTGGCACCCTGCCATTAGATGCTGTGGCCTAAATGACTGCAACGCTAATGATAAGACAATGGCTGCAGCAAAACTGCGCGCTTTAGAGACCTCCTCTGGGCTGGGCACAGGCATTTCCACTGCCAGTTTCAGCCGGCACTGCAGGACTCCAGGGACAGATGCCACCTTGCTTTAATGCTCCTTGAACAAGGGTGGGGCGTGGTTGGTACCATTCACTGCCTGAGCTATGAATGTCGGAGACTTCTGTGAAAAACCTCGTGCAGGACATAGAAATCATAAGGGAACCTGAACGTGGGGTTCAGCGTTGCCTGTCTTNGGGCCCTTGCACATGGAGCTCTCCCAGGGCCCCGGGAGATGCTCACACACCCTCCCACCCTGGCTCCCACCGCTGTCACGCTAACCAACCATCTGGAAACAATCTCTTCGCACTGGGGAGAAAGACACTCACTCACTGATACCTAGTTGCTACTATGTATAGCATGTAAATAGACATACGATTACTAAAAAAAGTTTTGAGTACTTGTTTTGTGCTCAGAATGTGCTAAGTGCTGTATTATGTAACAGTGGAAAAGACAAGAGGTGGTGGCCTGTTCACGGTGAGAAGTGGGAGCCCAGAGGTGCCCGAGTGCAGAGCCCTGCTCAGGGCCGGGCCCGCGCTGGCCCTGGTCAGAACCTTCAGCTCAGGGCCTCCTCCACCCGCCCCTTTCTGGCTCACTCTCTGAGAAGAGCCCTGAGAGCTGGCAAAATGAGAACTAACGCTTTGTGGGCAAAAGCAGCAGAAAAGCAAGGAGGGGGAAAGAGCCAGTCAGAGCCAACAGCTTGCTGGAGTCTTGTCTGTGGGGGCAGCTGATCCTCCCTAGAATGAGCCCCTCTGAAAGCCTCCCTTGAGCTTTCCCTTCAGGGAATAATAATAATAGAAATAACAATGAGGCCTCCAGCAGGAGGGTCACAAGACAAAGAAGTTTACAAATGAAAGGTAACTTATTCTGTTCCGGAAGGCCAAGCACTGTTTCGTTGGCCTATGCAGAACAGAAACCCTGCAGAGAGAATGGGGGAAGGGGCCTGCCCCCCCCCGCCCCCCCACCCCAACACAGGGCAGTCCCTCATCTCTTTCTCTGCCAGTGTTGGGAGGCCCTTGGGCACAGTTGCAGCTTTGCTATTGCAGAGGCTGGGCTTTGAGGGCAGGATGTGTTTGAGGCAGCGGGAGCCCCAGAGCTGTTCCTCCCTTTGCCACGGAGGTGATGCTTCTGAACCAGGTGGCGTGCCTCCAAGGCAGGGCACGAGAAGTGTTTGGCTGTGACTCAGTGACAGCAGAACCCTGCGTCTGGAAGGAGTCCAATCTGTTTAGCAGCCGGATGAGCCCTTGAGTACACCAGACAGGGTTCTGGCTCCTGCTTGGAGGGGACAATCAGGAGATCTCTGAATCACTTGGCCCAGGAATTGACGGAGCTTGAAGGTAGATGAAGACGTGAGGAGGGCAGAGGGTAGAGGCAGTAGCCTGAGAGGTGTCCCTGCGGTCTGAACAGGGGAGACTGGCACTCAACTCTCAGTCGTCAGCTCTGCCATCAGGCAATGGAGCCACCCGGTCCTGTATTCCCGAGTCTCCGGGCAGCTCTGGGGCATGTCAAGGGGAAAATAAAGCAAAGAGGCTGGATCCTAAGTGACATGGTCAGAGGGAGAAGGGCCCAGTGGCCAAATGGCAGGGGCTGGGGAGAGGGTGAAGCAGAGGGCAGAACTCTGTCCCAGCCAGGGGACCAGCCCAACACAAGCCAGGGGAATTCACAGGTGTCCCAAAGGGCCCTGGGCTGGGCGTGGGTGAAGGGGTCAAGAAGGTGTGCCCCTCCTGTTCAGATGGGGCCTCGATGGCACCCGAACCGCCATCAGGTCTTAGGGTTAGGGTTAGGGTTAGGGAAGGGCTGGCCCTTCCTCCAGGCCCCTCCCAGTCTCACCTGCAGGAGGAAGCGTGCCTGCCGGAGCTCCCTGAGATCGCCGTAGCTGTGGCGCTGGCACGAGTAATGGTCAGAGGACCTGTCTTTGCTGCACATGTTGAAGATGAATGGGTCGCTAATGCTGGAAAGAAAGCAATACGTGCAGTGAGAGGGTGCCCGGTGGGGGCTGGCTCACCTGCCTGAACCTGCGTCTGGAACACATCGGGGGACGGGCCAGCACCCCCTTACCTGATAACCCCTGTCTGTGTCAGCCCTGCGCTGGGGAGTAATATGGGACATTGGCTTCACCAGAGTGGGGGACACAAGGCCAAGGGATCGCCTCCAGGACAGACAGTGACACAGGGTGCAGAGCGTAAGTGTGGGAGACTCTCTGGGTACTGGGGTCAGAAATGGGCTGGTGATGCGGTGGGGGAAAAGTGAAAGAGACCTGTAGTTAGGTATGGACAAATTTCAAGTTCCCGAAACACGAGGCAGAAAGCTGAAGAGCCTCCACTAAACAGTCCCTGTTCAACATGGTCTCGGACAACATGGTCATAGTGTGACTTTTAATGTGATATTCTTAACTAGGGAAATCACAGGACGCTAAATGATAATCATGATATTGATTGACTGGGTCTTTGGTAATAGAAGTGGATTTCAGATTAAAACATACTTTGATTTGTCCCACATTTGTATGGGGCAAATCCAATTACCAGTTTATACCTGGAATTTGCACCCAAATCATCTGCTAGATCGCAAACTCTTTACCAGACTCAGCCCTCATCCGACTGAGCTGTGTATCTGTGGAGTCTACCCCAGTGCTTGTATAAGACAGACTTTCAATAAGTATTTGTTGATTGAAATTAAACAGAGAGCTGATGCCTTAAAACTGCTGACTAAAAGTACTGATCATAAAAAGCCAGTTGGTTGGTTTGGATTCCCACCAGATGAATCAAATGCTGCATCTTGTGAGCTTGGCCGCCACTGTTATGGGTTGAATTGTGTCCCCCAGAAGATGTAGGTTGACGTCATAATCCCCGGTACCTCAGAATGTAACTTTGAAATAGGTAAATAACAGAGGTAATAAAGTGAGGTCATGAAGACAGACCCCAATCCAGTAAGACTAGTGTCCCCCAATAAAAGGGACACTTAGACACGGAGACAGACACACACAGGGAGAAGATGGCCATGAGACTGGAGAGATGCGTCTACAGGCCTTGGACCGTCAGGGAGGGCCAGGAAACACGAGCAGCTTGAAGAGGCGAGGAAGGATCCTCCACTAAAGCTATAGAAGGCGCCCCATCCTGCTGTCACCTTGATTTCAGACTTCTAGCTTCCAGAATTGAGGGATAATAAATTTCTCTGTTTTAAGAAGCCACCCCATTTTTGATACTTTGTACAACAGCCCAGAAAACTGGTTACACAGAAAACACAGTTACCTTATTCAGTCAAGAAGGAATCTCCCTCAAAGCAAAACAGAACCTTCTAGAAAGGGTCTTGCTTTCTGAGGAAAGTTACAGGGTACCTGAGCCCAATAACTGCTGGAGGATTGGCAGCGTTCTTGAGTTTTATTGGGGATTTTTTTATGGTGCATCAGGGAGTCTCTTTCAAGGTCTAAGGCTCAACTATACTCAAATTGATGTCAGTCTTGAAGAGAAACATTTCAGAGCTGACTTAGCTTTATTTTTAACTGGCTTATTTATATATCTTCCTTGGTCTCCATGGTCCAAATAAGACTTAATCTCCATTGATCTCACACGATCTAATGGCCCGTCTCTGAGAACCACATCTCCACAAGTGGCAGCATTTCTTCAGTAGAAGACAAGGGCTCAGAGAGAAAACACTGTCTGGTTAACAAACACTTCTTTGAGGTATGGCGACTACAATTACCTATGCCATTCTAAGGTAGTTAAATATTCTCACTACTCTCCTACTTACATTCTGGAAAGGGACATTTCCAGACTTGAGTACACCCAACTTAACAACTGGGTTTCTATTAAAAGTGCGGATACAGTCAATTGGATCATGATTACATGCACCTCAGAAACACAGTTTAGCTAATCAATAAGATCTTATCCAACACTAACCAGAGGCGGAGGGTGAAGCAATGGACTATGCGCGTCATTTCCTGGGCACTCCGTGCATGCAGGGGGAGCAGAAAGCTTCCATCAGCTCTCAGAAAGGCGAGTCTGCAGACCCATTGTCCACATTGATCAATATCAATAAAACATGAGCAATACACTGAGATGAGTGTGCCAAGTATTAATTATGTGCCTGCCTTGAAAAGCATAGAAGATTCACTGCAATCGGTGAACATTTGGTATGGATGAAAGATGGAAGTCAGCAGAGAAAAGAAGGCCAAGCATTTTAAAGCAAACTTAAATCAGAGGAGGGCGGGCTGACCTCTGTCCTTCCACAATCCTTGAATTCTTGCTTCTTCACATAGGCTGGAAATAACATGACACCTGGGAGTTAGAATTCTTGCTTATTAGCAGTGAGACTAGTTCCTCCATCAATAGTCTCAGATAGTGGCTCTCAGAGTGTGGTCCCAGACCAGTAGCATGAGCATTTAGCTGCGAATTTGGTAAAATCTCAGGCCCTAACCCAGATCTACCAACTTAGAAGCTGGGATGATGGTGGGTCCCAGAAGTCCCTTCTATCAAGTCCTCCAGGTGAGTCAATGTAATTTAGCTTGAGAGCCACTGAGCTAAGAGGTTATCTTGTCATCACTTGAGCCTTGGATAACTAGAAAAGAAACTGGCATCTAAATTTCTTCACAAGTGATGAAAACATACAACTGACAATAACTAGCAAAAGCGCAAACACCATCGATTTGGTTTTGAAAGGCAGTACTTCATAAACACTAGAGAATTATTCAATAAGGGCTGATTGAACCCAAGTACACCAACGATCAGTACATACCAATATATTTAAGAACCTCAGAATTTCCTGCCAAAGATCTCTGGTATTAGTTGGTATAAAAATGACTCCAAATTTCTACCCAAATCTCACTCATCCTTCAAGACCCAAACCTTAGCTCCCTTCTCCAAGTAGCTGTCCCTCACCATACCAGCCACATATCATCTCTCCAAGTGTGAACCCCGAAGAGTCCTCACATAACGTGTATTTTGCCGCTTGATGATAGTGTGCTCCAAACTCTTTCCAAAAGAACCTGCGTATGCTGCTGATTGCACCGTGGGCCTCGCGGGCATAAAGAGGCAGTGCCTGATGTCTTGCACAGGATGAACAAGCAAGAAGTTGTTGATTCAGTTATACATATATATATATACTATTTTTCAGCAGCATTTTACACAAAATTGTAAATCAACTATACTCCAATTAAAAAAAAAAAAAGTTGTCGAATAAGTACGCCGGTGGGACTGGGTTGTATTGTCCAAATACCCTAAAGAGCGATCCCTCTTGTCCTGTGGTGCATTTCATAGCAGGAGAGCCCGAGGAGATGCTGTCTGGTCAACTGCTCTAGATTTTAGCTTTGGGGAATCCTAGTCACGGATGCCTGCGCCTTAAGGTTCTTCCGTTTTATCTCGTGGCTCAGTTTCAGGCCCAAACCCGAGCCCATAGAAGGAACAAGGTGGGAGGCGTGGGCGTGGGGTGACTGAGAAGACAGCTTGGGGTCAGGGCAGAACCTGCCAGGGTCGGAGGGGCACTCACTTGGACAAGCAGTGGCGGGTGCAGTAGACGTCACCCACGGGAGAGAGCGTGAAGTTTTCGCAGACGTAGAAGTGCTGCTGGCCGAACAGCAGGAGCCCCTCGCAGACCAGGTGGCCCTGCACGACGACGATGGAGTACTTCTGCGTCACCTGCCGGGAGAGAGGGCCGGAGTCAGGCCGTGCGTGAGGGAAACGCACCCAACTTCTTAAGGAGGGCAGGAGAGCAGAGTCTGGTCGCCCGCTGCGCACTGGGAAGGGAGGGTAGCACCTGTAAGTGATGGAGCTGCTGCCCCCCGGCTGCACTATTCTGCACAGTCTAAGTGGGATTTCTACACCCAACACCCTGCTTCATTATTTCACCTACCCGAGGCCACCGAATCGCACCAGGCATGTGGGTGAGTGTTTATTGCTCTTTTGAACATGTTGACATTTTTCCTCTTACTTTAAGCTCCTCTGCAACCATGCAAAACACTCCGCGGTAAACATGAGGAAAGTTTTTGAGGTCTGAGGCATCACTCAGTTACAGACGTGAAGAAACTTGTCAAGGAAACAGCTGGAAAGCGACTAGGACAGGACTGGAACCAGGTCTGCCTAGGACCACAAGCGCAAGACTGGTTCTGCTGTCGGCAAAGGCCGAGGCTGCTCCAAGGTGTGTGCAGAGGAGCACCAGCTGTGCCCAGACCCCTCCCTTCTGGCCCAAGCACATTCTCTCAGCAGCTGAAGATGCTGGCAGTTTCCCAGAATCCCCTCAGCTAAAGAGAGTGCCTGTCATGGGTCAGGTCCCCGTCTCAGGGGTCATCTGTCCCCAACACGGGCCAGCAGAGGCAGAGGGACCGGCCCTTGCGTCCATGCAGTCTGAGCTCCCATGGGCTCGGCCGCGGCCTGGCTGAGACTGCAGTGAGGTCGCACAGCCTGTACCCCATCCAGCAACCCGCACCCCGACAAACATGCCGCGCGCACATCTCTGGCTCAGTGCTGGCTTTCTGGAGAGGCTGCCCTGCGATGATGTCTTGGTATGAAACAGAGTCCCACATTAGGTAAGGACTAGTTGGGTCCTTACATGGAATAAATCTCTGAAGGATGAGTGGGAGAATACATGAATTCACGGTGTCGGGAGCTCAAAGGAACCAGAGTAAGACCAAGGCCAACATTTTCTCAGGATAATTCTGTGCTAATTCCAGCTATACAAAAGAACAACTGACTTAAAAAAAAAAAAAAAACCAAACTACTATATAACCATTGGGCTTCCTTGGTGGCTCAGATGGTAAAGAATCAAATGAAGGAGACCCGTGTTCGATCCCTGGGTCAGGAAGATGCCCTGGAGAAAGGAATGGCTGCCTTGTTCAGTATTCTTGACTGAAGAATCCCATGGGCAGAGGAGCCTGGCGGGCTACAGTCCAGGGGGTCACAAAGTGTCGGACATGACTGAGTGACTAACACTTTCACTTTCACATAAACATTGTAAACCTTTTACGCATAATCCTTACGACTGGAAAGAAAAACTTTACTAGTCTAACCTAGAGATGAAAAAGAAAGAGGGTGCAGAGATAAGAATCTCACCAAAGATGGGCAAATGGAGGAGCCTGGGGTTGAAGCTAAGCTCCCTGCTCACCGTTGGGAGCAACGACGGGGCAGCAGTGGAGCCTGGAAAGCTGCCCTGCACACCCGTCCTCACACCCTGCTTCACGTGGGGTTTAGCCAAAGTGAGGGACAAACACGATCAACAGAACCCTACCCTCGTGGGCCTTAAAATCCAGTGGGGGAAGACACGTCCACCAATACATTACCAAAAACTGTGATATGCATTGAAAGAAGAGAAAAATTACAGGTTGATAATGATATAAGGCAGAGAGGAACTTGGAGGGGACATGATCTCAGACCAACTCTGAGACCTGAAGGATGGAAATGAGTAGTCATGGCAAGGCTGGGAGAAGAAATTTCATGGAACAGGAACATCCATCTCAGAGCACAGAGGCAGGAAGGGCAGATCTGGGGAGCAGGAGAGGTCAGTGTGGCTGGTGAAGCGGGAGAGCAGGCATGCTTGGATCCCGAGGGCCTCAGCTGTCTTCATTTCCCGTGGCAGGCCCCCACACACCTGCGAGAATAAAGTCTGTCTACACCTCTGTAATCTGTCGCCTGTCCGTTCAATGTTACAGCCTAAATAGAGACTCTAAGGAGGCAGAGGAAAAGTTCTGTCTCTCCTGCAGTATAACCTTCCGAAGAGACTCTGTGCCTACATCCTTTGTTTTATACATATTATCTTTCTTTTTTTACACAAATAGCATATTCATACCGCTACTGGTCTGCATCCAGCTGTCTTCCTTAACAGGCCATCTAGGGGCCCTTTCCAAATCACTTCCTACAGTTGTCTCACTTTTATTAAAAGATGCAGATGATTAGTTTGTATGGATGTGGTGCAACTCTCTATCGATTTGCTTTCAAATGTTTCGGCATTACAAGTGCTGCCGCAGTGACAACCCTCGTGCACAGGTCACTTGGAACACATATGTGAATCTGTAGCAGATCTTCCAAATTCCTAGAAGTGGAGCTGTAGGTCAAGGATGTGGACATTTTCTATTCTGATCTAGTGCCAGACTGCCCTCCTGCAAGGCGCCGCTAACCCACACTCCCACCAGCATCGTTGGAGGGTGCTTATGCTTCCGAGGCCAAGCTGCTGAAGCTTCTTCTCTTACGCCTTTGTACGGAGGAGGCTGAATCCTCAAGTTCACAGGGTCGGATGTGGGGCCCGAGTACACAGGCCTGTGTGCCTCCCTGGCCTCTCCTGTCCCTCTGGGGCCCCACCCTTGCCCAGACTCTGTGGTGCCAATGGAAGAGGCTGCAGCATGTTCTCATGACCTCCTGGTGTTTTCCCTTGGGGGAGAATTAAGTGATAACCAGAAAAAACCAAACCACAGGAAGAATGTCTGGTGAGAGCTGGGTCAATAGCTTCAAAACGGATTCTGCTAGAAAAGAATAACATTCTAAAAACTGGAAAATGAGCCCAAGTGAACTATTCCCTGCTCTTCCATTTAAATTAACCCTAAGAGAGCTCCATCACCAAGTTCACTCGTGATGAAGAAATCCCTCCTGCCACGATTCTATCAATCACTTTAAAAAGAGTGGAACTTCAGCTCCATAAGTAGAACATTTTTAAGATCAGTTAAGTGACCTATTTTCACTCCTAATGGGTGGTTAAAGCTGGAACATGTTTCTAGCTAGGGCAGCTCTGTATATTGTAAAACCCAGACCCATGAATCTCAGCATTTATTTGAAAAGCTTAGGTAGAGAGTCACCCGGGGAAGCTTGTTAAAGTTCATATTCCCAGGTTATGTCCCAGTTCTGATTCGGCAGGTACAGAGTGGACCCTGGAATCTGCATTTGAATAGGCAGGCCAGATGATTTGGATGCAGATGACCTGAAGACCATACTTAGAAGCTGGCCCAGGGACACCAGCCAGGCTACGCGAAAGCTGAGGTCCTGTCTTATGCAAACCTATGGCTCACTTATTTGCTCATACTTTCATTTAACAGAGACATATTAGATGTTTTAGCCTGTGCCCCCACGCAAACACAAGGGGAGATAAAGCACATTTTCGTGGTGCTTCTGGTTTGAGAGGAAAGAGAGGAGAATATCAACTGTCCTCAAAGAGCATGATGTTGCAGGGAAGCACACATGCCTTGGGGCCCAGAGGAGAGCGCCTGGCCCAGACAGAGCCCGGGGAGGGAGTGCAGGGGACATCAGAGCAGTGAGTCTCGAGGTGAGGCCCCAAGGCTGTGGCTATGCGTTCAGAAGATTAAAAACAGGGGAGAAAATTTCCAAGGCACAAAGTCTTGAGACAGTGGGACATGTTTAGAGAATGTAAACAATTCTGTATAATTGGAGTAAAAAGGCAGGTGTGTGTGCGTGCACACTTGCACACTCATGTACGGGTGAGAGAAGCAAGTCCAGGGAAGCACCGGGCCAGCTCAGAAGGGCACGAAGTGTGCCAAAGAGAGTCTCAGAAGGTTTTCAGTGGGGACCACACGTGTAGCTCTGCGTTCTAGAAAGTCAGTCATGGTGACTCACCTCGGGGGAAGATTCTACGTGATAAGTTTAACACACTTCTTCACTTTCTACAGATGACTTCAGCTGAAAATACCCGTGAAGAGCCTGATGCTGCTCTCTGCTGTTCAGCACAAGAAGATCTCCCTTTAAGCTGATTTAGTTTCTAACAAAGTCAGACTAATATTTTACATGGAGTAAAAAATGTAAATGAAGAAAATGCTTAGTTTTTCATGTAGTTAATTAGTTAATTACATATAATCACATGGATTAAATAATTAATTCATGTAATTAATTAATTTTCATGAAATTAATTAATTTCATGTAATTTTCAAGCAACAGTAAAAACAACTCCCATGGGAGTTCCGACTTTGGACTGGGTCTGGAAGCACATTTTTAAAGTGGAGACTCTTTTGCAAGCAGCTCTGTGGAGGAGGTGCACGGGACCCAGCATCTGACACAAGCCCACGGTTAACATGCATTAAATAAACCACTCCTCGTGTCAAATGGAGCTGTTTGCAGAGAAATGTGTTTGTGGTTCTGGGAATCATTAATCAATGGCACAAAAGTGGCATAGAATAATTACTGTCCCAGGTATCGCTGGAGGCGATCCGAGCTCCAGTGTTCTCACATAGAAATGAATTAAGCTGCTGCCATTCTGAGCTCCGGTCTGCTGGCTTCCCCCAGAGGCCTCTGTAGGGCCAAGCCATCCAGAAGTGTGCGAGGAGGTGTGCCCTTCAGTCTCCTGGGCCGGGTCTTGCAAAAGCCCTAAAAGCAAGTGCTTCTGCGACGGCAGGGGAGAAGGGGCGGGACTCTCCGCGAGGCTGCCTGCCCACTTTCTGTGATGGCCACTGAAGGCAAATGCTCTGGTTTTTCTGAGTGTGGGCACACACCTGCCACATACACCCTGCCTGGGTGTGCCTTCACTTAGAAAACACACGAGACCCACAAGGTCTTATGGAGACGTCTGAATTAGGAGAATTCTCAACAATGCTGACATTATCTCAACAATGCTGAATCAGAATCACAATACTTGATACAAAATGTCTCAACACAAGCAGAAAATATTAGTCTGAGGAAATGCAGAAAATAACCATCTATATATACATACACACACACCCCTGCTGTGGGCACACTTCCTGTATCTTTGCTTGAACACTTTCATGATTCGTGTGTGTGTGTGTGTGTGTGTGTGCGCGCGCGCGCGCGTGCATGTGCTCAATCATGTCCAACTCTTTGCCACCCCATGGGCTGTGTAGCCTCCCAGGTTCCTCTGTCCATGGCATTTTCCAGGCAAGAATCCTGGAGTGGGTTGCCATTTCCTTCTCCAGGGGTCTTCCCAACACGGAGATCAAAGCTGCATGTCTTGACTCTCCTTCATTGGCGGCGATTCTTTACCGTTTGCGCCACGGTTCTAGAGTCAGCGCAACAGTTCTCCCTTCCTCGACTGGGCAAGTGCTGAGCTGGGACAGATTGAGAGAATCCAGGTCTCAGTGGGTCTCTTTCCTGCTGAGATGATGAAGGATGGAATGGAGGGTCAGAGCAGAACCCAGGAGAACCCTGACCTGCTGGAAGGAGGCCCGTCCGGGGTTCTACGCTGTCCACAGAGGAGCCCTTCCTCGTTTGCACTGACAGGCCCTTCCCCACTTCCTCAAGGTCATTGCTTGGGGTTCAGAGTTCATACCCCATTTCCCCCTCTTTCGTGGACTGAAAGGACAGATCCTAAGATGCTACTAAAGGAAGAGCCACGGCCACAGCAATACCAGCAGCTGCAAGCCCCCGAGAGCTCCTTGTGCCTGGCACAGAGTCTAGGGTGGGGGCATGCAGTGTAAGTGGTGGGGGAGCTGGGGCCAGACTAGAACCCCTGCCCACTCTGCCTCCAGGGAGCCTGTCCCCGAGGGGCCCGCGCCTGTCCCCTAGAGCTTCTCCAGGGAGCAGCTGTATCTGGTGGTTTGGTCCACTGACCCGGCAGGAGTCCAGCTGAATCAGAAAACAGTCTCTTCCACAACTAACCTTAAAGCCAGAGGTGATAAGCACAGCCCAACAAAAT
>SJYQ01002119.1:218524-273834 GCA_006410935.1 Redunca redunca | reverse complement strand
ACAGGGACCTCAGTCCTACAGAACCGTAGAGCTGGATTCTGCCAACACCTGAACGAGCTCGGAAATGCACTCACTCTCAGAGTCTCTAGAGAGACCCGCAGCCCTGCCAGCACCGCAGTTTCAGCCCAGGTGAGACTCTTAGGCGGAAAACCAGCTGAGCTATGCTGTGCTCAGAGTTTTGAGATAATAAACGTGTGTTGTTTTAAGTCACCACGTTTTGGTAATTTGTTATGCCAGCAATAGAAAATTAATATACCAAATGAAGACAAAGTATTGCCATTGCTCTCTTCTTATCAACACAAATTACATGCCAATATGGAGACAACATTCGTGTTGTGTGCCCAACTCTTTGCGACCTCATGGACTGCAATCCACCAGGTCCCTCTATCCACGAGATTTTCCAGGCAAGGATACTGGAATGGGTTGCCATTTCCTTCTCCAGGGGATCTTCCCAACCCAGGGATCGAACCTCAGTCTCCTGAACTGCAGGCAAATTCTTTACCGACTGAGATACCAGGGAAGCCCAGAGACAACATATAATTCCCTATTTCCTTACCCTATCAGGGAGGTAGGGAGGGACAGCTAGGGCTCAATAATCTGGGCAATATGCATCCTTCATATCAAGATTTCTCACCTTGGCACTATGGGCATGAATAATTGGGGCTGAATAATTAGTCGCTTCTCTCCTGAGCATTGGAGGATGTGAAGCAGCAGCCTCGGCCTCTGCCCACTAGAGGCCAGTAGCAGCCCTTCCCCACCGAGTCATGACCGCTACACGTGTCTGCTGACACCGGCAGCGGCCCCTAGGAGTAAAGCTTCCCAGGCTGAGAACCACTGCTTCACAAGATCCTTTAAGAGCATAAAGCAGAGAAAGGTGTTTAAAGTAAGAAAGCATTGCTCTCCCAGCTGTTTTCAGTTGACTAGGCAGTTACTGAACATCCATTCACCTATATGAACATATTAACAGATGATGTGTTCAAACTGTTATCAGCTGTTAGCACTCAGCAGCTGGATATTATGAATATGTATACACACATATAAACATTTATGTTACATATATATGTTTTAATATCCATTTTTAAACTTAATACAGTAGACTAACACTACTTCCATAGCCAAAATAAAAGGAATGTAAATATAACAAATCTCTGGGGCTTCCCAGGTGGCGTTAGTGGTAAAGAACCCATCTAGCAGTGCAGGAGACATAAGAAATGTGGGTTTGATCCCTGGGTCGGGAAGATCCCTTGCAGGAGGGCATGGCAACCGACTCTAGTACTCTTGCCTGGATGATTCCATGAACAGAGGAGCCTGGTGGGCTACAGTCCATGGGTCATAAAGAGTCAGATGCACCTGAAGCGACTTAGCACGCACACACTCATAATAAATCTTCATTCGTCAGTGTTTACTCACTGGCTTCTCTAGGCATGCCCCTAGTTGGGCACTTCAGGAAGAAATGGGGTCCCTCCCTTAATGAGCATCAGTACAGTGAGAGAGAGAGAGACAGGTGGGGTGGTGAAGGTTAGTCTGTATGCCAGGGGCAAAGGTAGGGGGAGAGGTAGTGGGCAGGGGACACAGGGAATGAAGGAGAGACAGCTCTCTAGGCCTCAGACTGGGGACCAGTCAAGGTGGGCCTCGGCGAGTCAGCGGCCGGGAGTCTAGCGCGCGGAACGCTGCAGGCAGGTGAGCCAGCACGAGCAGAGGCACGGGGGCCAGATGCGACGGGGACTGGCACATGTGCTCTCCGGCTGAAAGCTGCGGATTAAGCTCATATAAGGACCTTGTTCTTCCAGGACTGTGTTGACTGAACTGTTACCCAGGTCTGAAAGCAACCAAGCAGCGTGGTAGAAGCTCTGCAGTCATCCCTTTGGCCAATGCGCTTCAAGCCGGCGCTTTTACCCAAAGCCTCGAAGGGGCAAATCCCAGTCTGACACCCTCCAGGAGTCTCTCCCAGGAACCTGCCCCTGGAAAGGACAGGCTTCAATTTCTGCTCCTTGCTGAAACCCATCACAGACTCTCTGAGCTTGTCACCTGCGCCTGGAAATCCAGGCTGCTTGCTCAGCGGCCCGTAGCTCTGCTCTGCCCTTCTCGACCCCGTGGCCAGGCTAGCCCTCAGCTCCATCATTCACCTCCGTGTAGACGCCGTGTGACTTTCTGGCCCTGCCCTGCCCACTCCTCCGCTTTGCTGGGGCCCCTTCTTCACCTGCATGCACAGTAACCCAGAGAGAAGTGGTGATAGATGAGATAGACGGCCTTTGAAAGGGGAAGAGAACTGGTCTTTAATAAGCCACCTCACGTGAGCTGGGCTCTGCACTAGTCACTTTGCTTCCATTATTCCATTTAAGCCTTATGAGCATTTTGTGAAGTGGTGGCAATGGCTGCGATACTAAAGATGAGAGTAACTGAGGCTCATGAAGATGAAGTAACCAGCCATTTATGTAGTATGTGGCCATGCTGGGATTTCAGTTCGGTTCTGTGTTACTTTAAGACATGTGCTTCATCTTCCATACTTAGATTTGTGTAAGAGAGCCCACCTCTGCGCCTGTACTTCAGGGAGGATCCCTAACCCTCCTCCAGGCATACCCAGAGGTCACGCACACCAAGAGCCTGGGATCCCACAGCCCAGCTCCAGGCATGCCCAGCCACGGGTTTCCCTGCTAACTGCCCAGCCTGCCTCCTGGCTGCACACACCACGCACAGGCCCACCATTCCAGGGCTCACGGTGCCATGAGTATGCTTCCTCTAGGCTTGAGTGGTGGCCAAGGGGAGCTGATTTCAGGGTGAGGAATGTGGGGACAGCTGGGACAAACGGGTCAGTGTCCAAACACATCCACCAAGGCCCTTTATGAAGCTGTGGGATCAACCCTCACGGTGGTCAGGCTGTGAGCAGGGGACCAAGATGCTGAACCACAAGAAGGTCAAGAATTCTAAGTTGAAATTGGCCTCCCAGGTTATTATGAAGATCAGTGCAGGACATTAGAACATATTTCATTTAACAGATTAGCAACATGATTTACATCTAAACATTTTGATGCAAGACGTATGGGCATTCACACACTTGCTCTGGGCCCATAAATTTAGGAGTATGCTGGGGTTTTTTTGCTCCTTCACTTTTTTATGGTGAATAGAAATATCACCTCCCACGTGAATGCAAAAAGTTGAGTTCTCTTATGTCTGATAATCTTTAAAGAGTAATCGTGATGGGCTGTGTTACCTTTTCATGATCAAGAAGCTCTTGTAAGATGACTTGTCTTTCCCGACATAGTTCTAAGAAATCTTCGGAGTGCAGGCTCTCGTGCAAGGCGGGGAAGAAGGTCAGCTGGGTGCAGTCCACCACCTCGTCTCTCTCGCTCTCGCCTTCCTTCAGTGTCAGCCCATCTGCAACAGCACGAAGGGGACACGCGGTCTGGACATGGGCCACCTTGCATCATGAGGGAAGCGTGCAGCCTAGGCCTGAGGCCCTGGGAGGGACTGCAAAGCCTCAGAGCAGCCATGAACGGTGTGGTTCCCAGGGGGTCCCTCACTGTTTCTGGAAGTGGACATACCCCTCTGACCTCACTGTGAGGCGATCGTGCCTGCAGGTTGATTTACTCCAGAAAGTGTACCTAAGCCCGGCTGCTCTAGCGTCTCCAGAGACCACAGGGCGACCTTTCAAAACTGACCTTCATTGATCAGCAAAGCAGTTCCCTGGAGGGCCACCAGGATTTGCTTTTTCTCAACTTCACTTTGTTCACTCTTCTTAAAAAGTGACCTTTTTCCTCCTAATTATGGAAAGTATCTTCTTATTGTAAAAAAGAAAAAACCTTGGAAAACTCATGAAATTGGGAGAAATACAAACAGTGTGAAAAATAAAACAAATATTGCCCATGAAGCCAGAGAGAGTGCAAATAACAACAGCTTCCATCGAGAGAGCACCTTCTCTGCGCCGGATCCTTGAATGACATTTCCCTCTACTCCTACTTAGGCTGTAGATTCCATTCCAGCATCACCTGACTAATGAAGATACTGACAGAGGCTAATTATTTGACTCAAGGTCATGTGGCTACCAACATCTGAGGCAGGATCTGCACCAAGTCCCTCGATAGAGTCCCGTTCACCTCTGGGCTGTTTGCCCTCACTGGCCATGCTTTGGTGTACTTCTATATCGTTTCCATGCACATATGTACATGTGCAGAACTACACATATGTACATGTGCAGAAATACACGTGTGTTCATGCTCAGCTGTGTCTGTCTTTTTGCAGTCCCATGGACTGTAGCCCGCCAGGCTCCTTTGTCAATGGGATTTTTCAGGCAAGAATACTGAGGTCGGTTGCCATTTCCTCCTCCAGGGGATCTTCCTGACCCAGGGGTCAAACCCATGTCTCATGCCTCTCCTCATTGGCAGGCTGATTCTTTACCACCGAGTCACCTGGAAAGCCCCACATATGTGTACGCACACATGAAATTTTGGACATGATGAGAATTATATTGAATTTATAGCTTTTCTTTTCTAAATTTTTGCTCAAAAAATGTTATGCCATGAACACTTTCCTATTCCATTAAAAGTTCTTAGAAAGCAACTTAAGTGGCTGTGTAATAATCTATTGTGTGACTTCCATAAACACTCAACCTGTTTCCTATTTTTTAGAGATACAACTATCATCTATTTCTGTACTACCAAAATCTACTGTGCTGCAACCAGTGTGTGTACATACAGACTTACTTCCGAGGATGCACCCTGGACACGTGCATCTGGGTACCAGCTAAGCACGGACCTACGTACATCTCTAGATCTTGCTCCTCTACCCTGTCCTGGGGGCCGCCTGCCTTGAGCAGCACGGTGCACGTGGCAGCCAGGTCAAGGCGGCTTCTGGTCGTTTTCTTTGTGCCAGGATGCTCATCTCTTGGAACTCCTCCCCACCTGGGCCTCTCACGTCTGGGTGAGTGAAAGCACCTGCCGCTCACAGAGACAGCCATCCCGGGCTTTCCCCGGCAAAGAGAACAGTGTGCAGGGATGGGCACCCTGGAGGCGTGGCAGACAGTCACACCCCTTTATTTTCCCTTCCTGAGCTCCCTACTGGGAATTGGGGGTCCATGCTGGAAACGCAGAGAAGACCTGGGGTCCTAGGCAACCAGGGGCCTATGTGTGGTGAGCGAGGGGCCTCAGCAGCCAGTGGCCCCAGTCCCTGCTTGTTGCCCCTGCACCCTCTGCAGCCCCCCATCCTGAGAAGGAGAGCAGGCAGACTGTCCCTCTAACCTTAGGGCAATGGCGCTTGGGCCGAACAGAAGAGAAACCAAAAAAGGGGTGTTACAACGTCATCCCCAGTCCTGCGCTACAGTGGGGCCTCGAATCAGCACAGGGTCAGGGTCAGGATCCTCATTTCTGGGCTTTGTGGCTGCAGACTGGCAAGACACCAAGCTCCACACAAACTCCGGTGCTGAGGCACGGAATAGGGCAAGCTTAATCAGCCCCAGGAGGCTGGCACTCGGCTAGGGAGGTGACGTTAGCTGCAGCCTAGGATCCAGTGAAACTTACAGACAGGGAGTGCTTGAAACAAAAGGCACATCTTTGGTGGGAACACAAAACTGAAATACAGCACGTGTCTGAGTGTGTATTTGGTATGCATCTGGATGTGTTCGGGCCTTCCCTGGTGGCTCAGCTGGTAAAGAATCTGCCTGCAGTGCGGGAGAGGTGGGCTCGATCCCTGGGTTGGAAAGATCCCCTGGAGAAGGGAAGGCTGCCCACTCCAGTATTCTGGCCTGGAGGATTCCATGGACTATGGAGTCGCAAAGAGCTGGACACGACTGAGTGGCTTTCACTTTCATTTGGAAGGGTACGGGGCAAAATGATCTCTGGAAACAAACTAGATTATCAACATATCAATTCAACCAAGTTCCTCCATGAGTATTACCTAAAAAATAAATATAAGGAATTCAAAGTACAAGTTTAAACTGAAGAAATAATAATGACCACTATATCTGTCATCTTTATAATCAGAGAATTCAGTGTAAGTATTAAATATCTCTTCCATCCACTTTTGCTCTAAAACATTTTCCCATCTTCCTCCGAGGTGTTTTAGGTCACATATTGAACATGTATTTGTATTGGGCAGGGCACTTTTAAGATTTCCCTCACAGAGCAAATTGACAAGATAATTTTCCTGAAAAAAGTTCTTATTGTTGCAACATAAACCCCAAATCCTTCCCTTAGTTGAGTACTCATGTCTGCGAGAGCACCCTGATGAAAGGCTTTGCACTCTCTACTCTAGACTTGCAGCATTCTTTTCCTACCATATACTAACTTGATACCTTTAAGAAGATGTTAAATAAAGCAAGAAACTGGTTTAACTATTAAATTAAAAAATAGATAAATTGAATACCTTGGTGTTCAGTGTTTATTTGAGAAACATTGCCATTTCTGTCTTGGCTTTCCTAAAATAAAACCAGGGAAACAGAAATTAGATTTGGATACCTATGTGCCCCAGCCCCCATTCCAAAGATTTGCACAAACACACATACACACGCACACACACATTTGACCCCTTCGAATCACTCATACACTCAAGACTCAGATGCAAGAGGAGCAAAATGCCAAATCCTAAAGGACCATGATGAAACACAAATATTAATGTTCCTGAGTCAAAGGGGAAAAAACCCACAATTTTCCATTAAGTCAGATTTACAGTAATTACCAAAGATATGCCAGATGGGAGCAGAGAGCATCCTGGCTGTCTGTGGTATGGGCCACCCTGGAGCGGGGACCAGAGACAGGGTCTGGGGCAGCCCGAGGGACCAGAGGCCCCACAGCCAGCCCTTAGCCTTGCCATCAGCACCACGGGTAGGCTGACTTTTCCTGCCTCCATCTCCTACGGAATGTATTTGAGGGAAAAATACTATATACCACCAGATGTTTATTGATAACACATTACAACTTAAAATGTCTATGGAATAAATTAAATATAATTTTTCATTAGGTTTTACAAAGGATTTAACATGGGTAAAAGATTCTGAGGTGATGGACTAGAGAATAAACCCAACATTGTAACTTGGGTGAATGCAGAAGAAAACATCTTGAGTTCCAGGGTTTGGAAAGACCGCTTTTTAGAATCTCTTAAACCAGGATCATTCAGTGAGAACATGAAATGCTGTTAACAGGTTCTTCCTATATTCACTACCAATCCAAGGATAATTCTTCATCATTTAAAAGGCAAAAACATAAGTTTGACAGAGAGTCCAAGCTTCATTACAGCCAAGTCCCAGAGACTGTCCAGATTTCCTTGCCTGGGAATCTAATTCAGTTTCAGTGTCATTTGGACTAAATGGGTCACTGGCTCGAGCTTGCATAAACAGCTGAGTTCCAGCTATTTCCACTGTACTTGATACGGGATTTGCCTGCGCAGTGATGCCCGTAGGAAGGCTGGTTATGATTGCTCCAAGACACATGACTTGGGCACACAGACTATGTCCATCACATTGCTCTTTCCAAAAGCTGGCATCCAGATCATTCTAATGGACTTCTATGGATGTCAGCACGGTACTAGGTTGGTGGAGTTGGTGCTGTAGATATGAACCACTCATATCTACATCCATTCAGACTGTAGTTAGAGCATCCCGTCTCTGTACTCAGGGAATTAGTGATTCTTCTGTCAAACAGCATCAGGAATACATCACAGCTCTCCTACGGTTAACTGCGGACATTCTCTTTCCTCCCTGTTCATGCCGAAGCACTCCTGATGGAAACATCAGATGGAAAAGCTAAGGAGACACCTCCCTACACATCTCCTGTCTGGAAGCATCCTCTCTTGTTGCATCCAATTCTTACCTTGAGCCTTTCTTGATTCAGGGCCTCCCGTGGAGATAAGCGTCTGATGCGTTTCCGCATACGAGCTGGTCCTTCTCTCCAATCCAGTTCCCACTGGGAGCAGGGTGTGGCTTCTGCCATCTGATGCCACAAGCCCAGCTCCCCAAAAAGCTGCTCCTGGATTCTGGCCCACGCTTTGGCCGCCTTGATGTTGCCACATCTCCGTCTCTGGGAAGCAGAAGTATAGCATCACTCCTGAACACAGCTCCTTATTGGCCTGGCCCCAAAGCAAACCTCCTGGGATGAACAGACCAAGCCCCTCGTAACTGCCTGAAGAAAATAACTTCTAAAGGCAGCCTCAAGCACCTGCAGGGTGTGTAGTGAAATCTCTGGAGCCAGGACCAGGTCAGGAGAAAAAATCAGTTTGTCCAGCTTTGAGACCATTTAACTCAGGTTCAAGGAGGAGAAAAATCCTCTGCCCTTTGGCCCATAGAGCTGTGTGACTGCTGTGTGCTGCGCTGTCCAAAGGTCCCCATACTACTCATCAGAGGACTGGGGAGCTATTTGACAGAACAGACACAGCAGCCCCTCATAGCCCCTGCCCTTCAAAGGAGACAGGGGATTTCACCATGGCCCCTACCACTCCTACTGAAAGCACTCCTTCCGGTGTCTGGACTGAAGGTGCGATGAAGCTGTTCACAGAAGCCCAAACCTTTGACATTACTGAACAGAACCCCGCCTAACCCCTGTGAAACCCTCGGAGTTTGCATCTGTAGACTTGACTCCTGTCCTTTCTGCTGTGCTCGGTCACCCTGTCGTGTCCGACTTTGCAACGCTATGGACTGCAGTTCACCAGGTTCCTCTGTCCGTGGGATTTTCCTGGCAAGAATACTGGAGTGGGTTGCCATTTCCTCCTGCAGGGGATCTTCCTGACCCAGGGAGCGAACCCACACCTCTTATGTCTCCTGCATTGCAGGCAGATCCTTTACCACTGAGCCACCGGGAAAGCCCACATCTTCTGCTGGAGTATAACTCAAACCTTTAACAAAATAGATCAATGCCCCAAACCGCTTTTGTATGCCACACTGAAGTTCCCTACATCATCTTTCAAGAAAACATTTCAATTCAGTTTGGACAGCAGAATCACTTTTGTCTGCAGGGTGAACTTTTGCAACTATTCACGTATTTGATGCCATGCACTCTACATTTTAATTTTTCAAGAAGCTGAAAGGTGAAAGTGTTAATGACAAGAAGCACAGACCTTGTAAATGTGACATAGAGAAGAAACTCATTGTCATATATTAAGCTGAGCTCCTTATCTGCTCTATTTCATCTCTTCCACACAATGACACTGAAAGAGAATGCAGGAACTTGTAAGTAATTTCTATTATCCTCACGAAGGAATGAAGTCTAGAAGAGGAGAAGTGATTTCCCCAAGGTGACCAACAGCTGGCCAAGCTAGGATTGAAACCCAGCCTGTCTGACTGCACAGCCTTTAGCTTCAGCCTGCGTGCCCGAGTCCTTTCCTAGGGCCCTGGGGTCATTTTATGAAATCCTACTTTCTGCCAGTATTACTTCAAAGACTGGCAGGCTTAGAGGTAGACCCTGAAAATCTGGACCATTTTAAATGGGAAAATCATTCCCAGAGCTTGCAAACTGTCTCAAAAGCAAGACAGATGGTATAGTTCTAAGTACATGGTCTTTGGTGTCAGATGAACTTGGGTTGTCCCAATATTTCTGCTTTTCACTAGCCACTAAATCTGAAGGAGACTCAGAATCTTCATCAGTCAAATTTGGTTAGTAACATCATGGCAATAATAAAACCATGGGATTATATAAGGATCGAATGAGACAATATTTTCAAGACTTTAATATGGTGCCTCACAAACTTAAGCAGTTAGTGTTATTATTGTGAATAAAGCAAATCTTATTTCAAAACAAGATTACTTTGTTTCTCCAGTTTTTAAATTCATACCCAAAATGATCGTAGCATTTTACAAGTATTCCAATTTTTTAATAAAAGACTCCGGGAAAATAATGACTATCCAAAGTCTTTTATATGGATTTAGTTATATGAAATGAACGCTTGTTTGGGGAGAATATTTCAGCTCCTTGGAGACTATTGTTGCGTTTTTAGTTCCATATTGAGCTTCACAGAGGATGAACGAGCCCAAGCTACTGGGTTGTCCATCTGGAGTTGCAAATTAGTCTTTTAAGGTCACCCCTTCCACCTTAAGGCTGAATTTGTGCACCCTGGCGGTTCATGTCCGCCTGAGTCTTCATCGCAGGGCAAACGTGTTTTCTTGAGTATCTGCAGTCAGACATACGCGTGTCAGTGATAGGATCCCTCATTCATCGCTCAGAGATGAACATTGTTTAATCTGTAATAGAAGGCTATATGGGGTCCCAGGACTGAGAACATGACGTGACTAAAGAAGAAAAGTCCTGAGTTTCTGCACCTGCAAGGTGTTCGTAATGCCCATGTTTGTGCACAGGGTAAAGTCCTCTTTCAGTTCAAGCCTCGAATAGGCCAAATGCCACATCAGGCCCAGAGGCAGGGACGCTGGTGAATTAGAGGCAGCTATGATTCTTGGCTAAATAGAAACTCCTGGGTAGCCTCACTGAGGCTTTCCTCTTGGCAACCAGCCCTTGTCTACTTCCAGTCCCAGCTGGAGTATGGCTGACCTGACTTTGGTGGGTGATGAATGGTTACAGGATGGGCTAGTGAGCATCATTTATTGGGATTGGAACTGTTAGGGTCTCGAGAGCCCACACAGAGCAGACTGCAAAGAGGTGGATGTGTACATACTCAGGCCACAGCCCTGCTCTTGGCAACCTTATGTCCATCAGGAGGAAGCACAGGATGTGTATGCACCTGGGGTAGACACAGCTTACAGGCAGGTCGCTCTCGTCATGTCGTGAGCGCCTGCATCTCCAGTGACCTCTTGGGTGCAGGTAAAATGCCCAGTTGGAGGAGTTTTATGTAGCCTGTTACTGAGAGCCGTGTGGGTGAGGGCCTGAATCTCATGATCTCCACCCTCTTGGGAGGACCTCACGGAGTATACTTAGGAGACGCTGTCCTTGAAGAACACGGCATATTTCATGGGCCTGATTTCTTTTCAGACCTTGGACTTGACTTCTCAGGAAGTGGAGCGCGGCTACATTGGGAAAGTGTGTTGTTGCTTAAAAGAAAGCTGGGTGAATGCTCCAGACCCCATCATCTCTGTCAGACGGTGATAATATCTGCTTCCTTTAAAACATCAAAACAATCTGTCTTAAATATTTAAACACTTGGAAAATGTCCTTATGGATTAGCCTCAAAATGCTGATTTTCTCAAAAATACCTCAATCAACAGTAAAGCTCTACACAACTTTCTCAAGCACTCTCTGAGCCCCAGACAGGCCCCATGCTGAAAATGAGCCTGGGTGACGTTCCAGGAGACTGGACCCTTGCCTTCTGGGCTCAGAGCCTCTGCTGAGGTCCCATCCTTTCCCGTGAACTTTCCATCTTTCACATTTCAGCAGAAATCCACCAAGTACCACAGAGCACAACCCTCCTAGCCAAGAACAAATCTTCCAAGCATTTCCAACCACAGGAAGAGAAATGGTCACTGGTCTTGAATAGATGCTGATTTGAAAGTTTAGATAAACAATGTTGTCTGTCTTGAAATGGAACAAGTGTGATGAGGGATATTCCTAAATAAAGGATGCAATCCTAAATGACTCATCTTATCTTTCCCCCAACGGCAACCGAATTTATTCATTGTATTGCTAGTTCTGAATGAAGTTGGTGAACTCAGATAGTGAGACACTGACATGCAAGGGCCTGTCCAAGGGGCATAGATAACAGGGTCATGCCCCTAGCTCCCAGCACAAGGTCTGAGGCACCCTGGGCTCTCGATGCCTGTTTACTAGTAGATGAATGAGTGGATAAGTGAATGGACACACTGCCCGTCCCTTCAGCTGCTGTCACTGTGGATCCAAATTCCACGGCATAGGTCTTGCAGGTAGAACTGACTCACTGATGGTCAACTATTGTCTGAGCCAGTTTAGAGTTGAAGCCAAAGGCTCTCGTGAATCTTTAGCTCACGTTCAAGGTGGATTCCAGCCTACTGTGCAGAGAAAGAGACTGTCTTGCTTCTCACCTGCACATGATCTTTGTATAGAGATGCATAGAGTTCCTGTCCTCTTCGTCTGTAGTTCTCAATACATGACACAAAGTCCTGGAGAAGAGAGAGAACAAGTCACAGCTAGTAACAGTCATGATTTTAGATGAGAACTTCCTGCTCTGGCCAAGCGCCAGAGGAAGTAACGGTCACGGGACTTGTTGGTCAAACCATTCACATCCTCACGAATACATGAATCACCTGTGCTGTTATAAACACATTCAGATCCGCATCCATGTTTATGGGTTACTTTTACCTCTAACCAATCGAACCAGGTTATAGCAGATAAATCTTCCTCCCAAGAATAACTAGAAAAGCTAGAACATAATACTTACATCAAAAGGGAATTCTAAAAAGCATTCAAGTAACATATTTATGGAATAAGGCACCCAACAATAGTAGAATACACAAGCCCACAAAATATATCCCGAGACAAATTACATGCCAGACCATAGAATAAACTCCAACAAACGTATAAAAAATGGAAATGTGCAAAATACATTTTCTGATCATAACAGAATCAATCTGAAGTCAGTAACTGGAAATCTCCAAACACTTGGAAACTAAACAGTGTACTTCTAAATAATCCATGGATCAAAAAGTAAGTCTCAAGGGAAATTTTACAAAATATATTGTATTAAAATCGAAAGTAGAACATATCAAAATTTGTGTTGCATAGCTAAAACAATGCTGAGAGGGAAATATATGTCACCAAAAGCATACATTAGAAAAGAGTTAAGTTTTAGAAAATCTGAACAGATCAATAACAAATAGGGAGACTAACTAGCGATCACATATCTCCCCTCCACACACCAAAATGCCCAGGACTAGACGGCTTCACCAGAGATTTCTATCAAACATTCAAAGAAGAATTAATACCAAACCTAATTATATTTTTAAAAAAATAGAAGAGGGAATACTTTTCAACTCATCATAAGAGACCAGCATCACTCATACCAAAGCCAGGCAAAAATACCACAAAAAAAAAGAACACTAAAGACCGATATCCACGATAAACGCAGATACAAAAGTCCTCTATAAAATACTGGCAAACAATTCAACAGCACAAGAATCGGATACCATGATGAAATGGAATGTATCCTTGGGATGCAAGGATGGTTCAATGTATGCATATTGATTAAAAAGATGGCAAGAGAATATTACAAACAACTAGATACACATAAATGTGACAACTGAGATTAAATGGACAAATTCTTTACAAAAGCACAAGCTACCAAATCTCAACCAACATAAAATAGATGATCGGAATAGCATGTAACAGTTAAGGAAATTGAATTCATAATTTAAATACTCTCCCCAAGTAAATTTCCAGGTCCAGATGATTTCGCTTGAGGCTTTTACTAAATATTTAAGCAATAATTAACATACATTTTATAAAATGTCTTCCGGAAAATAGAAAAGATGGGTACATTTCCCAATTTGTTTTATGCAGCTAGCAGTACCTTTATAACTTTATATCACAACCAGTCATAAATACTACAGGAAAATAAACCTAACTTTCACAAATAGAGATGCAAAAATTTTTAACAAAATATTAGCAAATAGAACTTAGCAATACATAAAAATAATCACATATAATGACAGAATGGAGTTTATTTCAGGAATGCACAGCTGGTACATACCCAAAAAGCAGTCATTGTAATCTACCATATTAGTAGATTAAAATAGAAAATGACGTGATTGTATCTGCTGCTGCTGCTGCTAAGTCGCTTCAGTCGTGTCTGACTCTGTGCAGCCCCATAGATAGAAGCCCACCAGGCACCCCCGTCCCTGAGATTCTCCAGGCAAGAACGCTGGAGTGGGTTGCCATTTCCTTCTCCAATGCATGAAAGTGAAAAGTGAAAGTGAAGTCACTCAATCATGTCCGACTCTTAGTGACCCCATGGACTGCAGCCTACCAGGCTCCTCCGTCCATGGGATTCTCCAGGCAAGAGTACTGGAGTGGGGTGCCATTGCCTTCTCCATGATCATATCAATTGATGCTTAATAGTATTTGAAAAGATTCAACACTCATTCACTATAAAACTCTCAGAAAGCTAGGAACAGAGGAGAACCTGATAAAAATAATCTACAAAAACTCACAACTAAAATTAGATTTAATGCAAAACAATAAATCCTTTCTCTCTAAGACTGAAAACAAAGATGTGTGCTTTTATTGTTCTCATTCAACAAATTGCTAAAGTGTTCAGATTTTATACCAGAAACACAATTCAGAAAAGGAAAAATTAATGAATTTGATCTCATCAACATTAAAACTTTTGCTCTACAAAACTCATATAAAAATGATGTAATAATTAGCTACAATCTGGAAGAAAATATTTGCAAGTCACATATCCATCAAAGGACTAATATCTGGAATATATGAAGAAATTTAAAACTTAAGTGCAAAAAAAGTCTACTATAATATGTGCAAAAGATATGAATAGACATAAAGAGGATATGAAAATGGCAAAGAAGCACATGAGGGCCACGTTCTACATCAATATCCATTAAGAAAACGAAAATAAAAGCCACAATGAGATATCACTACACTTGTATCTGCATGGTTAAATTTAAAAGATGACAACAACGAATGCTGACGAGGATACAGAGAAACTTTATCACTCATCTTTGCTGGTGGGAATGTAAGGTGCAGCCACTCTGGAAAACAAGTCAGTAGATTTTTTTTTAAAAATCCAGTCAACCACCATAGGACCCAGAAGTTGTAACCTCTGGGGATTTATCCCATGAAAGAAAAACTTATACTCACACAACCAATCTGTACATGAATGAATGTTTATAGCAGCTTTATTCATAACAGACAAAAACTGGAAACAACCCAGATGACCTTAAATAGGTGAATAATTAAAGAAATGGTAAAACATCCATAATGTGGAACACTGCTCAATAATGAAAAAGCATGAACTGTTGATACATACAACAACCTGGATGAATGAATCCACACAGAATTATGCTGAGGGAGAAAAAATTCCTCAGAGGGCAACAAGGGGGCTTCTTGTAGTGATGAAGATATTCCTTGCTGTGGTGCTATATCACAGTTTTGCAAGATGATACCATTGGGGGAAGTTGGGTAAAAGTTATATGAGATCTCTCCGTATCATTTCTTACAACTGCATGTGAATCTACAATTCTTAAAATAGAGAGTTTAATTTTTAAAAAAGTCATTGAGGGCTCTATCTTCACCATTTGAAAAAAAATTAAATCAGAGAACACATATAATTATTTTAAATCAATAAGATAAAAAAAGAGACATTCCATGGAAAATTTTTAAAAAGAAAAAATTGAACAGGCACTTCATTAAAAAAGATGTCAATGGCCAACACAAATATAACAAAGAGGTCAGTTTCATTTGTCATCTGGAGGGTATAAACTAAAACCACAATAAGAATATCTGAACTCAAATAGCTAATAATGTCATGTTTTGGTTATCGCATGGAGCAACTGGAACGCTCTTACACTGCTGAATTGGTACAATCATTTTGGAACATAGTTTGGTAGTGTCTTAGAAGATGAGGACACATACCCAGTGAACCACCAATTTCATTTCTAGGTGTATACTTAACAGAAATTCATGCATGTGTATTCCAGAAGACATGTGAGAATGTTCATAACAGCAGTGTTTGAAGTAGCCCCAAAGTGGGAAAAACGCAAACTTCCATCAGGAATAGACTGGATAAATAAATTATGATATAGTCACATATTATATCCTCTATGGTAATGATTCTCAAAATGTGGTCCATGAATCCCTAGTGGCTCTTTAATACCCTTTCAGGGGATCTGTGAAGTCAAACTATTTTCAAAATACTAGAACACCTTTGCCTTTTTTCACTGTGTTGATATGGGCACGGATGGTCCAAAAGCCATGATGAGTAAAACAATTTTCATAGTCCAAACCAAGACATTGGTAGTAATCATTGTACATAATCCTCATCAGTAGGAATTCATAGGAAAAAAAAAATCTTCACTGAAGAATGTCATTGATAAAAAAGTGCAGGATTAATTTTACAAAATCTTAGTCTTTGAATACACTTTTTCATAGTCTATGTGATAAAATGGGGAATCTACATAAAGCACTTCTGAATACCAGAAACTATAGTGGTCATTTCAAGGAAGAGCGTTTGTACAATTGTTGGAGCTGTGAGCTGAACTAGCTGCTTCTGTAATAGGACATCAGTTTTATTTGAAAGAATGTGGTTGTGTTTAGCTGCTGAGTCAAGCCCAGCTCTTTCGCAACTCCAAGGACTGCAGCCCACCAGGCTCCTCTGTCCACGGGGTTTCTCAGGCAAGAATCCTGAGTGGGTTGCCATCTCCTTCTCCTGGGTCCTCCAGGCCCGGGGACCGACCCGTGTCTCCTGCACTGGCAGGTGGGTTCTTTACTGAAGAGCCCTCGAGCGAATGACTGCCAGACAAGACTAAAGTTACGAAGCCCTGGGCGTTTGCCAGGCATTTTCCTGAAAATGAACAAAATGAACCTGCCATATAAAATAAAGCCACTGACAGTGTTCGTTGCCTATAATACATTTTGGGCTTTCAAATTTCTGATATTAGAATATCGGAAAACTTGAAACTGCCTTTGTGAGCTTGACAGTTTCTCAGTAGACAATATTCTTCCGATAAGATTGGTGGTGTACGAATATGATTTTTCCACATTACATAATGAAACATATCAATATTTGGGAGATCTTTCGACTCAGGGAACCAATATTTTCACTATTTGTTATATGCATGTTCCAAATTGTGTATGGGTTAAAATATCCATTCAAACTGCAAGATAATAAATATATTTTACTGTAACAGAGTACAAAAAATTCACTGATAAAAGTTTCAAATAACTTCCGGGAAGCTACTACTTGTTGGATTTTGGTGTAGTATCAAAGAATAGTATCTATAATTTTCTGAAAAGTTTATTAAAATACTCCTTCCGTGGGACTTCCCTGGTGGTTCAGTGTTATGACTCCACACTTTCAATTCAGGGGATGTGGGTTCAAACCCTGGTCAGGGAACTAAGATCCGACAAGGCCACACAGCATGGCCGCCCAAAAAATACTCCTTTATTTTCTAATTTCGTATCTGTTAAAGATCAGATTTTCTTCATTTATTTCATCCAAAAAAAAAAAAGAATTACAACTAGTTGAATAAAAGNTAAATTACATAGATTTATTACTGCTATTTTTAAATGAATTGATAAATGTCATTTTAAAAATTCTGTTTTCTTACACAGTAAATATCAATATTTACTAAATGCAATCCATATGATACAACAGCTCTTTGAAATATCAATAATTTTTAAGAGAGTAAACAGATCTTGAGACCAAAATATTTGAGAACAGTATGAAAATATTATTTGGTCACTATGAAAATAAATGAACTCCTGCTTCATGAAATGACATGGATAATCACATGGATAAATCACAAACATAATTTGGAGTGAAAAAAAAAACAGAAAGAAGAATATATATGTTATTTCATATACATAAAAGTAAAATGTAGAAAGCTGATGTATGTTAGCTGCCAGGAAATCATCTACTTTGAGGGTAGAAGGTGCTAGTGACTAGAATGGGGCATGAAGTTGGGGGTGCTTCTAGAGAGCCATAAATGTTGTATTCTTTAACCTGGGTAGTGGTCACATGTTCACTCCATGAAAATGCTTAAACCTGTCTATTTGTGACTTGAACACTTTTTTCTATGTGTCTCATAGTTCAATAAAATAAAAAAGTGTTTATCAACAAAAACTCAAAACTATGAAAACAATATAATTTTAAAACCCCAGTTAATGTTTTGGAGTAGTGGGAATAGGGTGATTTCTTTCTTTCTCTCTTTTTTTGTTTACAAAATTTTCCTTAATTTGCTGTTACATGTTTATGCACATTTATAAGTAACAATCATTATGAGCTCTGCAAATGACATAAAATGCTGACAAATTTGACTAATTTTACATTTAAGGCAAAAGCCCAGTCTTTTTTCCTAATATGATACTTTGGAGACGTGCAGCAGGAGAAGAGAACTCTTGGGGGAACTTGGACGCAGAGCAGCCTCTGTCAAACAGGAATGTGCTATCTCAGTGCAGAAGTAGAGGAAAATCTGGCTCTGCTTCCTTTGAGCTGAGCAGGTGAAGGCTTGGAGTGGTGGATTAGGAGGATGGGAGAGGGACCTGACCAAGGGCACCTGAATGGTGTATATAGGAGTGTCGGTGGCCCAAATATTTGTTATCCTTTGGTCTGCTATCCCAACATTCCATCCAATAACTACTGTCCACATGGCACTTGAGAAAGGAGTTTCCGTGCGCATTATTACATTTAATATTTAGCCACCTGACAAATCTATACTATGATGATTCCCATTTTACAGAAGAGGAAGCTGAGGACAGGGGACCCCAACAATACAGGAGATGGCAGCACCCCAAGACTTCCTCCCGCATGGATTCCACCTGTGTGTCACCACAGTACTAAACAAATTATTGCTTTGCTAGTGACTTCTAAGAACTTCCATGCCCTGGCAAGTTGTCACGCTCAGGATGTGGAGACAGGAGGAGGACAATTTGGGTTGGTTCAAGGGCAGAAGCTCATTTGCCTGGGCAGCAGTGGATATGACACATGGATGGGGGACAAATTCAGAGCAGAGCTCTGCATTGCTTATGGGAGCAAAATAGCCTTTGCTTAGCAACTAGCTGTGTATTAAAGAGTTTGAGAACCTCTGAAGTAGAACCAAGGGTCTCAGAGGGCTGTTTGGAGATGTGAAAGGCAAAGCAGGTCTGGTTTAAAGAGCCTGTGCCTTGCTGTCCCAGTGCCTCCTTAGGGAAGGGTTTGGCTACAGATCAGACCTTGGAATGGAAAGCAAGACACAGCCTATCTGAAGGTCACCTGTAAGTGAGCTGACCGCAGCTTGGCGGCACCCACCTTTGCCAGGAGCACCCCTGGGGCTGGCCAGCTGCTGGTGACCTCCTGTTCAAGCTCTCCCGTAGGAAGTCCCTGCTGTCGCTGATGTCAGTCATTACACTGTTTGCTTAAAGCATCATTAGTCCTGTGATCCCAGCTGCACAGCCTAGCCGGAAAAGAGAAAAGCCAGTATCTAAACGCAACCCCTCAGGTCCGGCTCAGAAACCTAGTACCACGATTACAGCTGCGAGCCCTGGCCTCTCCAGCCAGCTATGGCACGGCCTGGGACTGAAGGCAGTGGTGAGAAATGCCGGTGTATCTACCAGTGTTGGCATGTGTGCACGTCATTTTCATCCTCTGACTCACCATCTTCACTGCTAGCTACTTACTCCGAGGAAATCATACAATAAATGCCCAGATAGTCACTAAACAACATTTTCCACCATCCTGTTTATAGCAGCACAAAATAAAACAATTTAAATATCAACACATGGAGGGATGGTTCATCCTGGCTCCAGGCATCATGCAGTCACCACAAACTGCGTTCACACAGGGCCAGCACTAGTCCATACAGCACCTCTGTGTCCCCTTTGAGCAGATGCTGCCCTGGAACTGCACGGGAAAACTGAACCGTGCGACCAAGGCTGGAGTCCAGCTCCCTTTTGCCACTCTGGCCGAGGGCCTTTGTGCACAACCTATACAACCGTTCACTGCAGCCCTGGTGTCAAAAAGGTTATGACGGTATGGAACCAGGTTTTTGATATATTGAGACTTTTAAAAAATGAAGTTAGAAAATAATGTGCTAGCAACAATTAAATGTGTATCGATTTGCATGGAAAAAGAAACAGAAAGAGTACAGGGTGCTGATCATTAGTGCTATTTGCTGACTATTTCGAGCTCTTTCCTCCTGCAGATGCATGGCATAACCACTTTTCCTGTCACCTTTGAGCCAGGTGAGGCCAGGGAGGCGGGCTGAAACTTGAAGGGCTCAGGCTTAATTTGCTAAGCTCTTTTTCAACTGTCACGGCAGTGCTCAAAGTTCTAAATGATTGCTCCCTGAGCTGGTGTCGCTGGGTGAGGTTAAGGCATGGGAGACTCACGACCGACTCACAGTGTGGCACACGTGAGAAATAAACCTTTGCTATTTTAAGGCAGTCAGTTTTGGTAGTTTTTGTTACTGTACTATAACTTTTCCTGAATAATACACACACGAAATATGTTAGGAAGGGTTATAGTCGTATTGCATTGAAACGTATTTGCGATCAGTGAAGAAAGATCAGAGAGCTAAGTGAAAGCAAGTATGAGATCAGTTAAATGTTATGAGCAAAAAACTCAAACAATTTAAGCAACAAAATAAATAACAAGCGTGGTGGATTATAACCCAAATGATAAAATAAATATGGATGAGTCTCTACAGATATAAACAAAAGACTGAATAAATGAATTAGGGGGGAAAGCGACAAACCTTTCAAACAGAAGAATTTAGAATAATGAGCATAGATATTTCCCTTGTCAGGAGGCAGAGCTTAATTGCCTTAAGAATGAGCTGGTCTCAACGACTTTCTGCCAAAGAATAGAGGATGGAAGGGAAAATAGTAACTTTACAGTGGAGAAATCTGGCAGACCCTATCGTGATCATGTGATAAGAGCTGACGTCACCAGTGATGATACTGCGTGGGTGTCAGGCGCCCCTGACCGGATACGGTATGATGAGAAGGACGTGTCTCCTCTGCGGTCTTCCTTCCAAAAATTCATAGCCTCAGGATAATCATGAGAAGAATGTTTAACAGACCCACACTGAAGTACACTCTACAAAATATCTGACCAGTACTGCTCCAAACTGTCAAGGTCATAAAAATAATTAAAGTCTGAGAAACTGTCAGCGTCCAGAGGAAGCTAAGAAGGCGTGACGACTAAGTACAGCGTGGTGCCTTGCACTGGTTCTCGGATTAGTGGAGAACTGGTGAAAGCAAAGCATGCCTAGAGATTCATTACTAGCCATGTACCAATGCCAACTTTGATTAATGTACTGTGATAACGTATAACAGGGGCAACAGGGGAAAATGGGCGAAGGATGTAGGGAGGTGCTGAATATAAATACGAAAAGTACATGGAAAGTATCCCAAAATAAAAAATGTATTAAAAATACAATGGAATTCTCACAACCCTGTCACCTAAGTCCCATGATGAAACTGAGATGGAATAGATGAGTCTGTTTTCTCACTGGACATGGTTCTACATATTTCTTGGATGTAAACAATTCATTGTAATGAGTATAATTCTTGTGCTTGAAGATAAAAAATTTTTGGTAAGTCTTGTTCCCCCCAGACTGCACAAGCCAATCATTTCACCAGACACTTTAACAGAGAAATAGTAATTCATGCCCCAAATGGCACGAAAGTTGCCTGATGGATGTGCAAAAGGATGGCACAGAATACACAAAACCACAAATGCTATTATTCTCTATCAATAATCGAAGGGACTTTGAAGAGTATTGTTGCCAACCTGATTTTCATCTTATTAATAGGCTTTACAACTTAACTCCATATAACATGATTCCACCGCAGGCAGTTTTCTTTATAATTGTTTAAGATTTCTAAACATGCGCTAATGATCCATAAAAGAAAAGCAATAACCATACTGTTTGATTTTAGTGTCAAATCCAGATTCCTTTTTCTGGCCAAAGAAACAAGTGACAGACTCGAGTTAAACTCAGGCGATCTCCCTCCCATTTGTCCTGGCAAGCGTGAACTGTGGATCCGGAAGGGGCTTCCTCCACCATCAGGCCCTCGCTCCCATCGGCCACACTGGCCACACGTTGGTCCCCTCTCCTCCACTGCTACAGGCAGAGGGGTTGGGTTAACAGTGCCAGTAGCTGGGTGGCAGTGAGCAGCCAGGGAAGGCATGTCTGTGTGCGTCCTTTGTAATTATGGTATAACCAGTAATTATCAGTACTCTCCTCGTTCCTGGTACCGCTCCACATCACAGTGACTGGGTTGCTCACCTGAATCCCCACTAGAATAAACTTTCCCAGGACACTGTCCATCTCTGTCCCCAGCGGCCTGGCAGATGGAGACAACAATAGATAAAAGTTTGAGAGACTGAAATGAAGCCCATGAGATTTGTCACTTCTCTGAGACAAATTCTCTGCAGCGGGTCGCTTCCTGCCTGGAGTGAAGCACTCCTCATGGGCAGGATTAATGAGGCCCAGGAGGGCCAGGCGACAGGACATCAGATCTGCAAAGAACAAGAGGCGGGAGCTGGGCAGCTCTGGCACGCACTCCCCCCGCCACGTTTAAACCCGAATGAAATCCTGTATTTTCCTGGTTGTGAAATGTTCAATAAACAGATTACCTATGTAACTTTTCCGTTATTCCTTCTCTACATAAAGGCTATTATATCGTCTGCCTTCAAAAATAAGTTCTTGATAGAGACCTGGTTTTAGTTAGATGATAGAAGCAGTTAATGAGAAAGCAATGAAATGCTTTCCCTGTTTGTCGGCAAATCCTGTATAACACCTACATGTGCACCTGCCAAGCATTAGTAGTTGGTTACGAAAGAGGCAAATAGGGACCAAGGGACAGAATGGCCTGGGTCTGCAGCAAGCTGTGGTAAAGGTGTCTGTGGAGGAAAGTTATTTGGATGACTCAGGCCAGGAAATGCTTTTTCCTCCAAATGCCCAGATAATTGCACTTTTCTCTACTCTGGAGACAAAGCCCCTGGATTCTTAATAAATGTCGAGCCATACCAGAGTAATAATCATATTTCCAGCAATAATGACAAACAACTGGTGCTCAGAGTGGGCGAAGAGGGAGCAGATCGCCACGGCGCAATTCATCTCTTGTTAAATTCACTCACATATTAATTTCTGAGATGAATGGAGGTTTCTAATTTGTCTTTTTGAACTGTGATGTTTTTATTAAATTCAATCATCATGAGTACGTGGAGACTGACTACTTAAAAAAAAAAAAACAACTCCCATGTAGCAAAAGACAAAAGCCTCGGAACTGCAGGCACCGGGTCTTTGCAAGGAAGCCAGCTTCCCTTTTCTTTGTCTCTTCCTTGGGCATCAGAGCCTCTGTGAGACTCAGACAGATGGGAAGCGTCAGCACGCTGACCTTTCCTGAACTCTGCCGGGTCTTCACAAGTTTCGTCATCTTCATCCTCAGAGGTGAGGCTCACAGAGACCCAAACCTTCTTGGGTAGGCGCAGAAGCTTAGGAATTATGAGTGACTTAGGGCCTGAGTGAGAGATGAATGTGAGAATCTACCCTGGGAGACCGCAACCCATGGAAACAGTTTCCCCCTGGACACACAGTGAAATTGAGGTTGCTGTTATCGACTGCATTATGTTCCCCCCAAATCCATATGTTGATGCCCTGACTTCTAGTACCTCAGAGTGTGACTATACTTTAGAGATAGAGCATTTAAAGAGGTAATTGAACCAAAAGCTTTTAGAGTAGCACTTTTCCAATCTGGACAGTGTCCTAAGAAAAGGAGCAATTCCCAGGGTTGCTCTCAAGGAGAAGAAGGCCGTTTACAAGTCAAGGAGCAAGGCCTCGGGAGGAACCCAACCTGCAGACAGACGCCTTGATCTTGGATTTCTAGCCTCCAGAACTGTGATAAAATAAATGTCTGTTGGTGAAGCGCCTAGTCCACGGTACTTTGCTAAGGCAACCCTGGCAAACTAACACAGCTTCCTTGACTCCAAATAATGCCTATCACTGAGACAGTCTGGATGCTGGAACTGGCAATGCAAATAGAAGGAACAGGTCAGCTGGAGCTTATGGAGAAGGCTCCCTCTTTAGGCTGTAAGGAGAGAGACAAGGCCACTTGGACCAGCAGCAGCCGATCCGAGGCCACATCTAGAGCAGAACCCTTAGCCTGAGCTCTCGAGACAGGACTGAATACAGTCTAGGCCCGCACCAGCATCTTCCGGATGACAGCCTTGACTGTATACGTCCCTGTGCGCAGGATGTCGCACGTGTCCGCCCACCTTGGCTCTCTTGGGGACCACACCGGGACTTGCCAGTCCACTGCTAGGCTGCACATGACTCACAGGTAACATGATCAGCACCAGCCCTTCCCTCTCCCTTAGGCTGGTCCTGCATAGGTGCAGCCATTGTGAGTGTAGATAGATAACTGTGGCCACCAGGGTCATGGCCAGGCTGGAAAGGGCTTTCAGGAGGGACAGTGATTTTAAAGTACAGGAGAAGCAACTGGTCCAATGGAAGGGGCAGGCTCTTCCAAGCAGATGGGATGACATTTGCTCAAGGGTAGAGATGGGAGAAGACAGGGTGCATGATGATAAAACACGGAATTGGGTCCGTTTGGCACGAACACTGTGCAAGATGGTCACAGGAGGGAAACGCAGAAAAACAGTGAGGACCAGGCTTCTTGCACCATGGGCATGGGTCTGAGGCCGCCTCTGGACAGTGCAGGAACAAATGATGGCTGTTAATCAGGAACATGACATCATGAGACCTGATCTTTAGGAGCTCACAATAAGGGTGATGACGGTGTGATGGGGCACAGAGAGCTTCTGGGAGGGACTGCCAGCTTTGTTTTCCCTGTGTCCCTGTTCTCTGCTCCTTGGCAGAAGCATGACTGCCGGGTGAGGAATAAGTATATAAACTCTCTTGCCTCCCAGTCCACGAGGACAGCCAGAAAGCTCAGGCAGGCTGCAGGTGTTTGACTGTAAGCCATTATGGACCACATATTTATGATCTTAATTCCCTAGGAATTGACTTTCTTCTTTGAGTTTTATTTTTCCTGATCTCATTTCCTCATTTTATTGCATGCGTCACATTAGCTACCATAAATCCTCTGGGGATTGAGACAGAATATAAATAAACACATACACGGGATCAACGTAAACAGGAAATGATACCCCAGTGATAATACAAAGGCAGCAGCTGACCCACGACAGCTCCTTTGCGTCTAGAGGGGCCCCTCCATCACCACCGACCTTCCTTCACATCCTTTCTCCTCCTTTTCAACCTCCTCCTCCTCCAAGTCTCAGCTCAACTTCAGCTTGTTAACGCTGTAATTATTTCACCCACCTAGAAGGTCAGGGGCATAATTTTTACTGTCAGTATCCTCCGGCCTTAAGCTAATGGCCTGGGATACGGTAGAAGATCCATGAATGTGCATGGAAAGCTGAAGGAGGGAAGGTCCAGATCAGAACTGAGTGTTCAGTAGACGAGAGAGAGACGGTGGTAGAGACGCATATGCGGGTGGAGTCACAGACATAGACATCTTTTGTGATGCCGAGAAAAATGAAATGGCACTTGACTCCTGGCCCCTACCACCCTCTTCCTGCACCACTCTCACACTCAGTCTCTGTGGTCCACTTACACTGATCTCCCTCTGTTCTCAAGCACACGAACTCACGCCCACCATGAGGCCTCAGCACTAGCCGAGTCCTCTTCGGGAGTTTTCACTCCCCAGGTCTTCAATAGCTACTCTTCCCTCTCAGCTGTATTATCTCTTACAACCTATGGCATTCATGAGTCTGCTCCTGGCCCGCACACCAGATCCCAGACAAAGAAGTCTATGAGTCAGGAACCATTTGCAAGAATCTATCCCCCACACCAAATCCCAGACAAAGAAGTCTACGAGTCAGGAACCATTGGCAAGAATATATCCCCCACACCAGATCCCAGACAAAGAAGTCTACGAGTCAGGAACCATTTGCAAGAATCCATCTGATGCTCAAGCTCAGCTACTCCTCCTATCATTCTTAATTAAACCAGTAGATGCTCTAGCCTCCAAGAACCCCTGAGAGACCTCCCAGGCCTGCACTCTATTCTCTCTGGCTGTTTCCACTCCCTTCTCCACTTCCAGGCCCATTTCCTTCCATGACAGGCCTGGAGCCAAGTTTGCACCAACCCCCATCGACAACAGTGATGAGAAGAAAATTTCAGAACTTCCTGTTCTGAGACTTTGAAAGACTTTTTTAATTAACCAAAATGGTTTCTCATAATAGATGGGTCCCAGGGCGAGGAGGCGGCTGTAACTCACGCGGCAGGCGCCTCGCGGCCGAGCTGGGAGTGAGGGGCTGGCGGCTGTGATGGCAGCGGCGCCTCGGGGGGCCCCAGACTGATTCTCCACCCCACGACCATCTGCCGTGTTTTATCATTTATATAGTTTGGGACATTTCTGTCTCATGAACTCTGAAGCATTCCGCACCAATGAATACGTTTAAGTTTTAAATATTCAAACAGAGGAATAAATAATCAAAAGATGTGCTTTCCCCAGCCAAAATCATAATTTTTAAAAGTTGAAAGCCTTTCCTGTAATGATGTTACCCCACCCCAACCACGACGTAAGTTTCTGGAACGCAGGCATACCTCACATTAGGAAATCTAATCTATAAAAACCCGAACCTCAAAATAGATTCCTAGGCATAGTTAGCCTCCAAAGTAAAGGACTGAATTTAGTTTTCAAAAGGATTCAACCCAGCATTTTTCACGTTGCCTAGTTCCTAAGCAAATTTCGGATCTATTAATTTATAAAATACTGACCTGTCTACACTTTTCTTCAGAAACGCATCTACTGTAGTTCTTCTTAGATATAATCTAGCTAGGGAGATAAACACCTGGACTTCAAGGATCTGTTAAATGTAAGGTCCTGTGTGATTCATCTCTATATTCCTAGTGAGGACTCGCATATCTTCAATAAATCCATGTGCTGTTGAACTACCTATGATGAAGGATTGATTGCCTTTGATGTGCTCCCCTTCTGTGGAGCACGGTGATGGAGCCATTCCTTAGTGCCAGTTACAGTGGCCAGCAGGAGGCAGGACCATGAGCCAGCCACGGGACCAAGTAAGTGACTGTATTAAACACTCTTATTCTGTGGCCTTTTATTCTTAGAAAGTCATGGTATAGTAGACCACGTGAAGTTTTAAGAGTAAAAGGTCGGTAACGCTGATAGAGGGATCCTATGTGCTGGTTGGGAGAGGTACTTGCTACATGTTAGGAGAAGGTCACCATCATGCAGTTTTAGCAGAAGGATCCCCTGGTCAGGCCAGGGTCTCTGCTAGCCCAGCCACTGTCCTTTGCATGAACTGGAAAAAGAAGCCCTCTCTGGAAAGATGGTGCCAACACAGACTACACCACAGCTCACAGCTTATCGGCAGAGCTTGGGGATCGGTCCCAATAATGCCCATCTCCAGGTGGGTCCCTGGCCGGGGAGTTTCTCAGCATGGTGTCACTGTAGTCTGGCTGGTCTCAACCCACTGCCAGTGGCCGCACAGCGTCTGTCCCACCCCAGGCCCCAGGACACCAGCCTCTCTCTGTTTGGACTACAGGGGTATCAGCACCCACAGTGACGACCAGCTAGCAGTTCATCGGGCTCTACTTGTGGCCAAGCTCTGACACTGATCATCTCAAGAGGACAAGAGGCAGTCTTTCTTAGGCCTCTGTATTTCTCTCTGCATGTATCTGAAACTTTGTACCTACATAACTGAGGGGCCTGGGTCTATCACTACCTAAATCCATCCCTGGAAAAAATTATCCAAGAAGTAATGTAAAAGATTCAGTATCCTGAGAAGAGGCTTTTCCTCCTCCTTGAACTGATGACATCAGCTAGATGCTAAGACGGCCCAGTGTCTTCATGGGAGAAGATGGCGATCATGGCATCATGGGCACTGAGAGCTCACGGTAAACTGTAAGCTTTAGTAAAGCACAGGAATTCTAGGGTTCCATCAGGATCATTTGAAGAAGGGAAGCCCTGGGGCTTTGGGCAACGTGGCTTCTGTCTTGGGAGCCTCTTTTCCAGCAAATGTCTAGAGACTGTGATGTTTCAGGAAAGGTCCTAATCCAACAAATTACTGTATTCAGCATGACCACAGGCCCATTTCATCAGAAACCAAGGGGCTGCCCTAAGAAAGCAGACAAATGTGAATCTGCAAACAAGAAGTCCAGACCACAGCTCTGATCTGGGCAACTTCCCTTTTCCCTGTGAGCATAGGGACACATGCTCTGAGCAAGTCATTGATTGTTTTCCAAATGGAAAAAATATATGGAAAGAGTTGACCTAAAATGCCTTTAAAGGGCAAGCTCAGCCCGAGAATTTAAGTAACAGAGTTTTCAGGAAAAAAAAAAATCAGTTGCGATATTGTTAAACAAAAAGGGCGCGCGCACACACGCACACACACACTAAATAAAATGATCAGATACGCACAAAAGCACGAAACGCAGTGGCAAATATACCGACTAAAGTCTCCGCACACAGCATTGTAACCTCACAATGATTCAAACACAGAACAAATGGCAACTCTAATATGTACCGTTTACAGCACAATGTCTGCTTTACTGATGAAAAAAGAACCTAAAATCTATGTTGCTCTAAGCAGTTTTGAAATGAATATCTGATTCAAAACTTCCCCTGTGCATATAAGCGCATGCTAATTTACATTTTAATTACTTCGTAAGAAATCAAAAGCAGTTGTTGACAGAAGAACATAATGTCAGCTTCACGGTGCAATGTTGGTGGATGCTTAATGAACTTAATTAGATAATTAGTGATGTTAATTATCCTTCTATTATGAAGATAAAGCTGTCTCACAAATGATGCACTTGGTAAAGAAACATCATTAAAGGTATCAGTGTTTGCTTTGTTCATTTCCTTCTATTTTTCAAACTCCTGTAACAAGGACTTGTGATAGCCTGGTAATATTTCAGCCTCTCTTAAAATTGGAAAGAAAAGCCTCTGTTGCCGTCAGCCCCACATTGTGCCTCCCCCTCATTCTGTATACTGTGTGTTGGTGGCGGGACTGCTGTTTCGACCGCCCTGTTGTTGGGACCTAAGTCTGACCAGTTGTGGTACGGAGTTTCTGTTTCACAACATATGCTTCCTGTGGGCTCTGACATCTATTGTTTTAAGAAGGGGTCATGTGGGGACTTCCCCGGTGGTCCAGTGGTTAAGATTCTGAGTGCCCAATGCACGGGGCCTGGGTTCCACCCCTGGTCGGGGGAGTAGATCCCACATGCGGCGCCTAAGAGTTTGCATATTGCAACTAAAGAACCTGTGTGGTGCAACAAAGATCAAAGACCCCTCAGGCCATGGCTAGGACCTGGTGCAGGGAAATAAAACAGTATTTTTAAAAATAAAATGAGAATTAAAACGAAGAATGGGATGCACACACATGTGTGAGCATGAGTGCCTGTGCGTGTGCGTCAGAAGAGAGATTAGGAGAGGAGCTGTCTTGGTGAGTGCCCAGACCACTAGAAGGAAACCTAGAGGGCTAATCCTCTCTCTCTCACACACACACACACACGCTTGTGCTGCCCTGGCCTCGTGAATTTCCATGAGCCTGCAGTGCTGTGTCCCCAGCTCCATCACCAGGGTGCTCTCCTGCCCTGGGCAGCCCCATTCTGCATGCCTGACCAAGGGCTATAATACACCACACACGGACTTTACTTTCGGATGAAGTGAAATAAGACACTTCAGAGATTTAAGCAATAAGATACTGGATTTCACCATTTTTCTCTTTTTTTTGTCTCTGAATACTACCACAGCCGGAACTTAATGGAGGTCCTTTCTGCAAGCAGTTCTAGTCCAGACACACCACAAAGAGCCCTAAGACCAGGCCGGGGAGGGTGGCTTTATTTTTAGGGTCAGTTATCTCGGGAAAAGCATTAGGAGAAAGTGTCACTGGCAGCCTCACCCACCACAATTAAGAAAACCAAGATTCCATTTAATAGAAGGTCTCAGGAACAACGTTCACATCAGCAGAAGCAGCGCACACTTTCCAAAGTCTTTTTTAAAAGACATGTGCTGTGTGCTTAGTCCTGCAGTCAGGTCTGACTCCTTGCGACACCAGAGACCGTAGCCCACCAAGCTCCTTTGCTCATGGAATTTTCCAGGCAAGAATACTGGAGTGGGTTGCCATTTCTTACTCTGGGGGATCTTCCCAACCCAGAGATTGGACCCACTTTCATTCATTTTGAATGCTTTTATTTCTCTAACAGCTGCTGCTGCTGCTAAGTCGCTTCAGTCATGTCCGACTCTCTGCGACCCCATAGACGGCAGCCCACCAGGCTCCACCATTCCCTGGGATTCTCTGGGCAAGAACACTGAGTGGGTTGCCATTTCCTTCTCCAATGCATGAAAGTGAAAAGTGGAAGTGAAGTCGCTCAGTTGTATACAACTCTTAGTGACCCCATGGACTGCAGCCTACCAGGCTCCTCCGCCCATGGGATTTTCCTGGCAAGAGTTCTGGAGTGGGAAGCCGTTGCCTTCTCCATCCTCTAACAGAGTCCCATTTAATTACTGGCTCACAAGGCTTCTCCCCCTACCAAGCACTGCAGGGCTTACAGCAACTGTGATTGCTCATGAAGCCTGTGTCTGCAGGCCTCCTCTTCTCCGTGGTTCCAGGGGCTCCCTCCCCCAGCCCATTCCTCCACTGATGTCCTGACACAGGCCACCTTTCTGCCCTCCTGCCCCACCAGGAGAATGTATTATCAAGACCTCACCAGTCTCTGGGTTCTCCCACTCCTTCACTTTCAGAAGTCGTCACGTGTCTTCATTTTCCCTCAGATTTAAGCTGTGCTCTGCTAAGTCGCTTCAGTTATGTCTGCCTCTTTGCGATGCTATGGACCATAGCCTGCCAGGCTCCTCTGTCCGTGAGATCCTCCAGGCAAGGATACTGGAGTGGGTTGCCGTTTCCTTCTCCCGGGAATCTTCCCAACCCAGGGACAGAACCCGCATCCCTTGCACCTCGTGCACCGGCAGGAGGACTCTTTATGGCTGCGCCACCTGGGAAGCCACATTCAGGCTCCCTGCTTCCAAAGATCGCTCTTTACAGGCACATTCATCTCCTGGAAAAGTCCTTTTCCTCTTGCCCATGAACATCTTGTTGAATTTATGACAAGTTTAAGTAAAAATAGTCCCCATGATAACCTTCTGAATTTCAGATTTTTAAAATTTCCTACACCCTCTTGAAAGGCTTCCTAGGTGTCGCCGCGGTAAAGAACCCACCTGCCCATGCAGGAGACGCAGGAGACATGGGTTTGCTTCCTGGGTCAGGAAGACTCCCTGGAACAGGAAATGGCAATCCACTCTAGCATTCTTGCCTGGAGGATCCCATGGACAGAGAGTCTGGGGAGCTATGGTCCCCGAGGTCGCAAAGAACGGGCAGGACTGAGCGACTCGGCATGCACACGTGCACACTCCCTCTTAAAGATTTTTGCCTACAACTTGTGGAGCCTTATACGAAGGTCACAGGTGCAAGGCCTCGTACTGAGGACACAGATGCGGAACCCCACACCAAGGTCATCTCGGGAACTGACTGAACCCCCACAGCAACCGTTGCCATGAGCCCCCTGATCTAAACCATCCAGCTCCCTGACCCCATATTAGGTAAAAACCCTTCCAATCGCTTAAAGACATCCTTCCAGCAGGAATTTCCTCTGTCTTGAGGCCATAAAAACAGGCTCACTCTCCCCTGAGCCAGCCTGCTGTTCTAACAGTGGGCTCTCCCTGGCCTGTTAGGAGGTCTGCCTGCTGTGCTCGTGGCGCCCTCTTTGTTTCTGCTTTTGTTCTTAATAAACTCACTCTTTCTGAAATACTCTGGCCCACAGACTATGGCAGCATTCATTTACAGTAGAACATCTTTGGGAATTCTAACTTCTGATTTCATTGTTGCTTTTTGACCTCCTTGGTTGGTCTCCTGGACTCTACCACTTAACTTCTCCGTCATTTCAAAGCCCATTCTTTGCTATTAAAAAGTTCTTCCCAGCACTGGGGCACTCCTGCCTTATGATACATTTCCCAGGTGAGTAAAATCTGAGGCTTCAGCCTCAAGGGCTGTTCACCCCTGGACACGAAGGAGCCAAAACACTAAACCGGAAAACATTGTGTCCCATCAGACCTCACCCTCCTTCCTGAAACAGGGGAGCGGCGTTCTCAGAGGCTTGCGATGCCTTCAGCATCAGCAAGACTGAAATCTCTCAGCAGCAGGAGAAAAACGAAAACATGCCAGAAAGCAAGACCGAGAGCAGCTTGACCACTCCCAGAGTGACCACTCAAGCTTTCCATTCTGCACTCTTCCTTCTTTTTCTGCAGTTTTAATTTGGGCATCATGATTTCTTTAAAGAGAAAATAAGTATAAAGGAACATTTACACACGAAATGATATGATGTCTGGGAGGTTGCTTCAGAATTATTCTGGGCAGAGGGAGAAAGTGAGTGGGGATAGTGAAGAGACAAGATTGGCCAGGAATTGAAAACTGGAAGTTAAGGGATGAATAGATACATGTGGATTCATTTTTTTGTTTTCTCTACTTATATATCTGTTTGAAAATTTCCACAGTGGTTTTTAAAAAGGAAAACATGTAACATTCGCAGAGCGAATGGTCACAAGTGTCATTTTCCTTGCTAGGGACCTGAGTCAAGGCTGCTTTTAGCCGAGCTATCACCCCATCGCTGGCCTTAGCCAGCATCTCCGCCTCCACCAGGGGCAGGCCTGCTCGTGGCCGGGGATGGGATGTACTGGACCTGGGCACACATTCAGGGAAGTAGCTAGCGGCAGGACCATGGTCGTCCTACCCACACAAATGACCAGCCTTGGAGACCATCAAGGCCCCAGGCATGGGCACTGCTGGTTTTGCAGGAAACTGCTGTGTCTGGGTGGGCAGGGGCTCACCCACAGGGCAGCCTTCAGAAGATCTCATGGGCCCTTGGAGTAAATGCTTAGTGCTTTCATGTCCTTGCCAGGGCAGACCTAAAATTCTTGCAAAAACACTTGTCTTTGGTGTTTTAGCTACCACAGTGTGCCCTTCTCTGGCTCTCAGGGAGTTCTCACTCTTCTCTGTTAATTCTAATAGGGCCCTAGCTTCCCTCCATGGGTCATGTCAACATTTTAATGTAAGACTTTGGAAAGAGCAGGTGAAAACTTTCTCAGCAATCACCAAAACCAGGGAAATGTGGCAGACACAAGCCCGGCTCTTCTCCACCCTTTTGCTTCACTATAAACCTTCTAAGTTTGCTCAGGTGAGGTGGACATGGCCCCTGCATGGGACATCCGTCCACATGAGTCCAGTTAATCACGGGAGGACAGTGGGGTGAAATCCACCTTGTCTTTGCCTAGCAATACACAGGTCAGGGGTCTGCATCCACCCAGAGGGGCTCCCACCTCCTTGTGGGATAGAATTGGCCCCCAACATCTACCTGTTGTTCCCCTGCTTTGTTCCTTCCCCTCCTCCACAGAGTGCCAGGAAACATCTGGATCACACACTTCCCACGCCTCCCACCCGTGGGTGCATCCCATTCTCCTGGCTGATTCAAGAGGCCGGGAGCTAGGACCCGTCTTCCGTGGCCCTTCATTTTGTTTTGCTAACCCTGGTCATGGTTAAACAATTTCCCTTGTCTGTTCTTTGGTTTCACTGCTCCGGCCACTGCCCCTGCAGCCACCAACATCTCCCATGTGAATGATGCTACAGCCCCAGCCTGTCCCTTCTCCCAAGGGCCCTAAACTCTGACCTAACCTATACAAACAGAAACATGCCATTCTCCTGCTTAACCCCCAGTGCCCCCGATCTGCCTCCATGCCCATCCCCTCCTCACATCCACTCATCCTCACAACCCCGTCCCACCTGACTTCCAGCTCCCAGGTTCCATGTACCCACTTTCTCTTTGCTGACGCTTAAAAAAAAAACACACAAAAAAGACAGAAGATGGCATACTTTATGTTTTGGAATAATTTTGGATCCACAGAAAAGCAGCAAGATAGTACACAGAATCCCTGTCGACCCATCACCTAGTTTCCCATAACAAGCTGTGTCTGCCAAGACTAGGAAGCCAACATCGGTTGTTGGTGTTTTCCCAACCTATTTTTAAACAAGAAAGTCTAAAGCTGAGCAGGTGACCAGAGTCACCTGCTGTGAAGAGGGATGGCTGGCCAGAGTGTGCCCTCTGGTCTCCCCAAGCTCAGAGAGGCATAATAAAGTGACTTCCTGGGCACCCTTAGTTGGCCTTTGGTGACCTCAAGGGAGCCCAGGGTCCCATCCTCTGTCCCATACACTTATGTCCACAGCCTTCACCCTCGTAGAGACCATGACTTTACATTCTGACCCCAGAAGGGACTGTGATGGAGGTCAGGGGGAGAAAAAGAAGAAATACTATCTATCGTATCAGTCTTGCCTCAAAGTTCAGCTCACCTGCCAAGAAGCAAGCATTTTTCTACTGAAAATGAAGCTAGGTAAAAGGCATCAGGAATCGGACGCTGTGCGTCTCCCTCCAAGAAACAATTTATCAGTGCTCTAGGGCTGTCAGCCGCTGACATGATAAGGAATAACACCAAATGAATAATGTTTCCTCCAAACCAACTCCTTTAATTACAAGCCTCTTCTTTCCAGAAGAGAGACAGAAGATGCAGAAACGCCAATTTCATGCACTTGTGCCTGAATAATGTCTCCATGCTGCTTTTTCCAGATGGCGACCTTCTCACTGGAGGGACTAATGATGTGGGCATATTTAGGGAAAAACCAATAACGGAGTCTTTAACCTTCAACAACAAAGCGCGTGTTGTACAAAATGTTCCTTGGGATACATTAGAAAATATCAATTACATTGCTCACTGAGGTGCAATCAGCTGTAATAATCAAAATTAATTTTTAAAAATAATTAAACAGGCCCCAGGGCAAATAGTTGTGTTCTTATCCTATGGCGTCACAGTGTACATGCGTACCTGAGAAGTTGCGCCTTCTGCTAACAACAAAGGCATCTAGTGTGGAGGGGTGACGGATGTGGGCTCTACAGACTGGCAAGTTTCTCCCCATAGAAAGGAGGGGGAGCCCGGGGCAGCTCCCCACACATTCTTTAAGAGCCTTCCATGTACTTTCAGGCACTGTACCCATCCCAGACTGAGTTACTGGCAGGAGAAGCTGCTCAGCAAAGATGCAGTTACTCTTTTTAAAGTAAAGCACAGTCCACTTTGTTTCAAAAATGATTTGTCTTTTACAATTCCACAAGACAGAACAAGCTATAGAAAAGATAGGCTGGAGGTAAAACGGGGCTCAGGCAAGAAGAAGAGTATGCAGATACATCGCGGCTTGTACATGTGCCATAACCCTGTCAGAAGTTTCCCTTTTTATAAGTTGCTGCGGAAAAGCACAGTCCTTCCTGGTACTGACAGCTGAGGGACATGTAGCCTGAGGCCGTCCGGCCCCCACTGCAGTCCAGCCACACTGCTAGGACCTCCAACACACTCCCGCCACGGTGCCTTTGCCCGGCGGTCCTCCCTGCCTGACCATTCTTTCCCAGAGTCACAAGGCTCCTATATTTCCTTATTTCTCTGCTCTCACGCCTCCCCACCAGAGAAGGCTTCTGGCCACCCCCGTCCAAGTGGCCCAGCACCTCTCTCTTCACCCTATCCCACTTACCGCTCCATTTTTCCTTACTGCAATCAGCACCCCAACATTACAAACTTACTTATCTTCTTATTGTCTATCTTCACCTACTAGAATGCAGTCTCCTTGGAAGCAGAAAATATGCTGGTTTTTCCTTCTGTGATCTCAGTACTTAGAGCAGAGTACAGAATAAGCACTCAGTAAAAATTTGTGGAGTGAATGAATGGATGGATGAGACCTCAACTGCTATAGAAGACATCTTCAGCAGTTTGTCTTCACCAAAGACAAAGCCAACTTCAAATATTCTTTCCTTCAGATCTCTGCATGTGAGCCAAAAGCAAACTGCTGTTATATAAGTCATCTGTAAACTGACATGGCCCCAAACACTGCTGTCTACTCAAGCTTCTTTCAGATGGGCTGTTTCTCAGCAGACCTCCCTAGGACTCAGAGGCGCTAAGCTGCGCTAGGGGCAGTGACCTGGCAAGAGGCAGTTTCAATAGTGCCGGGGTTCCCATAAAACACAGTGGCCCAGTCGTCGCTTCCCCAGCTGCCCAGCCAGACTAACCTGTCCTCCTGGGGACAGTGACCACTAACTTGGTCTAGGAGTTAGAAGCTTCAGAGAAGCCCAGGGAAGAGGGGCTGGACCCTTGCTGCCCCAAATGACACTGGCGAGGAGCAAGTGCTTGGGCACAAGCAGGGAAGGTCCTGCTTCCGAGGTCGGGGCAGCTGAACCACAGGTGGGGCGGTCTTCGCCTTGAGCTATAAAGTAAATTGGGGTTTTATAAACTGTTCTATTTCTAAAGCACTTACACATTCCAAGTTTAGTGGAAGCAGAGCACACTTCTGGTTTGAAGTCCAGGAATCGACGCTCTGAGAGGTTATGGAGTTGTCTAAGTGTATGCTCAGCGGTGCAGAGACCATGAATGAAGACCCTATTTCCACTCTGCCACTTCCTGGCTGCAAAGCCCTTGACTTTATTTATTTATTTATTTATTTTAGATTTTATCACCCATCTATAAAATGAGACTAAAAACAGTTGTGTGATGTAGCTGGCACAGAAACCTCAGTTATTCACTCAGTCAGTCAGCCAGTACGTCTGTAGACAAATATAATGAGCAGTGTCTTGCACAAGCCAATTCACTGGGGACACAGCCTGCCTTCAGCTCTGAACACCACGGGCCCGGCCAGCCTGGCCAATTCCATTTTCCATCTTCCTTTCCACCTTGGGCTTTCTCTGCTTGTCCTGACGTCTACTGTTTCTGAAGCTTGGAAAGAAGCAGCTCCCCTTCCCCAGGAGCTCTGGGCACTTGCAGGCAGCCCCTCATTCCTCTCTTCTCCCAGTGTCCAGCAATGGTGCCTCCCCGTCGGGCACTGACCACAGTGGATAACAGACCCGTGGTGCAGCAAGACCTCGACTCTGAGCAGGTGGCGTCTGGAGCCGGCCGCACTCTCCAGAGTCATATGGGCGGAGCTCCAACTGCGAAACGCATCGGCCAACCATCCCCCACCCCCTGGGGAGCCCCTTCTCACCGTTTCCCACAGGTGTCTGTCCCGCTGTGGAGGTCGGGAGGTAAATGACTCAGAGGAGTTACGTGACTTTTCAAGGTCTCCTGATCCTAAGGCTAGGACTATTGAAGGACTACCTTCTGCCTCTAAAGGTAAGTCAGTGACCCCGGCATCAGAATATGCGACAGATTGTGTTCTCCAAGGAGAGCTTCGGCAATATTTCCAGCACTATGTGCTCTCGCAGAACCTTGCCACCTCCCTACCAGGAGGTACAGTCTTGTGCCCTCCCCATGAACCTGGGAAGAGTTTTGTGCCTGTCTGGACCAGAAAGGACCGCTGCGGAGGTGATGCCGCAGAGCTTCCAAAGCTGGGTAATGAGAGGCAGTGGGGGCTCCACCTTCCTCTCTCCCTTTTTCCATTTTCCCTCTCTTCTTCTCCCTCACTATGGGAACGTGAAACTCAGCCACTAGGTAGTGAGGAAGCTTAAGACGCGTGCAGAAGTCACGTGTAGGTGTTCTGGTCAACAGTCGCAGACAGAGCCAGCAGCAATCCCCAGATGTGTGAGTGAGTTTTCCCATGATCTCACCTAAGGCCCCGGACATCATGGAGTAGAGACGCCCCCAACTCCTGCTGTGCTCCAGATCCCTTACCACAGCATGCACAATCACACACACACAATCATGTTGGTATTCCTGAGTTTTAGGCTGGTTTGATATGCAGTCTTAGAGACATGGATGAGAAACCCCCAGCAGCTCATCCCCACGTGGTCGAGAGGCCCCACCACCATGTCTCCCAACGGCGCTTCAGCCCCCTTTGCTGCGCCCACACACCCAGCGCCTGCTGAGCGGTGGGGTAGGGCTCTGGTAGTACACCTGGCTCAAAGCAAGTGGGCACGAGGATTGGTTTGGGTTTTAACGACTTAAGGAACAGCTGCTCTTGGCACTCAAGTGGAGCCTGTATTAACCTCCAGCTAAAGCTAACCTAAGCCCTGACTCCCCACATGTAGGCTCTACTGGGAAGCCACAGGTATTGCCCTTGAATGTTTGGAAGAACAGGGAAGCAGATCATGTCCAGGGACGAGAGAGAGAAGACATGACACATGGGTATTTGAAGCAAATGTCTGATGTTTTCTAAGGAAAAGGGGTCTGGGCTCACCTCCGCTTTGCACTCAGGGTCCTTGGTCTGCCGCCCAGGCATCAGCCTCATGGCTGAGGACAAGCTGCCGCTCCATGAAGAAACTTTGCTGTGGTGTCCAACGTTTGAGCGACTGGCCAGTGCCTTCTTTTCAGATGCTGATGACAGAGAAGCAAAGACATCAGAGATGAAGTTAAGAGGGAGACACACATGATTTCTGTAGCTTGCTTGCCTCTCAAAGGGCCATCCAGGGGCACAAGCCCAGTGTGCCTGTCTCCAATAAGGGAAACAACCTAGCCTAAAAGTTTGAATCATTATGAATTTTTTGATGCGGAAAAACTTAAAAACAAGCATGTGAGTCATAACTTGTGAGTAATGACCTCTTTAAAATGAAACTTAAGACATCATTCCTACAATGGCATTGACTAAATACGAGAGTAAAAACGTTGAGTCACTGATAGAATGCAAAAGATGTTAATATGTTTGGGATGAAGACTTTTACTTGGAAGTTGAAAACCTGAGACTCCAGGTCACTGCATGACTTGGCACAAGGTTTCAAACCGGATACGTGAATATCAAGGCAGGACCTAAAACCCTAAGTCCCAGAGTCCAAGCTAGAGCTCCAGCCTGAGGCCCTTTCCTCTAAGAGACTGCTAGAGTCTGCTTGCTTGCTTGGCACCTCTGGCCTTCCTTTCATCTGAGATGCAAAGCAGCCTTAGCCTTTGAGCAAAGACTTATGAGGCTTCAGTGACGTAAATCCCACCCACCAAAGGGATGAGAGAGAAGGTGTGGCGTAAAAGGCTCTGGGCTCTGAGTGGAACTCCGGGGGAGCCTGGCTCTTTGAGACTCAGAAGTTCTGTTCCCTGAAGCCGAGGAGACAGAGACCTAGGTAATGCTGCCAGGCCTTGAGCATCGTCTCTTCCCAGAGCGGGGTGATCTCCTCGATCTTCACGTCACTCTCTCCAGGTTTCACAGAAAGGTCGATTTTGAAGGTATCCTCCAGCTCCTGCCGCCTCTGTGCCACGAGCTGCTGCCAGAGAGTCCGCACAGTCTTCTGGATGTTGTGCTGAACTAATGGAGAGAGTGCGTCGCACAATCAGAGCAGCCTCAGTGCTTCCCCCAGAGAAAGCCAGGAGAGGGCATAGCACGTCCCTCTTATGTGCATCTTTCTTGAACATCACCTCAGCTTCTCAAGCTCCAGCCAGAAAGCTGTCAGTATGTAAAGCCATAGGACAAGGATAAGAGCTGCCAGCATCCTTGCGACCTGGCCTCTCCCGCATCTCCACCACCAAGTCCTGCCTGCCTCACATGTCCAGAGCTTCGAAACACGATCGATGGGCTCAATGAGCCTCTTTCTCCCATCCCCAATCCTGTTACATACCAAACAGAGAGATACCCTGTGTAAGCTCTAGGTAACAAAGTAGCTCCCCGCAAACAGCTCCTTCAAACCTTGACTTTCATGTTAGCCCCTCAGGGGGATGGACCCAGGGGCCCAGGCACCAAGCCAGTCCTCTCTGTTCTCACTTCCAGCTGCCCGCCCATCCAGTGCCCAGGATTTGCAGGGAGACGGGCAAAGCCAGCCAGCTGTAACTGCTCCGTGCCTAGCCTTCTACTCTGAACTGTGCCTGTCTTCTGATTTGGGGTCAAGTGGCTCCCTCTTCAGTACCAGCCTCGATAGCTTCTCTTTCTCTTGTCTTTCTCACCCCAGGGGAATGGACATTCTTCAGTCCACTCTACTAGTTAAATCCCAAAATGCAAGTATTCATGCTGTAATTAAGACTGCAGCAGAGTAAACTCTAAACACACAAGATTTTTGAGCACTGGCTTTGGGCACAAGTCTGACCAGAAAGTAAGGGCCCTTGTCCCTTCCACCTGGCATCACAAGATATTACAAGGTAAGTGTCACAGTCAGCCAACTAAAGTGGCAGAAGGTCTGTTGAGGCATTCTGGATCAAGAGCGAGAAATTTCTCAGATACATGGATCTGGCTGCCTTTTCTTCCCCCCACAAACTGCCAATCCCTGTAACCTGATTTGATGCTATCAAATCCAAGAATAAAATCCAGTAAGCCAAATATCTTATAGAGTAGTGAGGTGCTTTACTTCATTTCCATTTTCTAGAGAAGAAAGCTGAGAGACAGTTAGGTTATGGCTTGAACTGAGTGAGATAGCATACCCGTTTCCACATCTAGTGGTCCAAAGAAAAGTCAAGAGATCAGATAAGAAGTTAAATCAACTTACAGTGAAGTTCTCAGGCTTTAGTTAGTATACCAAGTTCTTAGTCTCACCAAGTCCCACAGAACTTTCCTTTTATCCATCCACACATCCATCCATCCGTTCTATTTCTTGTATACAAAGATCATTCCAATTTTATTCTCTACCACATTACCTTGCTATATTATTACATTGTTCTAGGACCTCTTCTGGCTTTAAAGAATCTTCTTCATAGTACTTGCTTCCTTGTCTTAGGGGAAAAAAATGAAAAATGCAACCCTAGCAATTACCACTATCCATCTACTCCACAAACAAACAACAAATAAAATGTACCATTGCTCAAGCTTGGGAATTCTTCCCCTCTTTTTTCTCTCACTTCTTCGTTTGGAGAAAGAAAGACTTGATGATAAGGAGTCATTCTAGGCTTGGGTTCCAATCCAAATCCTTCTGGATAACTAGTAGAGAAGAGATTGTTCATCATGAACTCCAGTTTCTTTGGGATCATTTCATTGTTCTCTGTTACAAATAATTATCCTGCAAACTCAGTACACATCAACATGAAAAAGAAAAAAAAAACTTGTCTAATCAAGTTAAAGCAAGCATCTATGACAATTTCCATACAGATATTTTACAGAAGCATTCTAGAAAAAAAAAAACTGTCTTTTTATTTTTATCTTATTAAATACCATCTATGCTCCCAACAGGCCTCCTCCACCCTCTCTGGTTTTCCCCAGCATTTCTTTTTGCAGACTCCTGAAACACTGAAATCTGCCTTTGCTCGGCACTAATCTCATTCCTTGTGGATGGGGCCAGGGCCAGCTTCATGGGCCTGTGACTCGTGCAATTGCTTACGCTCCTCACTCGGAAGGGTCCCATGCTTGGGCTCTGCTGTCACAATCTTGAAATTCTTAGTAATTTTTGAACAAGAACCCTGTATTTATATTCTGCTGGAATCCCACACGTCATATAGCTGGTTCTAAATAGGGTGCAGTGGTTCACATCTTACGTTCCCTATGGGCCACGTGCTCCGGAATTCCTGGGGGTATTCATGTCCAAGTACCCTCTCCTCTGGGCCCATCACCCACCAAGCAGAACAGACAGGACATGTTTGCGGACTGAACCAAAAATGAGAAACAAGGATATGAAAAAATACCAGTGTGTGAGAATGCCCATTGTTGAAATCTCTAGGGTAAAGTCCCTTTGGGTTTTGGGGGTCTCTTCGCCATGTAGAGGGGTTTGAGGAGAGCAGCTCTAACCTTCTTGCGCTGAGCAGCAGCAGACAGTGCATGAGGCACATGAGGAAGCTGGCGTTGGAATTGTAGGTGGCAAACAGGATGTCCCAGTGCTCCTGGAGAAAGCCCAGGGTGCTGAGAAGGCCGAGGCACTCGGAGAGGGACTGGTGGGGCTTGGAGAGGCTGTAGAGGATGACTTTATTCAAACTGCTATACAGAGCGCTGATGATAGTGTCCTTCTGAGAAGAGGCGTTCTCGATGACCTGCGGCACGGAACACACACACACGTTCTCAGTGACCTGCGGCACGGAACACACACACATGCGGCACGGAACACACACACCTGCGGCACGGAACACACACACATGCGGCACGGAACACACACACACGTTCTCGATGACCTGCGGCACGGAACACACACACCTGTGGCACGGAACACACACACACGTTCTCGATGACCTGCGGCACGGAACACACACACACGTTCTCAGTGACCTGCGGCACGGAACACACACACACGTTCTCGATGACCTGCGGCACGAAACACACACACACGTTCTCGATGACCTGCGGCACGGAACACACACACACGTTCTCAGTGACCTGCGGCACGAAACACACACACACATTCTCAGTGACCTGCGGCACGAAACACACAGGCACACACACATGCTTAGGGACACTCTGAGGCTTAGACACCAACCCCGTCAATCATGAAAACAGTACAATCTCAGAGTCCTTTCTGTATTTCAAAACGTGACATTTCTAAAATCCAAAAAGGACTACTTCCTCCACCTTGGATCTTCTATTTAAGCAGGTGACCAATAAAGGGAATTCAAACATTTAAGTCTACCAAAAATAGGTATAAAAATTAAAAGTATACCACAGTCAAATTATGCAAAGCAGCCACGGGGAACCGGAGATGTCCGTGTTACCAGTGTAACAAAGTCGACCCTCTGTATACAAGAACGAGCTACTAATGGCACCTAGTTTTAAAAACGTGTTATTCACTATTGATGCTTGCTGTCAGACATGGGCTGTTACGCTATTCCAGTTACCATGCTAAGTACTTTTGCATTCCTTTGCATATGTGTACAGATATTGCTTCATTTAAACATCATGACAACACCATGAAGCAGACCCTGAGATTATCACACTTTAGGGATAAAAAGGCTGAGAGCCTGAGAGGTGGGAGAGATAGGTGCTCAGCAAGAGTAAAACCTACACCAGACACTCGAGTCATCCTCCTAACCACTGTGTTTTCTAAAGGAGAGGTGCGCTCAAACGTCCATGGACTTCAGCATATGAGAGACTTTAGAGGGTGAGGGCGGAAGGTCCTGATTTGTGGTCTGAACATGAAGCCATCCATCTGTTTGACTTCGCTGAAAAGAATCCATAGAACAAATGCCATGTGCGAATTTCCCAGGAGATTAGGAAGGTCGCTTGTTACTTTTAGATTGCTCTCTTCAAATTTCATAGGTAACGCAAGTTTTATACTATTGTTACTTTTAAATGCTGGATTTGGGGCTCATGTTTTATCAGCATCCTCTCCTCCTTTGAAAGATGGGTCACATCTTTCAGACTGAAGTTAAGAGTTGTGAGAGTCACAGGTAGGGAGCAGGAGATGGGATCTCTTGGAGGTGACTAGGTCGTGAGGATGGAGCCCTCAGGATGGGACTAATGCCCTTACAAGAAGAGACAGGTGAGCTTGCATGCTCTCTCTCTCTATTATGTTGAGGGTACAATGAGAAGATGACCATCCCTAAAACCAGAAAAAGAGCCCTGGCAGATCACCTGGCACTTTGACCTTGGACTTCCCAACCTCTAGAACTCTGAGAAATAAATGTTTGCTGCTGAGTTCCCCAGTCCCAAACTCACTAAGACAGGAACTTGGTGGCTGCTCTCATTCTCGACACAGCCTTCCAAGAATCTGATTTTAATCCCCTTGGAGCTGACAAGGGGTATTTCTCCCTTCTTGGAGTTATTTTTGAAGAAGCCTCTGAATACTTTCTTTTCAGGTTGCCTAGAACTGTGCATCAGCCAGACTGCATGCCAATCTAGGAGCTGGGCCGAGGCCCTGTCCTGGATGCAGGTGCCCCACAGGCAGAAGGTGCTGGGGGCACTGGTCCCACTGTCTCTACAAGGCATGAGGAGGAAGGAGAGGGGCTGTCCTGGATCCTGCTGCAGGGAGCACACCAGGAGCTGCGGGCGAGAGCTTCTGGAGGCAGATTTCAGCTTGCAAGAGGAAGTGCTTTCCAGACATCACGGATGTCCTGCTGCCTTGAACTCCCTCACACACAGAGAGCCCCTCACAAAACAGTGAATGGCCACTCGCCAGGAAAGGTTTCCAGAATGGAATGGGAAGCAGCAAGGACCAGACAGAGTTTGACTCTGGCTTCTGAGATTTTAGGAATCTGTGTGTGTGCGTGTGTACACATGCACAATAAAGAATGTGCACACATGCGCACACACGCAGATTCACATATAAGCGTGTGTCTGCAGGCATGCATTGACACGTGTGGATATGTATGTAGATCGAGAGAGAGCGAGAGAGAACACATGCAAGAAAAATAGGGCCAGATAAACACGGACTCTGGCTTCAGTTTCAGGAAGGCCCAGATACGACAAACGGAACTGGATCTTAGAGGAGAAAACGAGGTGGAACTTTTGGCTGTAAAGACCTTTTTGACTGTTTGTTGATGAGAAATAACAATAATTAGGCCAAAACCCAATACTCTGGCCACCTGATGTGAAGAGCTAACTAACTGGAAAAGACCCTGATGCAGGGAAAGACTGAAGGCTAAAGGAGAAAGGGGAGACAGGCTGAGATGGTTAGACGGCATCATCGTCTCAATGGACGTGAATCTGAGCAAACTCTGGGAGATAGTGGAGGACAGAGGAGCCTGGTTCACTGCAGTCCACGGGGTCGCAAAGAGTCAGACACGGCTTACCAACTGAACAACAGCAACAACAAAGATTAAACTAACACTCACAGTAAAAACCCCAAGCGGGTGTGCAGCGTCCAGGCGAGGATGGAGCTGCGGCGCCCGTGCAGCAGGCTGTGGCCCCGACCACTGAGACGTGCCTCAGGTGGCCCAAGGTGAGAACACTGCAGGGTGCTACCAGCCACCAAGCGCTACCTGGGCGGTGAAGGGCCTCCCCTTCCTCCCACCCGTCTCAGATTCTGTTTCCAGGAAGGACAGCAGGTCAGTCTGGACCAAGTGGACAGCAATCAGCAGTGTGTCATACAGACACCTCTTCAGCAGGCAGCTTACCACCACGGCCAGTGTGGGGTGCTTACCGCCATGATGTGCTCCGTGATGAAGAGAAGGATGTGTCTGGGGTCTGCTGAGAACATCCCACTGTACAGCTTCTCCACCAGCTTCTGGATGAAGTGGGAGATGCTGGCAAGTGAAGGAGCAGCTGCAGCTTCTGCGTCCGGCTGAGGCTCTCTGCTGCCTGGAGGGAGGGGGAGGGCGACAGACCGAGGCTGAGAAGTCAGACGCCTGAATTGCCTTCTTTGCACAACAGTCTCCAAGCTCCTCTTGGGAACCAGCCACGTCTTACTCACCTCTGTACATCTCATTGTAATCTGTGTATAACTGTTGCTTCAAAAACGGGATCTTATACACTGTAGGTACCCAATGAGTACATGTTTATTCTAAGTGATATTGAACAATCAGTGGTATGAACCGAGTGGGAGGAGGCAAGTGAGGAGCAGCACGTCTTCTCGTGACCATTCGGAAGAAGAGTGGATGAGAACTTAAGCCAGAGGCAATGGGAAGGCTGTCATGGTGACCCAAGTCCCTGCTGTTGTGTGGGGAAGAGGATGCAGCCGCAAGGTCAGGTCACCCATCTGTGCTCACCGACTCAGCACACACTGTGTTCAGACATGGATGCACGCACCTCAGTCAATTCTCATTAACAACCCTCTAAGTTACCCAGGACCGGCCTCCTCATTCACATGGTCCGGCCTCTGCCTGGAGTAACGCCACCATCCGGTCATGGAGCCACGCTCAGAACTGGGCACCAAGCTTACACTTTTCATCACTCCACTACCCGACCACACTCAGATAGCTCAGAAAACCAAAAGTCAGGGTCTCCTCACTGTGGGGCAAGGGGAATCCAGGATACCAGTCATGTCACTAAGGATTCCACGGCTCAGCAACCACAGAAAGGGCTTTCGTACCATCTTGTTGGGAAGTTATAGCTGCCCCAGACCCAAATGTTCTGAATGAAGTTTCAGTTTGAACTTCTTTGGGGCAATGGCAGCATCTTCATCCAGGTTCATTCATTTAAGAATTGTTTACTGTGCCCAGGCATAGGGGAGCAAAAGAATGTTCAATTCAGGTGGACATTTTGACTCCCCTCATAAAAAGAAAATTTTATACTGAAGCTAGAGGATAACTGATGTTAGCTCAGAGGACAGGACTTTCTGTCTCTGATTGAATCAGGAATGGCAGGGGTGACATGGAAAGTAGTAAGAAGGCCATTCCAGGGGTCTTGGGGCAGAGTCACTGAGCTCTTGTTGCAGACAGGTGGACGGCAGTCTGCCGTGGTTCCTAAAGCGCCCACAGTCCTGCAGCCTAGTCTTCCTCTAGGGTTCTGGGGCCAGCAGTTGGCGGGAGGTGGCTTCTTCCTCAGCTCTCAGCAACTTTGTGTCATAAACCAGGAGGAATAAGTCATCCACCCACACTCACCTCTCAGCGTCGATGCATGACCTCCACTCATCACGTGGAATATTTCCATGGTGGAAAGCAAGATCTCAGACTGAAAGTGCCGCTTCTGTTGACTGGTGGCATTGTCTGGAGAAGCCTGGAACCAAACCCTGAACTAGACACCAGCCACATGGCCATCGTGTCCACTTAGTCCCTCTCCTGGGCCACACGCTAACACTGCAGCTGCTGGGAGTGTGCACAGCCAGCAGCTCACAGTGCCCCTTCTCCGGGGCATTGCCCTCTGCTGATCAAGTTGCTTCACCCAGGAGGCAATGCCCACTTCCCAGGACAAGCGGTGGCGGGGGGGGGCGGGCAGCAGTTAATGACCACCTTGCATGTGCCTCAAGGTGGGGCAACTCTGGAATGCAAAGAGAACACACCTCAGCTCCCCTTGGAACCAAGCTACTTCTGAAGCCAGGTCCGCCTAGTTTCTCCCTCATCCTCCTCTATATCCCTTCTCTGCTTTCCTGAGAGCACTGCCCCCAATATATCACTTCCAGAAAATCTCCACCTCAGGCTGTTTCTAGAGACCTGGCTAAGACCTGCGGTCATTCATCTCTCCACCTGCTGCTTGGTGAGCTCCCTCTGCTGGGGACTGTGGTTCCCCGAAGACTCCCTCCCACCAATCACTGCAGTCCCAGGAGATGTTCCTGACCACCAGCCAGCTGGCATGGACATGCTTGGGTGAGCTCTTTCAAGAGACTGGCCCTCGGGGCTCTTTGGGCATACCCTACCCTCTTGGTGCCCACACCCTCCCCAGTCTGTTCCCAAAACACAGGCCCGAATGATGCCCTTTCTAACCCACCTCCAGGAGCACCTCCAGGGGCATCCACTGCTTGGGGTTTGGAGCCCCAAGCAAGAACTCCCTCAAGAGTAGCTGCATGAACTCCTTCAGCTGCTTCCGGGTGGGATGCGACTCGGCAGGAGCCTGTAGATCCTCCGCAGCGTTGCCACCTTCAGCCTCGGCCTCGGGGTTGCCACTGCTCTGGGCAGACTCACTCACGGCCCCCTCAAAGACAAGAGAACACCAGCCTGGGTTGCCTGCCCTGCCCCAGAGCACCCTCACATCTGACACGTGCACAGTGGGATTGCCATCAAACCATTAACACGCAAGGAAACGGAGGCTCCGAGGAGGTAGGCGGGCTCACAGGTGGCCTGCTGTGACTTCTGTGGTGGGCAGAAGCTGGGCACAGAGCTAGAGAGACCAGCAGCATGCACAGCGGAAGCCCAGGATGTGTCCCGGGCAAGGCGTTTCCCTGCTCGGTGCCATAGCTCCCCATCAGTCAAGTGGGAATGACGGAAAGGAACACACAAAGGTGTGTGAGGATAAGATGAGGGATCTTGCCTGCAGCATGCCTGGCTCTGGTGTACGGTCAAGAGAGCTGGTCCCCACCTTTCTGTGGGGTCCTCCCCTTTACTGCCTGCCAGGCTCTGATGCTGTTGACCCTCGGGGGGAAAGAGAAGTAGGACCGGAGCCAGTCTTACATCCAAGACCCGGAAGTCCTCGGTCTTCCCTTTCTCAGTTTTACATTACAAAAATACTGGGAGATAAATGTGATGGGAGTCATTAGCCCAGATACATCTGGGAAGACATGGAGATGCTGGGAGGCCAGATGACACACCCAAGGACACGCGGCCAGGGACTCCTGACTCCTGGCCCATGAACTTTTTATGCAAGTTCATCTGCTGGCACCTCCCTTGGCTCATTCATAAAATTAATGCAGCCATTCTTAATTAAGCTGTAAAATGAATTTAATGGCACCTAGGGAGGTGGTGACTGTATTAATTAGCTCCATGCGGCCTTGGCTGGAAAGATGCTATATAAAATTGTAGCAAATAGAAACCCTTTTGGCCACTTGCCTTCTGCATGAAAACAGGTCTGTCACATGTTCTGTGCAACAAAGGACTTTTGGAGCTGACTTGGAGCTGAAAGGAGGCAAGGAGGTGCTGGGCTAAGAGTCTGGCACCAGGGCCTGTCTCATCCATGGTAGACGGGGAGGTGACCTTGGGCCAGGCTCTCCCTCACGTGGGAGCTACTGAGTGTGGGGAGGACGAGCCCTGGGTCAGGGTGTGCTCTGTGGCTACTGACAGGGAGCTGGCTGGAACCCCAACTCAGCGGATGGCAAGCCTGGCCTGTGGGCATAGGGGCTGAGGTGGGCAGCCCCTAATTCAGAATGGCAGCCCACCAACTTAAGGCCCTGTCCTCCTCCAGGTGAGGGGAATGGTGAGGGGCAGTCTGTAGAACCACGCTTCCTCCCTGCCTGGCATGGGGTGCCTAGCTTCTGGGCAGAGGTCCCATCCCCCGCCCCCTCCAGTGCTGCCTGTGATTTTTTTTTTTAACTTACTTTTCCAGTAGGTTGCTTTAGTTGATATTAACCCATCAAAACATTTTATCTTTTTGCAAATCTTCTGGTCTTTATAGGTAGTCTTTTTATTAAAACTAAACACTTAAATTTTATTAGGTCATTTATTGTTATTTTAAACTGACTGATGGAAACGAATGGGTTTCGGGGTGAGAGACTGAGGGGTAAATCTCGCTTAGTCACCTATGAATCACATAAGCTGCGGCCTGTTTCATCTCCTCGACCCTTTCGACCCTTTCGTGAGATGGGTCTCATGGCCCCACTAACCCGGGAAGGAGCTGGTCAGTGGAGCTTCACCTCCCTGAATCTTGCCTCCACCTTTAACACATCCTGTGTTGGGGCCTGTTAGGGGATGTGAAGCACCAGGCTCAGGAGATGGAGGCTGGCACCATGAATACACTTCTAGAAAAGCTTAGCTAAAAGAACATATTCATCCACTTGGCCGTTTAGCAAATAATTATGGAGCAAACATTATTTGCCCTCATTGTGCTTGGTATGACTTCTGGATCCTCTACTTACCCATATGCCTAACGTATTCCTTTGGTTATAGTTACTGATTTGCAGACAGGAATCGATAATTCACTCTCCTTGGTTGGGTCTCAGCTTCTATTCCACCAAGGCAGGTAACGAGCAGATTTCTGCCCTTCCTTCTCCAGCACCTCCCTTCACGCTGGTCCTCACTTGCTTCTCTTAGCTCCCAGATGCTCCGCACTCATGAGTCCCCTTGACCAGCTGGGACTGGCTCTTGCTCTCATACTCACTCGTATCTCTTCCCATAGTGGCCTCTCTACCCCAACACTGACCCCTCCTCAAGACCCAGTGGTCCCTCTGCCCTCCCAGCTGGGGCTCAGCAAGCCCTCTGACTGAAAGGCACCGTGGCCTGCAAATAGAACAAGGGTCCTGCGAAGAAGACGTGGCCCTATGGCAGCTCCACCCCTCCCCTTCCTGGAATGGAATCTGTGGTTTCCTCATGCTCCATGTGTGGGTATTCTGCGTAGATCTGGACTTAACTTACCATCAAATTTCTCGTTACTGAGATTCCTGACAACTCAAACACTTATTGAATCTCAGAGCCGAAAATGACCTGAAGCTGGACCTCGTAAAGAGAAGGAAAACTACTGGAGCTGTTTACTTAGGGTTTTGGCTAGGTTGACTTAAAATGCATTTTCATTTGGGGAGGGGTGTGAAGGCATTTTGTTCTCGAAGGGTGATGCTGCTCACCCCTGCTCTCACTGGGGCAAGGCAGGGGTGTGTCTTACCTTCTGGGTTCCCAGGGGGAAGGTGACTGCAGCCAAGGTCTGGAGGAACTCCGGGGCCCGCCAGGCTGGATCCTGGGGGTAGGTGCTGTGCACGAGGCCGAGGAACTGCAGCACACTGGCCGGGAATGTCCGTTCCCAGGCGCTGTCTCCAGAACCTGAGGGCTGAGGACATGCTTCGTGAGAGGCAGCATGTGGGGGCGTGACTTGGGGCTGCACAGGAGCCAGAGGACTTGAGATCTAGAGACAAGACCTCCTTTCTGAGCCTCTCAACAGGACGCCTTATTGCAAGACTCCTAGTAATAATAGGACCTATTTCTTAAGATTGTCGTGAGAATTCAACGAGACATTTTAGTGCTTCAAGCTTACCTTCACAGTGACTAGTACAGAGTAAATATAGAAGAAGCTGGGAGATAAGATCAGATAAAGAGGATTTGGACTTTTGGAAGAATTTGATCAGGCATCCCATGAAGTGCTTAGGCAAGGCACCAGGCTGGATCCTGGGGGTAGGTGCCCCAGAATGAAATATTAATGCTGGACACACGTGTTTCCACTGTGCTCTTGCTCTGTGATCCTGCCGGAGTGAGTTAACCTCCACAGCATCTGCACAAGGAAGAAAATGCTGTCTGCTCCCAAGGAGAGCTGCACACAGCAGAATGGCTGACATCTGCAAGACCAACAATGCTAAACATCGACAAGGACCTGGGGCAACTAGAACCTTCCCAGAATAAGAGCTAGTGAGTGTAAACTGACTCTTCATTTTGGAGACTATTTGGCAACATCTACTAAAACAAATCATGTGTACAGCTTAACCACAGTTTCATGCCGGGTATATTTCTAACAGAAAGAAGTGTGTATGTCCATCAAAAGATATGTACATAGCAGCTTTATTCATAATATTTCCAAATGGAAACAACCTAGAAGGAATAAATGTTGATCCATTATCACAATAAAATACTACTGAACAGTTTAAAAAAAAAAAAAAAAGGAACTACGAACATATACAACACAGGCGAATTCCACTCGTGTTGAGTGAACTCCGTCGTGTCCAACTCTTTGTGAGCCCGTGGACTATACAGTCCATGGAATTCTCCAGGCCAGAATACTGGAGTGGGTAGCTGTTCCTTTCTCCGGAAGATCTTCCCAACCCAGGGATCAACCCCAGATCTCCTGCAGTGCAGGCAGATTCTTTATCAGCGGAGCCACAAGGGAAGCGCTGAGTGAAAGAAGCAAGATGCAGAAGGGTACATACTGTAGGGTTCCACAGACACCAAGCTTAAGGAAGCAAGCAAATCTATGGTTACTACCGTGCAAGGGAATAACAGCAAGCAAAGCACAGTTACGAGCAAGATAAATAAGCTGAGAAAGATTTTCACTACAATTCTCTCTCTGATCTTCTCTCATCCTTCCAGCTTTTGCCTTTTAGATTTTGATGCTTATCTACCATATTTGGTAAATGATGCTTTCATGGCAGGTGGCTTCACTGGAAAATCCCACGGACAGAGGAGCCTGGTGGGCTGCGGTCCGTGGGGTCATGAAGAGTCGGGCACGACTGAAGTGACTTAGCAGCAGCAGCAGCAGCAGCTTCACTGAACCAGGCTGCCGCTGACTTGGCTTTTGTTATATGTTCATTAGATCCCAGAAGACTGTCTAAGGGTCACATCTGTTTTACCACAGTTAACCATTTTATGTTTGCTATTATAAAGTGAATGCTTGGTCTTATTTTTTACTTCTGTCAGCATACTAGGTATTTGCTTCATTTTAAATGCTTTCATGTTATTTCTTTGGTTTGCTTTTTCTAAATAGCATTGATTTAAAAACTAATAAACTTTCTATGTTGCAAAACAAATTTTTTTCAGCTACCCTCAAATTAACTGCACATTAGGTCTCCAACAAAGCCATGAATAAATTTCCCACAGATGGAAAGTGTAAAGATCACTTGCTTTGACTAGGACAAAAATAAACTGGAAATAAATAACAGCAATTTTAAAAAAAGTTTAACTGCATGGACATTGAAAACGATGAATCAAAAGTCTCTTTTTTTAACAAAAAATTTCTTTAAATCTGCAACATCAGAAACTCTAAAAAAACAACAAAATTGAAGATGTCAAATATCAAAATTTTAGAACTAGCCAGAAAAAAATGAAGGGGAATGACATATATCTCCAAAGTTGTTATTTATAAATCCACAAATCTTCAGCTCCTTAAGTAATAGGATGGGCAAGGTAAAAAAAGAGCATGAACTTACAAATTAAGAATAAGAAGAGGAAAATAATCACAAAGAAAATCAAATGAATTAAAGGAGACCATTTATGCAAACTGAATACTTGGGAAGGTTTTTTAAAAATATCAGTTACCTAAATGAGGTCAAGGAGACATTTAAAAGCCTAAGCAAGGTGATAATAGAAAAAAATGCAGGCCAAAGCTGTTTCATAGGAATGCTTTAAATAATATGAGTCATGGATTTAGCATCGTCTTGAATGAAAGAATCTTTTTTTTAATAAAACTAGCATAATACTGATAGCGAAACCTGACAACATGTGAGAAAAGAAAACTGACACCTAGTATCGTTTATGAACATGACTGCAAAGCCCTAAATAAAATATTTACAAGCAGAATAAGAAAGTACGCTGACAGAATAAGAACAGAGTGAGAGGTGAGATCTCCGCAAGCATGCTAGGGAATCTATTGACATAATTCATCAGAGGTAACTGATTAGAAGAAAAAAACGTGTAATCATCTAAATACATGCTGAAAGAGGATTTATTTTTGTATTTATTTTTAACTGGAGGATAAGTGTTTTACAATGTTATGGTGTTGGTTTCTACCATACAGCAACATGGATCAGCCCTGAGTATATATGTATGTCCCCTCCCTCTTGAGGCTGTGAGGACTGGGCCAAGCACATCTATACAAGACTGTGGGATGCACGTCAAGAGGAATATATACGTGTAATGTCTACTGCGACCTTCCTGAGAAGGAGAGCACACGGAGTGCCCCTTGGCCCAGAATCCCACATCCTGGAATTTATACCAAGGAGGTCATCAAACTAGAAAGAGAAGACGTCTGCTCAAGAAAGCTCATTACAGACTTTTTATAACAATGAATGTTCTGAGAAACAATGCAAAGTTCCATCTACAAATAGAGATGGTTTCCAACATGTTGGGGGAAAAAGGCAATGGGGACACGTGGCTTCTCTGGTGTCAGACAGTAGAGAGTCTGCCTGCGATGTGGGAGACCTGGGCTCAGTCCCCGGATGGGGAAGATCCCCTGGAGAAGGGAATGGCTGTCCACTCCAGTGTTCTGGCCTAGAGAATTCCATGGACAGAGGAGCCTGGCAGGTTACAGTCCGTGGGGTCGCAAAGAGTCAGACCTGACTGGGTGACCCACACTTTCAGGAATTTATGTGGTCTGATTCCCTAAGGCCATGGTATACTTAGGTGTCTGAAAGATAGCCGACTAAAGTTCACAGTGGTTATCTCTGGCTGGGTGAGCTTCAGGTGATTTTTACTTCTACTTTTTTTTTTTCTTATTTTAAAGGTAACCATGCATCATTTTACAGAAGCAATTAGGTTTCCACACATATCGAACCTCCAGTTGCCTTTAGAGTCTATAGAATGAAGCCAGAACTTTTCATGGGTGTTCTTGTTCCCTGGTCCACAATTAGTCCTGCTCACAAGTCACACGGCCTTTTCCTGCAGTTCTAAAACCACCTCTCCACCACCTTCAAGGTGGACCTGGACCAAAGGCCGTCCACGTCGCGTCTGTAGCTGGCAGGCATGTCTCTTCTCTGAGACAGGTCTTTCCTGATGGGTCACTCATGAGAGGCCCACCTGTCCTGGTCGACGTGTGCTCCTTGAGTGAAGAGGCCCCTGAAGGGAAGGGACCACAGGGCCCCTGAAGCTCTCAAGTCAAAGCAGTTGCCCAGAAATGTTCCCTTTGACTGGAGGCCTTAAATCTCCCAGTGAAGGAAGCCAAATGTTTATGGAAAACAAATGTCTTCTGGTAAGAACACATAAACTCCACTGGGACATTAGGGCTGGGTTTCCCATTGAGCACCTAGGTTATCACCCTGCCTCTTCTATCAAAGGTTCTGAATTATACCTGCAAAGTATCAGCACTACCAGAAAGTTGCAGGGAAAAGTCAAGGTTGACGCTTCTGGGCCTGTCTTCCCATCAGAACCCTCTCAGCATGGGGGGAGCGGGTCTCACCTGGCTCATGGTACCTTTCAGCATCTCTAGGAGCAGCAGGGCGCCTTCAGTGCACAGTCCTGCCCGGAGGACTTCTTCCCGGTGGTGATTATGCAAAAGCCACTGAAGCATGGCGTCCAGGCTGTCCTGAAAGAGGAGGCAAGGGCTGTAAGAGACCTAGGCTGTACACCAAAGGGACGGGCTTTCCATCCAGTATGCCATGCTTCTCTAGGGGCCCCAGGGAGAAAGACAAAACATCACAGTAGCAGCCCAGGTGGCTGGTCCATTAGAGGAATTTCAGCCCACTGATGGAGCATAAGGGAAACACACATGTCTAAGATAGGCTGAAGACCCACCAGCAACTGGCATCAGGTCTGACATCAGCAATACTCAATCTCCCAATCAATTTTCATGAATTTTTGTAAATGAGATTGCAGAAAACATGTCAAATTCAAAGGCTTTCGGGCAAGTGCAGTCAGAGAGAGCGTGGGGTTGACAAGCAGGACGATCTGACTTTGCTTCTTTAAAAGCTGGGCTTATGAAAGCTCTTTAGCCACTTGGCAGTTCAGTTTCCTTCTCTGTGAATGGAAACTTCCATTATCTGCCCCATGGGATTGTTATAAATATCAAGTGAAATAAAATATGTGAAACATCTGTCACAGGTCCCGACATTCAGCAAATGTTTGTTTCCTGAGCCACAGTACAGAAAAAAAACCCACACATTTTCGATGAATTTATCAGAGCATGTGAAGAACTTGATTCTGAAGTGTGATCTGTAATACTATTAACATATATCAAGATTGAGATGGGTCAAATATAAGGATATGCAAGAGGTGAATTTTTCAGTCCTCGGCAAAGCCGTGCCCCTCCAATGATGTCTATACAGTGCAGTTTAACTCAAGTCTATCAAGACCAAGAAACAGTTTCTGGGTCTGTTTATCAGGTGCTTAGGAGGCCGAGCCGGAGGCAGGGTCTGTAATCGACGTGCTCAGCATCTATGGAGAGAAGCAGCCGTAGATGCGCTGGTGCCATACAAGGCGAGGGCGTGCTGAGGTCAGAGAGAGAAAGGTTCCCGCTGCCTAGGGGGTCTCAGCCCGAGGTGGCATCTGAGTGGAGAACTGACGGAAGATAGCTTTCCAGGAAGGTGAGATAGGAGAGGGCTCCTTAAAGGCCCAGGGCAGGCAAGTGCAAAGCAGGCGGTCTTACTGGGGAGGGGACTTGAGGATCACAGCACAAAGGGCCAGTAAGAAAGGAAGATGGGCTGGGAGACAAGTGAGATCCCAATCAAGGAGGGGCTTGACGCTGCCTGGGGACTCCAAACCTGATCCCACAGGAACAGGAGTCAATGAAACCTTGGATTTGGTGCAAGTCAGTGAGCTAGTGAGTGAGAAGCTAGTGAGAAGGCATCCACAGCGAGTGGAGACTCCTCTTTGGAGGAGGAACAGGAGAGCGATGGACAGGACAGCAGCTGGTCAAGAGTGGGAGCCAGGGGGGCAGCTTCC
>SJYQ01002119.1:42410-218045 GCA_006410935.1 Redunca redunca | reverse complement strand
GTCTATACAGTGCAGTTTAACTCAAGTCTATCAAGACCAAGAAACAGTTTCTGGGTCTGTTTATCAGGTGCTTAGGAGGCCGAGCCGGAGGCAGGGTCTGTAATCGACGTGCTCAGCATCTATGGAGAGAAGCAGCCGTAGATGCGCTGGTGCCATACAAGGCGAGGGCGTGCTGAGGTCAGAGAGAGAAAGGTTCCCGCTGCCTAGGGGGTCTCAGCCCGAGGTGGCATCTGAGTGGAGAACTGACGGAAGATAGCTTTCCAGGAAGGTGAGATGGGAGAGGGCTCCTTAAAGGCCCAGGGCAGGCAAGTGCAAAGCAGGCGGTCTTACTGGGGAGGGGACTTGAGGATCACAGCACAAAGGGCCAGTAAGAAAGGAAGATGGGCTGGGAGACAAGTGAGATCCCAATCAAGGAGGGGCTTGACGCTGCCTGGGGACTCCAAACCTGATCCCACAGGAACAGGAGTCAATGAAACCTTGGATTTGGTGCAAGTCAGTGAGCTAGTGAGTGAGAAGCTAGTGAGAAGGCATCCACAGCGAGTGGAGACTCCTCTTTGGAGGAGGAACAGGAGAGCGATGGACAGGACAGCAGCTGGTCAAGAGTGGGAGCCAGGGGGGCAGCTTCCGGTTTTAGGTGGGACATGACTTATCATACTTATGGTCAATGAGGAAAGAATCAGTAGAAAAGGAGATGCTGAAAATGTAGACAAAGGATTATAAGGCATGCAGTCACTTGGGAAAGGCGTGGAAGAAACACAGTTCAGCCTTAAAAAGCTGACCTTTGCCAGCGACAGTGAGGGAAGGTGATAAAGACGGTCTTGGAATACACAAGTGATGGAAGGTGGAGTCCTGAGGCAATGCTCCTTCACGGGGGCGTCCATGCTACCGTGATGTGAGTCAGCCGAGGAGACAGTACCTGCAGGCCAGAAGACTCAGGGCTTTAAGGCTCACACTAGAATGCGGGGGAGAGCAGGGCCATTCCTAAGGCACAGGGACATGTTTCCCTGAAGGTGACAGGATGAGGCTCCATGTCGGCGGCGGCAGCAATCCAGCCTCCCCATGTTGCCCCACCATCGTGTGATTCATCTACCCAGAAGGAGAAAAACTTAAAAGTGGAACTGATAGAAAACAGAGATCTGCTGGGATGGACAAGGGAGGCAGAGGCTGAGGAAGTCAAGGATATCTGAAGAGCAAGCAAGGAGGTGGGGCTGCCAGGGAAGGAAGCGGGTCAGGGTGAAAGTTGGCAGGCATGGAGGAAGGTGAGGAGAGTCCTGGGGGATGCAGAAATCAGAAACCCAAGTGTGTCACTCCATCCTGAGAGCCCCTGGAGCCTACCTTGGGCCCGTCCATCAGCTCTGTGAGTGGTGTCTGCAGGAAGAAGGTGGACACGGTGAGGTAGACTTCTGGAATATGAACATGGTGGGCCAAAAAGTCACTCAAGACTCGGAACCCAGGAAGCAGGCAGGGGCTCTGGTCAGGCGTTGGAGGATGGCTCTTCAGGTTATCTATTGATCAGGAAGAAGGGCACAAAATCCAGTTGAGAACAATTGTTTCTGGACAACATGGGGATTGGGCACAAGGAAGGAATTCCCTCCCACCAACCCATCCTACAGACGCGCCAGATGGAAATACGTCATACATATAGAGCACAAGCGTGTGCTCAGTAAGAACTTCTCCCATTTCTGATGTGCTCATTCATTCATTCAAACACAGATGCTTATCTGGCGCCTACCACCTTAGAGGTGGCAAGCCCTCTTTGCATAGGCAATAAGAATGTAGTGTTCTGATAAGATATACACAACCCCAGGCCTTCATCAGCTACTTACAATGTGGTGGGAGGAAGAGACATTACAGAATTAAATACCTAAATAAAAATATGCTTGTAGACTATGATTAACCCCCCCCCCCCCCCGCCTCCAAAAAGAAAGAAAGAAAGTGTAACAGGGGTGCTCTAACTGCCATGGGACCTTCCTCTCCTGGAGGAAGTGACATAAAATTGAGACCTAAAGGCTGAACCCACACCAGCCCAGAGAGCCGTGCTGGTGTTGAGGGCTGGGGAAGCACCTCTGCAAGAAGGAAAGGTTAAGGAGACTTTGAGGAGTGGAAAGAAGTCCCCAGCATCTGAAGAGCAGTGAGGCCATGTGGGGAGTCTGAAAAAGGAAGCCAGAGGTGGGGGAAGGGGTCAGGTGACGGCGACGCCACAGCGGGCAATGTGAAGCGCCTTAGACCTGGCAGGTCCTCATCCACAGGTGCACCCTGTCTCCTGGAGAGGGCCACGCACTCACCCATCATGATGTCCGTGCCCTCGGAGCTGCGTTCCACCCAGGAGCCTGCAGGCAGGCCGTCTTTAAATCGCCCTCGGAGGGAGGGGCTGGACAGAAAGTGCAGCAGCAGCTTCAAGCCCAGCACCACTGTGCTGGGGTGCACATGGCCCTGCACGAAGAGCAGGAACCAGTCGGACCCCAGGTTCAGAAACATCTCTTCCTTTGTCCTGGGTGGGGAAGGGGGGTCAATAAATGCTATAAATTATCTCTCAGTCCAGAAGTAAATGACATGTCCGGAAAATACAAATAACATACAGCTTCATTAGTCACCAGAAGAGGCAGGCTAAGGTTAACATCTGGACATCACTCAGCAAAGTATATATTACATTTTAAAAGATTGGTAATGTTGGCAAGGCTGCTGTGAAAGAGGTGAATTTGCCTATTAATGGCTGAAGCATAAGCTGGCCAAAGCTTTTGAAAGCACCTGGAAACCATGTACCAAACAATAAAGCCCTGCTCACTAATATTCATACTTACACAGTGTCTGGCCACTGGCTAATTACATCAATGTAGTCACATAAAACACATCATGGTTACTTAACTCCCTTTTAAAATACACTGTTCAGAATTAATCTTAATGGAATAGCTCCATATTTATGCATCTTTATTCGTTTAGACAAAAAAAATGTTTAACTGTCACTTTCAATAATGAACTTTAAAATGATGTGTCTAGAGAATACAGACTTGCTAGAGGGAAATGGAGGACCGAGAGACGGGAGCTGATGCTCAGGTGCAATTGTTCAGCAAAGCCTGAGTCTCCTGAGAGCCAGGAAAGGGTCCATCCTGGCTGGGCAGCAGTCTCGGCGCCAGTTGCCAGATTAGGCGAGGTGAGGGCGTGGCCACTGAAACTAGGAGTCAAGAGATGGTCCTCTCTTTCAGCCATGACTTCATTCAGTAATTGGATGACTGCTGAGCTCTGATCATCTTCCCTCTTTATGACGATGAGGAGGATGATGGAGGTGACTGTGCTGATGAGGATGATGGAGGTGATGGTGGTGGGGGTGATAATGAGGAGGAGGAGGATGGAGGTGACTGTGCTGATGAGGATGATGGAGGTGATGGTGGAGGGGGTGATAATGAGGAGGAGGAGGATGGAGGTGACGGTGGTGGTGGTGATGGTGATGGTGAGCGCAGTCAGCTGTTAGAGCTTATATAGTATCCAGGCACCATGCTCAGAGGTATCCACCTATTAATTTCTACCTATGGCTGCTACTATGTTCACCTTCACAAAGATGAGTAGAAGAGAGACAGAGAGGGCTTAGGTCACCTCCCTAAGGTCGCTGAGGGCAGAGCTGGGATTTGAACCCAGGAGGTGAAGTTGTCAGAGCCCAAGTGCTTAAGCACCACATTACATTCCTTTTCAAAAAGGTGGAAAGGTAGAGACTAGCTCATCTCCTTGGAGAAGGCAATGGCACCCCACTCCAGTACTCTTGCCTAGAAAATCCCATGGACGGAGGAGCCTGGTGGGCTGCAGTCCATGGGGTTGCAAAGAGTCGGACACGACTGAGCGACTTCACTTTCACTTTTCACTTTCATGCATTGGAGAAGGAAATGGCAACCCACTCCAGTGTTCTTGCCTCGAGAATCCCAGGGATGGGGGAGCCTGGTGGGCTGCCGTCTATGGGGTCACACAGAGTTGGACACAACTGAAGTGACTTAGCAGCAGCAGCAGCAGCAGCTCATCTCCCTGGGTCAGGAAGATCCTCCGGAGGAGAGCATGGCAACCTGCTCCAGTACTCTTGCCTGGAGAATCCCATGGACAGAGCAGCCTGGGAGGCTGCAGTCCACTGGGTCGCACAGAGTCGGACACGACTGAAGCGACTCAGCACGCACGCAGCTCACCTCCAAAGCATCTTCCAGCTCTGCCACGCACTGATTCTAGAAATCTAGAGACCGTTAAAGCACTATGTACAAGGCTAATTTACTGAGGGGTACTTCCCCACCCTGATGCCTCCCTGCCCAAACCACATACACACTAAAAGTCCAGCTCAGTGAGAGCAGGATCCGGACCGACTTCTTCAGCATGGCATTCTTGGAGGAGGAACAGTGTCTGGCGCACAGTAGGTACTCAACAAATAGCTATTGAATGAGTGACCCCAGAGCCGAGATAAAGCAGGCAGTCCAAGAGAGTTAATGGAATTTCCCGACTGCATGTTGTTTTGAAAGTTAACTGAAGACAGATACTTCTTTTTCCAACTTGGAAAAATAACTGAATGACTAACAGTAAATAGCAGAAGAATTTGGCAAGCCTTTTCCTTGATAGATGTTATTTAGGCTAACCATTTCTCCATTCTATTGTCTGCCAAGTATAGGACATCAACATCAGTAATTATGACAACTGCCAAGACAATAACAATTACACTATAGCGATGGTGACAAGAAGAGTTTATTGTAATGATACCAAATCTGCTCTGAGTCACTCATGCCCATTTAACATTTGCATCAGAATATCTTAGGGCAAGGTCTGCTTTATTGGGTGGAGAGAATATAATTTTCTTTCTGACTAGTGCAGAAAACCAACTCAGAGATGCTAAACTTTTCATTAAGAAAAGGTTTTAATACTGCACCCTTTATGAAGCAGCCTCGTGGCAAATCACTCTTNCTTTTGAACTGTGGTGTTGGAGAAGACTCTTGAGGGTCCCTTGGACTGCAAGGAGATCCAACCAGTCCATCCTAAAGGAGATCAGTCCTGAGTGTTCATTGGAAGGACTGATGCTGAAGCTGAAGCTCCAGTACTTTGGCCACCTGATGTGAAGAACGGACTCATTTGAAAAGACCCTGATGCTGAGAAAGACTGAAGGCAGGAAGAGAAGGGGACAACAGAGGATGAGATGGTTGGGTGGCATCACCGACTCAAAGGACTTGAGTTTGAGCAAGCTCCAGGAGTTGGTGATGGACAGGGAAGCCTTGCATGCTGCAGTCCATGGGGTCACAAAGAGTCAGACATGACTGAGTAGCTGAACTGAACTGAACTAGCCTATGGTATTTTTTGTTATAGCAGCTGACTAGACTAAGACAGACATGCTGCACCCTGGGGACCTCATGCTCTGGGAGTGGGAGAAGTCCACAGTTACTGAGCAACTGGCTGTCCTGTTCTAGTTCCTATTCCTGGCATGAAACTTTAGCTGTAAGCCCCAGGCTGCCAAAGCCCAGCCTACCTTGTTGACTGAAGGATTTCCACTAGATGGGAGAAGAGAGAGAGCTCCAAATTGTCGGCAGCATTCATCCAGAGCTGGAAGACAGAACACAATGAAATCAAGTATGTGAAGGGAAGGGTGGCCAGGCAGTGTGAGCTGGTGAGGTGCTGGAAATGGTCTTCTTTGCTTGGAATCACTAACACAGCTTACCAGCTCCAGAATCATACCAGTTCTCCTGACTGCTAGAGAATATAGAGGGCACCACGCCCAGGAGAAAGTGCAAACACCATTCCTGTCTTTCCCATCTCTGCTGCTGTCTGGAGCTTTGCTGTGGATCCTGATTCAAACCAAGGACCCCTACAGTAACCATCTTCTACATGTGCCCCACCCTGGGCCTCACAGCCTGCGCATCAACACACCAAATGCGTCTCATTCTCATTGGATCCTACTACCCAAGGCAAATACCAGTGTTCCCAATTTAGAGAGAAGAAACTAGAGGGTAAGACAGATCTTTGAGAGACAGGTCCTTTATCATGAACAAGTCATTGAACTGGAATTAGGGGCTGAGTCTCACCTCTCAGGTTTTATACTGCAGCGACTATGCAAAGAGTCGCAAAAAAAAAAAAAAAAAGGAGTCGCAAAGAGTCGGACACAACTGAGCAACTGAACTGAACGGATCTGAACTATGCATTCAGCTTGTGCGTGCAATTTCTTCAGGTCCCCTGTCTATAGAACCTGTAGCTCCTATGCAACAGAATTGTGAATGACACACACTTGTGAAATGCACTGAGATTCTGAGACTGAAGTTTATCACTCGGGTTATTTTCTTTATTGTAAACAAAATGCAGTTGCTCCCCATTCTTCTGGGGCAAAGGTGATAGCGTGCCTTCATTCTTATTTCTATTAATACTTCCCTTTAGAGAGCTCTGGACTTCCCTGGTGGCTCAGATGGTAAAGCGTCTGCCTACGATGCGGGAGACCCGGGTTCAATCCCTGGGTCAGGAAGATCTCCGGGAGAAGGAAATGGCAACCCACACCAGTATTCTTGCCTGGAAAATCCCATGGACGGAAGAGCCTGGTAGGCTACAGTCCATGGGGTCGCAAAGAGCCGGACACGACTGAGCGACTTTCTTCTTTCTTTTCTTTTAGAGAGCTCTCTTATTCTCATCTAAATGATGATATTTCCTAAGTCCCACAGTCTAGAAAGTTCAGAGGTGGGAGTTTAAGAGTGCACTCTTACAGCAGCAAAAAGAGCTCACACTTACAAATGGTACCATTTGCTGGAGGCAATAAGCATTGCGAGAAGTCCTAGAACCAAATCATTATCTGCATTTAGAGGATAAGAACGGTGAGGCTCAGAGAGACTGAGCACCTTGTCTGGCGCCCACGGTTTCTAATTGGCAGAGACTGGCATCAAAGCCTGGTCTGTCTGACCATGGAGCCCACTCTCTTTCCTTCTTGCTGTGTTTCCCCACAGGCATCTCCTGCAGACAGTGACTCAGTCAATAATCAACCTCACTTCAACCAAGCAAGTAGTCATGGCTCCATCCATTTACTTACGGGGGAAAGTGGAACAGCCTCAGTGGCTATAAGTTTATTATGAAGGCAGAGACTGTTCCTCTCCAGTCCCCAAGGCTCAGCATTATACACGCCATGCAGTGACCTCTTAATAAGGATCCACTCCCTTTTTAAAAGAGTGAATACAAAGTAAACCAAAATAAGACAAGTGGATTGCTCTTAAGCCAAAATCAGCCTGACATATTTCCAGCCTCCGAAAGCACAGTCACTGCCAGCTACACACAGAGGCAGGGCAGCTGTCGTTTGAGAGAGTTGGTGTCGATAAATGTGGCTCCCCGGAAGGTAGAGGTAACCAGACACAGCACCCCAACATACTCAAGAGGATGCCAAGAGCTTTGCCTCCTTGAATTCAGGCATTCATTCCTGAAGGCAGTCACTGAATAAATGATACATCAGGCTCCGTGTAGGGAACTTGGGGAGCTGAGAAAGTAAGACAGACACCCTGAAGCGTACGCCTCCCTATGTCTTCTGCTCCAGAGCTTTAGAGAAATAACAAGTTGTCCCAGCACACTTGAGGCCACCCAGCTCTTTTAGAAATTATTTTACGTAATACCAACTGTCTGGATTTTTGGAAAACATGCATAACTGAATCTTTTGGTTGTTATTCTGTGTCACATAACCCCTGTACTAAAGACTGTATTAAGATGTCTGTATTAAATTAGTTTGAATTTCAAATGAATCATGTGTCAAATTCTGCTCTCTCCCCAGCCCTAGGACGACCTCACTCTCAGAAAGGGGTGGCCTTTTCTGAAGCCGCAGGCCTAAGGTATGCATGACTTCACCTTCCTGTCCCTTTCAGCTTCTCAGTGTCCTACCCCTCCCTGCCGCAAATCAGTCAGCAAGGACCTGCCCCTTCCCCCACTCTGTGCTCCCCAAACCTTCCGTCTCCTCAAAGGACTTGTCCCATCAACAGCTGATTCTCACACTGGTATTTTCGATGCCCCCTTTCCACTGCTCCAGTCTCCTAAGTTCTGAAACACTCTTCTTCTCTTCTTCAAAAACCCACTGACTTTCTCCTTCCAGCCTCCTCCCCGCTCTTCCCCTCACACCCACCTCCACCATTTACTCTTCCCTGGGCCTGTCCGTGACCTCCAAACACAACAGACACGTCCCTGCCCTGACATTACCTGATGTAGCCAGCTCCGGGGAAACCCTTCTTCTTTTAAACATTCTCTCCTCTCAGTCTTTTAAAAATGCTGTCATTTCATTGGTTTATTGTGGATTTTTTAAGCATCCTTTCTGCTTGTTTTTATTAGTTGCCTATTTTCTTAACCCCAGTGTGAAGTGCACCAGCCCATCTGAGGGGCTAGTTTATTTAGGGAGGGGGCAGGTGGTGCCCATGGTGGATCCAGGAGCAGGCAGTGGGGGCCCGGTGGGTTCCTGTGTGGGTAACTCCTGGGCTGGGCTGGTGGCAATGATACAGAGGAGCCAAGATGCCTGAGCATAGCCATGGCATTTTAGAAGGGGCAGCAGTGTGGTCAAGGCAGCCTGACTTGTTTACCAGGGATTGGGGGCAGGAGGAGAAGGGGACGGCAGAGGACGAGATGTTTGGATGGCATCACTGACTCAATGTAAGCGAGTTTGAGCAAGCTCCAGGAGATGGTGAAGGACAGGGAAGCCTCGAGTGCTACAGTCCATGGGGTTGCAAAGAGTCACCTCTACCTGCAGTAACATTGCTGCAGGTGCCCCAAGCCACCTGCTCTCAAATGCCTGTGGCTGTTCTCATCCCTACATGTGAACAAATGGCATCCGCTCCACCTGGAACATCCCCCAACTGAATATGTTCTGCCAAACCCAGAGCCCTGATTCACGAGCTGAGCTGACTGTCCCCTCTTCACACTCCCCAGAGGCCCTGTCCCCGCTCACTGGCACCCAGCACATTGTAGCGCCAGCTACGTCCTGTCCTGGGCCCAGACGGCTGTGTGCGGGAGCTGTGTCCTGGTTATCACCATGCCTCCGGAACACACCAGCGTGTGACCATCACCGAGTAAATGGTGCTTGTGAAGGGGTCTGCCTGAGGCTGCTCACCCCGCCCGCAGGATCGCTCACTCATTCCTTTACAGGGGCTTTTCTAAACAGCAAGGCCTCATCCAAGGGAACTGGGATGCGTTAATATGCTCTTACGTATGGAAGCCTACAGTTTTAAAATCTTTCCCCAGAGAGTAGCAGACTTGACTCCCGCACCAGCCTGTGAGAGAGAGATGATGGTCTCCCTTTCACACAGGAGAAGACTCAAACTCAGAGAAGTCAAGAGACTTGTCTGAGGCCACACAGCCTATTGGTGGTAGGAGTCGATTACAGAGCAGGGCCTCTGACTCCAGAGCCCTGTGGTTTTCTCTCTCACTACCACCTCGACCATGGAGGAAGCGGATCCGCTGGGTTTAGAGGAGGCTCCAGGTTTTCTCGATTTTTAGGGCTAGCGACCAACCTCCAGTTTACCTCGAAATTGCAGAGGATGTGCTGAAAGACACCAACGTTGGTGATTACGGAGGGCCCAAAGCCCAGTTCTGCAGTGCCAGTGATAGACAGGATCAGCTGAAATATGCGATGGTTCAGAAAAGAGGTCTTTTTCCTCAGGAGAAATGCCATTATCTGCAAAGGGTAAAACACAAAGTTTCCTAGTGAGCGCGTCATCAGGGCTCTCTCCCCCTCATCTGCCTGCTCCTGCCCGCACCTTTTGTCCGCCCAGTCTGGAGACACTCTGCTCTCTGGGACGACCGCCTCCATCGCCTTTTTCTCCAGGGAGAGCACCCCAGCTTCTGCAGCTGCCCCCCAGCAGCGCCCACTTTTCCCCTAGCTTCTGTAGCGTCACCTCTCCCTGTGGCCCCGGCTCCTTCCTGAATTTTCCACATTTCCGGAATGCCACTGTCTGCCGGCTTCTTCCACCTTTCTGTGCTTCTCTCATTTTCCTTTACGGGGTCCTACATTCATGCCCACCACACAGATGTCGCTGTATCGCCAGGCAGCCACTATCTGCCCACAGACCCAGTTCCGTCAGCTCCACTTCAGGCTGCTGCCAGCAGATGTGCCATTCTGCCATTCTGCCGTGCCAGGCCCTGGGAAACTGGCAACACACAGGGTCTAGGCACTGGAACCCCAGAGGCCCACCCTCATCTCAGAGACTCACTAGCTGGATCTCACCTATAGCCTCCTGTCTCTGTTGACTTCAGCAGCACGAAAGTCAGGCTGCCCTGCCATCCACTTGTATCTGGGTCCTCCCCCACTTCATTGAGATTCTCGGCTCAGCTCATTCTCAGCGCAGCTCCCCACTCCTGGGTCTGAAGTCCACCCTCCTCCCCGTCCTCTCAAACACTCTCCAGTGTCTCGCTTGTTGTTATGGGCTGGCTGTTTGTTCTTCCCAAACTCCATACGATGAAACCCTAGTCCCCAGTGTGACGGTATTTGGAGGCAGGTCTTTTGGGAAATGATTAGCACTGGATGAAGGCATGAGGGTGCCGCCCTCACAGATGGGATTCGTGCTCTCGAAAGAGTCACTGGAGAGCGTTCTTCCTCTCTCTACTCTGCCGTGTGAGGATGCAATGAGAAGCTGGCCATCTGCAATCCCAGAGGGGCCTCACCCAACCCGACCGTGCTGGCACCCTGACTGTGGACGTACCCGCCTCCAGAACTAGGAGAAAATCAACTTCTGTTGCTAATAAACCACCCAGTCCATGGTACTCTGCTATAGCGGCCCAAACTGAGACAATTTAGATCAGCAGATACTTTCTTTTCAGTCTATTCCAGTCGCTTCTTTGGCAGGTCTGGCCATTCCCCACTCCCCCACCAGGACATAATTAGAATGGCTGAAAGTCGCATGAGAACAATCACTCAAGTTGACTGATTTCACTCTACATCAATAGTGTCAAATGTCAAACTGGTATTCAGTTCGGCCTGGCAGTGCAGTTCTGCTGCTTTGTAAGCTGGCTTTCCCCATCCTACAGATGATGATCTCAACTCTTCTCTCTCCACAACTTCCCACCACCACCACCCAACCCAGTACACAGCTCAGAGTTTAGAACCGAGACACGAGCACTCTCCCCTCCTCACCACCAGATCCACGAACACCTGCGCTGCGTTCCCTCCTGACGCGAGCCGGGTTTCCACTCGCCTGCGCTCCAGAACCCACCCCTCGCCTGCTCCTTGCGGTGACGCTTCTGTCCGAGCCTCACCCGTATTTCTCCTTCCTGTCACTTTGTTCCTGACAAGCACGGCAGCAAGTACATAGTGTTCAGTCATGTCCGGCTCTGCCATCCCATGGACTGTAGCCCACCAGGCTCTTCTGTCCATGGGATTTTTCAGACAGGAACACTGGAGCAGGTTACCATTTCCTCCTCCAGGGGACCTTCCCAACCCAGGGGTGGAGCCTGAGTTTCCAGCATCTTCTGCATTGCTGGTGGATTCTCTACCGCTGAGCCACCAGGAACTAGTACATATACATCATGGCAAATGAGCGTGATAGTCGGGAAAAGCAAGAAAGGGTGCCTGAGATGGAGGAGGCAGGCTGAGGGAGAGGCAGGAGACATAAGCCGTGGTCCAGCTGCGGCCAGTCCTTGACGTGGCACCAGACAGCCTTCTTCTAAGACCCTGACGTGGGTGCCCAAGAGGCAAGGAGGCTCTTTCCTGCCCTCACTGGGCCCAGAAGGAACCTGCAGCCGTTGTGCCCCAGTGACTTTGTCTAGTCTCTGACCCTAGTTGCTGCCCTCCGTGATTCCTTTCTTGGCTGCCTCTCAGCCAGGCAGGGCACTCCTCGAGGACAGTGTCCACGTCTCATTCGACATTATGAACAGTAAATAGCCATATAATCATGGTGCGCACACACAGCAGTCACTCTGAGCAGCCGGGCTTCTAAGCACTCAGCACACATTAACTCTGGGGTCGCGATCCTGCGCAATAGGGGCTGTTACTGTTCCTGTCTTACACAGAAGAGAACTGAGGCACGAAGGCTAAGAGCTAAAGCTGGCCAACATTTCTAGGGCATTTCATCTGGGCCAGACATAATTCTAAGCCCTTCACCTGTATTAAATCATCTAGTCCTCACTGCAACCTCATGATACAGGAGACCCAATAGACCGTCTTGTACAGATGTGGAAACCAAGACAGAGAGGGTAAGTAACTCAGGAAAAGTTAAATAGAAAGCTAGGAAGAGGCTCAATTCCAACCTAGCACTCTGGTTCCAAGGTCTGGGCTCTGAGCTGTCATGCTAGATGCAAAGTAGGGGGATCGCAAATGATTCTTGAATTCATCAGTGAAAGACGTTGGCAGCCACAGACAGGTGGGCATCCCCATCCTGACGAGAGCCCCTCTCCGGCTCCTGTCACCTGGCCCTCTGCTCTGGTGATGCTGAGGGACCAGGGAACTTTCAGTTTGCTTTCTCCAAAAGTCATACTGATGGGAAGGTCTACTTGCGCCAGCAAGGCTCCGCCCTGTTCCTCAGGGATGACAGCTTCCTGCTGGCTGGTGGGCGGCATTTGCAGACTCAGGTGGGAGGGTGGCCTTACCTGGTACCCACAGATGTGCTGCATCAGGCGGTCACACGTGACGTTGCTGGTCAGGACCAAGTGCAGGACTTTTACAGCCGCGTACATGCTGTGGTCGTCCGTTGCTAAGGAGAGGAGGCCCAGGAGGATGGCGGGCCCGCCAATGAAGTCCAGGCTGCTGGCAGCAGGGCTGGAGTGGAACACCCTTACCCCTGCGTGGGACAAAGGCACTCCTGAGCACACCACAACTCCATTGCAGTGGAGACTCCTCTGGCCGCACGCAAGAGCTGTCAGGGACATCACCCACTTACAGCTGTGGGGCCTGTGCACACGACAAGTGGGAGGAAGAGTAGGGGCTCTAAAAGCTTTAGGTCACCGAGAGACCCTGTGCTGAGTCCTCTCTGGGTCATAGAAGGCTGAAACAGCCCAGCGGATTTCAGACCGCCACCCTCTGTCTTGGCCCAGAGTGCCAGATGAGCCAGTCGCCCTCTGAGCTGGCTGCTCTGCCAGCCTCTGGCTCTTGTCTGGGCTCTAGATCCTGCGGCACCAGCCCCTGGCACCAGCTCTCTGTTTCGCTCTTGCCTGACTGCAAGGCACAGCCACCAGTTGTTTTTTTCACCCAAACCACCACCACAGTTGCCTCTGCTCAGAGGCCCCGCTCTACTCACTAGACAGGCTCCGTTTTGCATAGGTGCCAGCTTGGTTAGTAGCAAGCTCACTACCATTTGTCAGATACAGCAGAGTGATTTGATCTCTGCAGGGAAGCTGACTCTCTGGTGGGGGTGAACTCTCGACTCTCACTCTCACCAGCTGAGCTTCTCAGCCCACTCAGTCTTGCCTGCTGCTGCTGCTGCTGCTAAGTCGCTTCAGTCGTGTCTGACTCTGTGTGATCCCATAGACGGCAGCCCACCAGGCTCCCCCATCCCTGGGATTCTCCAGGCGAGAACACTGGTATGGGTTGCCATTTCCTTCCTACCATCCCAGAATTCCAGGCTGCACAAGTGATGCCAGCCACGTGCTCTTCTTCCCAAATAGTAAAAGTTCATACCTAATTGGCCCACAGCAACGGCTCCAATGGTTCGAAGAGAACCCGAGAGGTGACCAGCACAATTTCTTAGCAAGAACACAGGCACGGCCCTGTCACGGGATGAAATGTTCATCTAGAGAAATTGGCAACAGTTAGTCCTAAGCAGGAGAAGGCAATGGCACCCCACTCCAGTCCTCTTGCCTGGAAAATCCCATGGATGGAGGAGCCTGGTAGGCTGCAGTCCATGGGGTCATGAAGAGTTGGACACGACTGAGCGACTTCACTTTCACTTTTCACTTTCATGCATTCGAGAAGGAAATGGCAACCCACTCCAGTGCTCTTGCCTGGAGAATCCCAGGGATGGGGGAGCCTGGTGAGCTGCTGTCTATGGGGTCGCACAGAGTTGGACACGACTGAAGCGACTTAGCAGCAGCAGCAGTCCTAAGCAACTTTCCTGGAGAGGAGGAGGTCTTGTTCAGGAGCTCCTGGAGGGCAGGCATCCTGAGGCCTGGCACTCCATTAGTGTGAAAGTGAAAGAAAGTGAAGTCGCTCAGTCGTGTCCGACTCTTTGCAATCCCATGGACTGTAGTCTACCAGGCTTCTCTGTCCATGGGATTTTCCAGGCAAGAGTACTGGAGTGGGTTGCCATTTCCTTCTCCAGGGGATCTTCCTGACCCAGAAATCGAACCCAGGTCTCCTGCATTGCAGGCAGACGCTTTACCCTCTGAGCCACTAGGGAATATTACACCATAATATCCGTTAGTGTAAGCCATTGGATAAATAATAACTGAACCAACATCAGAGGGACTGAAGCCAAAATTCAGGTTCTGTCCTGCCTCCCGGTCTTTGGCTTAATCAGAAGGGAGAACCTTTCATTATACAACTGTGCCGCCAACGTCCCACATGGTCACTAATTAAACAAATGCTCATAACGAGGAGCTGATGAGAGCAGGGAGGCCCTGAGGACACTTGGCGGCACAACAGTGTTGAGACGCCCAGGGCTGCCTTCTTCCCAGTCTAGGGGCATGCACCTCTGCAAGTCCTGGCATCACCAGTCTCCAAGGGCCAGAGGACGGGACCCTGGCCTCTTCTAGCAGAAGACGCTGTGCTGGGAAGGCATGGTGTTAGCGCTCAACAGGACTTAACCCCTGATCCCACTCCTCAGGAAAGGGAGGGGACCCTCTGTCTGCCAGAATACAAACAAATGAGCCCAAATTCATCAACAATAAGCGAAAGAGCTCTTCATGCAGGGGATTAGGAGACGGGAAATCTAATGGCCTCTTCCTAGCTAACTTGTCTGCTTGCTGCTTTGCAAATTTTTGCTTAAACACAATGACTCAAAGACTATTTTACAATCTTAGGGGTTAGAAGCACCGGGAAAAGGAAGTTTAATAGTATTCCCAGGGCCACAAATGTTGCTTAAACATTCCATTTGTTCTCGCTCTACGGAAGAGAATGAAGAGTACCGGCTTTCTTCTCTGAAAGAAGAGATTTGGTCTTGAGGAGTGTGAACGGGCAGGAGTCACAGAACATTTTCGCAAATGAAGTGTGTCTGTCAGCACACACACACAAATGTGAACTGGTGTTCATTTAACCACAAAGGCTGCAGCAAGCCATGAGATCTTTATTCCAGAAAGGGGCAGCAAGTGACGTTAGCAGGTGTACCTCTTTGGCAATCAGACGGCTGTCCACCTCATTGTACGTGCTCCTGATGTCTGCAACACGGGTCACGGAGGAGCTGGCTATGTGAAGGGCAAAGGAAAGCTTTTCCTCTGCAACCAGGGGCTCCACTTCCACACCAGGATCCTCTCCTACAACAACACATCTTCAGTTCTTTCCACTCTCACTTTACTGAGTAGGAGACTAACCCTCAGAGGAGTGGGCATCTGCTGCCACCCGGCAAAGTCATGGCTGAGCAATGTTTGTAGCTGGTATATGCTATTCCATTGTATGTCGTATATTAAATGTTTGTCCCCACCTGTCATTTCTGACACACAGAAATCTCACGATATTAACCTACTATAAAACGGAAGCACTCCAGGTATGAAGCTACTAAGTCTTGAGACATCTGTTGTGAGTATAACCTCACCCCCAAAACCAGAGTGCTGGGCTGAAATCCCTATGGTTTTCAGCAAGCTGCATGTCCGTGGTAAACACCTCCCTTGGTTTTAGCACACAGGTGCTCACGCAAGGAGAGCTCTCTGTGCTACTGGAGAAGCATGGTGTAAACAAAGAGTTGATGAAACTGTGGCCCTCAACCTGGCCTCCTCACATGGTTCTTGCCAGTGCTCGTTGCTAGAGGAGATGAAGTTCAAAGAACACATGAAGCCTAAAGACCAAAATGCTCCACCGTGCTCAGCCACCCTTCACCATGCAAGAAGGCGTCAGTACACAGACTTGTTTATCGTTCTTCCCAGAGGAGAGCTGACCCCCTTGACTTGGCATAGCACAGAGAGCAATACTCCCTGCTTGAACAGCCAACAATCAATAATGAAAATGTGGATGTTTTGTCTGCCTGTTTAATAATTGAAGACAACAGTATACTTTAGTTAAAAAGCTTCTTCATTAAAAGGAATGTAACTTATTTATCTCATTCTCTTCCCTCTTTCTTTGCTGATGGTATTACCTACCTACTTTTCTCTATTACGTACTCTGGAATTTAAACCTATAGGAGATTGTCATTTCCTTTTCTGCGACATTGTCTATTGGCTTGGAAATATACAATAATTCAGTTACAGAGGGCTTCCTTAATGACTGGCCTGTGATGAGTTTTTTCCTTATAAATAAGCTATAAATAACTGGATGTCTATTTAAAAATGAGAATCAGCAAGGTTATTATAAATCAAAACACCCCATACCTTGGACATGCACAGCCTGGAAGTTACCACAGTATCTTGGGCCAAGTTTGTTGATAACTTCCAGAGTTTCCATTGAGATGGCTTCTTCAAAGAAGTACGTGGGGCCCAGGCGCCATGTTAGTAATGACTTTTGTTTCCAGACTCGAGGGGTAGCGATATAGCCGTAAACATCCACAAACGAGGATGGGTCCATTGAAAGGAACGGTCCTGGTAAGGCCTGAATGTACAACATCTGTTCAAACAAAAAGGTGGGGGAAAGGGGTGATGGGACGTATTTAATCTCAGAATCACTCAAATAAATACATAGAACAAAAAATGATGTCCTTATTCATCTCTCAAAGTAAAACCTTTATTCAGAAACATTACAGAGATAACTCTCAAAGCTGAGAAACACCGCATAAAACAGTTTATTAAAAAATTCCGTGTGTGTGTCCTCTCAGTTGTGCCCAACTCTTATGACCCTACGGACTGTAGCCCGCCAAGATCCTCTGTCCACGGGATTTCGCAGGCGAGAATACTGGAGCGGTTGCTGTTTCTTCCTCCAGGGGATCTTCCCAACCCAAGGGTTGAACCTTAGTCTCTTGAGTCTCCTGCAATAGCAGACAGACTCTTTACCCCCGGCACCACCTGGGGAGCCACTTGGGAGCAAAACCTGACATTGCGCCTTTGGAAGCAAATGTGATAAAAAATACAAAGTGTCACCAAAAGGTTTATCTTTTTTCCCAATCATTTCACAAAGAACTTTAAAGTCCAATGTTGGCACATTAATTAATTTTACATACTAAATATAGCTACAGACTAGAAAGGAAGAAATAAAACTTTCCCTATTTGCAAATGGCACATCCATGTAGAAAGTTCTAAGGAATCCACAAAAAAACAAACTAATAAATGAATTCGTCAAAGTCACAGGATATATGATCAACACATAAAAATAAATTGCATTCTATAGACTAACAAAGAACATGCAGAAACTACAATTGTTCCCAAGAAAAATAAATACTTTTTTGTTTTGCAAAATCCCATGTGAAAGAGGATGAGAGAAAGCTATAGATTAGGAGAAATTATTTACAAAATTACATATCCAACAAAGGACCATTATCTAAAATATTTAGATAAAACTCTTAAAACTCAATAGTAAAACAGTAAACAATCCAATTAGAAATGAGTGAAACTTATACACAGACATCACTAAAGAGGAGATACAAGTTGCAAATAAGGTTCTAACCTTTGAGAACAGCTGTTTCATCTCCAACCTAAGTCCATTTTTTTTCTTGCTCAACAGACACCCGCATCTAAACACAGACCTTATGTTTATCTCATTTAAATTTCACTTGCTGGAAAGTCATCTCTGTCAGTCTTGGCCCTTGGCCATTCTCCATGCCATATTTTGCATATTTTGACGTGTTCCCATGGCGTCACAGGCCTTCTAACCTCCATCCTGACTCACTCTGGTTTAGCAGGCCCCTGAGGTTGGATGTTCATCTATGTGCCAATTCACCAAACAACGCATCAGCCTTGTCACTATAGATTCAATACGATTCATCAAGTGTATGTCGCATGCTTTCTGTACGCCAGTCCTGTGCTTGGTGAAAGCGAGTTCCAGATATCAACAGAACTAGGCTCTTAGCCTCACAGTACATGTTCTGCTTCACAGAATACAATCTATTCTACAAAACAAGACTGGATGCCAACATACTCTGTGAAAGAGGACCAAAACTAGCCCACTCTATAATTATGCCTAAAGAGATTAAGAAAAAAAAAAGACTTTGGGTAACCACAAACGTAACCACACTTTGCGTCCTGGCTAACGTGAGTGACCACTGCTCTTTCTCCAGTGACAGTTGAAGCCCTCTCCCTTTCCTTCCACTTCCTGATTAAAAGCTCTGAACATACATGGATACCAAATTGTCTCTCCGACAGCACCCCATTCAGAACTGACTGACCTCCACTTTCTTCAACCCTCCCCAAAATCACCTAGAGTGAGCCCAAATTCTGTTAGTTCCTCCTAACGCCTTATTCCTCCATGGTAAGGAGGGTAAGAAGGCTCTTGCTACAGCAAGCTTCAGAAATGTACCTCTTGTTTTGTACTGTATGCTGCTCCTAGAGGTATTTGACTAGTGGGCATGGACAGTTCCTAACACCTAAAAAATACCTAACATATATTAGGCATTCGATAATTGTTTAACATGGGAAGGAAGGAGGGAAGGTGCGAGGTAAGACGAATCATTAACATTTGAAGCCAAAAGTTAACTTTACATTTTGGAGGACCTTTTTGTTAGGGCTCTTGATGAATCCTTCTTACCTCTGTGACTAGGAGGCATGGCCATGGGGCAAGCACAGCTTGGGGGAATCATCTCACCTTGGCTGAGCCGACGACCTGTCCATCCAGGTAGGTGAAGACTGTACAATTTCTTTTCATTTCCTTGGTGACGACCACAGCCAGGTGGTGCCACTGACCACAAGCCAGCAGCTGGCCACACCTGACCCGCAGCTGGCGCCCCGCAGAAGGCTCAGGGTCATCCTCGGGTTCCATGACATCTGGACGAGAACACAAGCACCAGGCTCACCTGCAGCGCCAGCGAGCGGCAGCCCAGCCCCAGGGGCCCAGTGCCAGTGGGGCGAGCGCCGAGCCGCCCGTAGAACCCTAACAGCAGCAGGAGCGCTCACTGCTGGAGCCCTTGCTTTGGGCCAGACACTGAGGCAGGTGCTATCCTGCCAGGTTACCGTCCTAAGGCACAGCGAGGTGGGGCAACTTGCCTAAGGTTGCATAGCTGGAGTCAGACCCAGGAGTCAGGCTGCGGGGTCTACCCATCACTAGACTGCCTCCATAGGGACACACATGGGCTGGCAACGTCCCAGAAGGGAAGGAGCTTAGGTGGCTGGGCAGCGTGTGAAGGACACCAGCCCAAATCCCGGGCCTTCCAAAGTCGAGGTCTCACTATGAAACAGGGCACAAAAATAGGCATGGCCATAACACCCTGGGCTTGGCCATCACAGTCCACTTTGGGCCACTGCAGGCAGGTGAGCTTGAGATCCAGGCTGAGCTCTAGGCGGCAGAATCAGAATCAGCCACCTACCTACACAGCTGAGGGCAGGCAGGCACCCCAGGCTCTTGGGTCAAGAGCTGCTGACTCAGTCCCACATCCCCCAAGTGTGGGCGAAATCTCACCCAGGGGCTGAAACTCTTTCTCTTCTGTAGACACAACCAGGGAGAGGTCTTCCGGGCAGAGGCTGACAGAGAAGCAGATGAAGGGCTGCTCGGTCCTGGCCAGGTGGCGCACCAGGGTCAGGAAGCGCAGTGGGTGGCCCTCCGCAGCTGCGCCGTGCCTGCCTATCAGGAACCAGCAGGAGAAGGTCAGGCCGCCGGGTGGAGGGAAGGGCCTGGCAGCGCCTGGGGTCAGAACACAAGCACGCCTTGAGGCTTTGTCCTGCTGTGCAAGCCTGTCTAGACTCACTGTGGCTCTGATTCGGCCCAGGGGTGGCCCTGCTGTGCGCCAGTACTGGGCCTGCCTGACCCACACCCACTTCACAGCGACCCGTGCAGCACGATGCTCTGGTCTCCTTCCTTAATCGCAGGAATGAGGCATATTCCCTCCAGGACTGGAGCCTGGATCTTCAGAGCTTCTCTCCAGTCCTGACCCACCTATTATGCTGCGTTGCTAAGGGAGTAGAGAGACAGCACATCCCTGAGACCCATCACCACGTGGCCCACTGGTCAGCTGGTCTAAAGCCGGCCTGTGTGCCATGTGGGACAGAGGAAGCTGGACTAGCTAGGCCAAACCTCGCCTGGGGAGCGCTCACTCCAGGGATACCAGGCTGGCAGCACAGGTGGGGTCCACTGTCCTCGCTGAACGGGCAGAATCGGGCTTGGAGCTCTGCCCTGATGAGCTGTAAAGGCCGCGGCTCCTCGGCACCCACCCCCCCACAGAAGCCCAGACCCTGGCTCTCCTGACAGCGGGTGCCTGGTCTTCAGCTGAGAGCAGCTCTTCACAAAGCTTGCCAAGGCCCAGCTGACCCCACACGAGCCAAGGGCAGGCTTGCTCCTCGGTGGCCACCGGCACTGGGCTCACACTCCTCTCCGGAGTCATCAGGTGGGGTGAGGTGTTCATGTTGGCCTCTGTCAGCCATCAGCAAAGGGAATCAAGCCCAGGCTCAGCTTCCGAGTCAGCCATCGAGCCCTTCAGTGTTCACTGAGCCCCAGTATGTGCAGAGCTGTGGGCTGGGCCCTTGGGATGCACAGTGAATAGGACACCCCTGGCTCAAGACAGAAACGACCAAAGGGAAGGATGAGTCCTCTACAGACACATGGGACCAAGAGGAAGACTCATGCTTTCTGGAAATGCCAAAAGGAAATCTGAAATCGAGACTCCCCAAGGACTTTCTCCCAGGTCAGGGAGAGGGGACCTCAGCAAGCTAAGCCCCCAGGGAAACACATACCTGTCCCAATCCCTCCAGAGACTGAATACTCAGTGCTGGTTCCCATCACCGTAGCCAGAGTCGGAACAAACAAACAGCTGGAATAGGAAAGGGTCTCAGATCACTGAACCGCAAGCCAACCTCTGATGTGACGTCTGCCCCTCTGCTTGGCTTCAGGGGCCTCACTCCCTCCTAGGTCATGGGGCCCCCAGGACACAAAGTGATTGATGCTGGCACCACGGCCGTAAGAAAGGAATCTGGCTGGAGCCTGGAGGGGAAGGCAGCCTGGAATTCAGACAATCCGAAGGAGACAGTCCTGGCCTTAGACGGCAGGGACGCTGCCCTTGAAGACGGGGTGTCTGTGACCCAGATATTTTCCACAGCTGACTGTGAGAGCTGATAGAAACTACAGTTTTGTAGTCAATATTATAATTCACCCAAGGCACTGGGAAATCAGTGAAGTGTATTTCGAGCGAATGAAAGCTGGTCGTACCCGTAACCTTCCACGGACATGTCGAATTCCACGAAGGATGGAGCCAGGGCCGCCCTCTGCGGCTGCAGGTTGCGGGGGGAGGTCATGGAGATGAGGCTCAGTGCTGTCTGCAGGGTGCTGGTCGAGGCCTGGGACGGCCCCGTGGGCCTGAGGGCCTGTGTGCTTGCTGGGGGGCCGGCGTCCCCGGGGGCCAGTGCAGAGCCCTCAGCAGGCACTGGCATTGCTGCCTGTGACCCTAGGGCCGCGAGCAGGAAGAAGGGCTGTGTCTTTGCTCAAAGCACTTCCCTCCTCTTCTGCCACCGTCCCCAGGGAGGGCTCTGCAGAGCACCAGGCATTCCCAGCCCCAGGGGTGGCCTCCCGGGCCCTCCCGCCGGGACCTCTGCTGATGCTGATCACACTGGATCAGTGGCGACAACCTGCTCCTCCTGGAAACTTCTTCTCCCTCTAATTCTGTCATTGCCGCCACTCCTTTCGACTACAAGTTTTCTCTCGCTGTCATTGGCTTGCCCCGTTAGCTGTCCCTCACTGGGGCTTCGTCCTGGCTCTCTGACCTCCAACTCTTTTCCACAACAGCCTGTCTCCTCAAAAGCTCTGTTTCCCACCTCCAGCTCCTGGCCCACTCCTGACTCTCCATCCTTGCTTTTCAACTGGGCCTCCTAGCCTTAACATCCTCTGCGGTCCACGGCTTTCTTTTCTCCAAGCTGGTTCCCTGGACCAGCATCGTGCCAGGTACCAGGCCAATGCTTTGTCCTCCAGACCCCCTAGCTGCTTGCTGACCTGTGAGCTGTGTGAAGCTGACACTTCTTCTGGCCAGGGGCAGTGCTGGGTACCCCTGCATATGCTCCAGGCACAGAAAGGGGCCGAGTACATGCTCACCATCACCATCTTACATGGGGCTAGGCGTCCTCCTCCTTCCAGATCTGGTCTTTATCTGGGGACCACAGATCCAATCTTTCTGCTCATCCTAATTTGCTCCATCGAGCAGCAGGCAAAACCATTTTTAAACCTCTCTGCTTCCCATATTCCACAAAGGCTTCCTTACAGGAAATGCATGTTCTCTTTTAAATCCCTTTATCCGGCCCCTATTCTCTCTGTCCTCACCTGGGCATCCAGAGTCCCCTTCATGCACATGAGATGAACTGAGTTTTTTCGTTGCAGCCGATGGAGGTGAAGCAATTCCAAGGCCTAGAAACTGTCTGAATATCATAAAAAACAAGAGATCAAAATGATGACATTTTTAGCCAAAAGTTTCCTCCAGTTCCATCTGAACACTTGCCCTAGGTCCCAGAGCCTGCTGGTTCCCCCAGCATGCCTTCCCCTCTTGGCCTGGAATCCTTCTCCTCAGGCCATACAGAACCAGGGTGTCCCTGACCTGGCATTCAGACAAGAGAGCTGGTGAATGCAGGTGCTTTTGCCTTAACCAGTGACCAGCTAGAAGCCCCAGACTGGACCTGGAGAGGGAAAGGATTTTGTTGGGAAATAACTTTGCCATACGTTGTTTCTAAGTCTCTAGTGGGCTTGAGTGATCAGCTGGACTAGGCACGGTGGCCTTGGCTGAAAGCCCCATGAAGAGAGGCAGAAGAGGCTGGCCTGGCCGCTGGGTCCCCTACCTGCTGGCTGGAGGGGCTGCCTTTGATTCCCCTGCTCTTGGTCCTGTGTGCCTCCTGGGGTCCAGCAGCTTGTGGGCCTGAGCACCTCCCTCCCTCTGTCCACACCCTCTAGGGCCACAGGCACTGGAGAGACCCCTGGCCTCCCTCCTGCCTTTCTTTCCTCTGCTTTTGTCTTCCTTGTGCGTCCTCCCTCGCCGCTGCGACTCTCCAGGAAACGTGTGGCTTCGCGGAGGGGCCAGTGGGAAGGCCCGCAGGACACAGTGGTGCTGCCTCTGTCCCCCTCCATGTCACGTGTCCCAGCTACGGCCCCCGATGCCAGTCAGGCTCCCTGTGGTCTAGTCTCTCTTTTGGCCGCCAAGCCTTCATTGCTCCCCCCACCACTGCCCCCCACCACCCCTTTCAGCAGGGTGTCTTCACATGCCTGGTTCCCTCCTCTCCTGGTCTGGTGACCATCTGCACAGGCCGTAGACCTCAGCCACCACTGTCCCCTTATACCCAATCTCCCAGCTGTGGTCCTCACAGTTCCACAGAGCTCTCACACTGCACTAGCATCCCCTCCAACACTTTCTGAATCCTCCACGGACCCCTGGCTTATTGCTTCACCCCCCAGACCGTCAGCTCCATAAGAGGAGCTACATCCACTCTGCGGGCTGCACGTTGCATGAGGACCCAAGACTCCAACCTGGGCTTGCAGCGGCCAGTGCTGGGAAGGCAGGAGGAGCACGGGGACACCCTCACTGTCCACTGGGCACAAGCTCGGCTCCCAGGGGCTCAGCAAGACTTAACGGTACCTTAACACGTCTGGTTCGATGGCTTGGGAAGCAAGCTTTTCAAAAATCCTGATGAGGCCCGAGTGCAAGGGGCTGCTGCTGGTGGCCAGGGCCTTGTGGCAAGAAGTCATGAGCGTCCTGAGCATCCCCGCCTCACACATGACCTGACGGTTCTTCTCCGACTTCACCATGGACTGGATGTGACTGGCCACGGAGCACTGGATCTCCCTGGAAAGCTTAGAGTAACCAAAGCAAGCAAGCAGTGAGCCCTGGAGGTCCGCATGTTTTGGGGGCCGCTTTGGTCAGCTCCCAGCTGGGGCCTGAGCTGCTGGGAAGGTGAGGAGGCCAAACACCCCACAGCCTGTTCTCACTGAGCACAGTCTGTCTTGGGCACTCTCAGAGGTACCCTCCTCACACAAGCTGCCAAATAGAAAGACAGCTTAAAGAAGACTGCAAACTGGCAGGCGAGAGCCTGCTTCAGTCTGAGATATGTGGTGGTTGAGCCATATGACATTTCTGAACTGCTAACATGTAAAATACTGGAGAGTCCACACGGAAGTCCAGACATGTGGCCTCTCTTAAAAGGTGGAAAGACCTGGTCAGGCCACTTTGCCATTGTGTGTCTGTTGAGAAGTTGTTGGAGCTGGGCAGTGGCTGGGCCCTCTGGAGGGTCCCACACCTTACCCTCCAACCACCAGCCTCTCTCGCTGGGCAGTCCTGTGTTTCAGTTTGCACCCTGGCCCAGAAGGTGGAATCCTGTGGCAGCCGCAGCCTGCTCCTTCTCCTCAGGTCAAACCACCCGGCCTGCACAGGCTCCTGCAGTCACAGCTGCCGTGGAGAAGCCTCCCCTCCAACCCGCTTCCTCTGTCTGTCTGTCTGGGCTAAGTGCATTCGGACCCACGGACAGCTGCCCTATTATCTTCCCCTTGCTGGATTTCAACTTACTTTACCGTCTTTATGCCCTTGAAGCCCACGGGGAGAGGCCTAGAGTCAGCCTTGTCAGCATTTCAGCCACAAACATTACATTATTTTCCTAATCTTCCTTTCTTCATAAAAAGATAACCCCTTGGCATTCCCAGCCTCCACTGAGAGGGAATTTCCTTCAGAAAATCTCTAAAGATTGTCCTTTTCTTCTACTTTGTATGAGATTGTCTGAAATCACCAGGATACCAGTTTGATCTTAAAGGCGGTTTCCTGCAGCGGAGGCTATGGGGGCCTTCTGCGGGTGAGGGTACCCGTCACAGCCGCCCCTCCCGTGGACGTCAGCTCCCCTAGGTGGTAGCTGCCCTGCTATGTAGCCCCACATGTACCTTCGTGTGTGCATACACGTGTATACATGTACATACACCTGCACACATCCATAAAAGCGGCGCGCGCACACACACGTGTACCCCACCCCCAGACGATAGCCAGTGGGGCCCTGCCCTTCAGCCTCTGTGGTCGAGACCCCTCACCCTCGAGACCCCTGCCCGGCGGGCTCATCCTCACTCAGTCCTTCTGCATCACCCTGCTTCCCTCACCTCCCTTCTCCTGAGCCCCCCTCCACAAACCTCACACACTGGTACCCTGTCTGGACTCTACTCTGAGGGACACAGCCAAAGGCTGTAGCTTGCTTGCACACTGCACACCTCTGCCCTAGACTCTGGTTTCAGGAAGAGGGATCTGTGATGAAGTAGGTGATGTCTAGGTTCGTCCTCCAGTGTAAAGCCAGCAGTCACCATGAGGCACTTGCTTTAGGACTCTGAACCCAACACTGAAAATCACCTCCCTGTGCACGTGGCCATTCAAAGCCACCCTGCCCAGAGACGGTTCAGGGCAAGTCTGTATCACCAAGGGACAGAGTTTAATAAGATGGCATTCTTCCTTAGACTGTGAACACAGTTTTGTAGTATATATGTTCCAAGGATTACAATGTATGGCGAAACATATATACACTGTTAATCATCTGTTTCTAGATTTTTTTTTTTTTTAAATGAAGGGGTCGCACAGCTCACCCTTCCACCCTTCCATGGCTTTCAGAAGCATGACACCTATAGCTTTTTCCTCAAACTGATGGCATCTGGTGAAATCCCCATTGTTACAATATCTCCAGTAATATTTTCAACTTAAAAATTTAGACTACTTTCAGTTTAAAATGCAAACTACCGTGGAATGGTTTTTCAAGGGGAGTGCTTCCAGGTAGGATTTCCTCACTCTGCCATCATCACTGATATCAAGGAGAGATCTCATTACTCGAAGAAGATGGTCCTTGCAATGGAATCTTTATGCCTCCCCCCATCACCTCTCAGATTCAGACGTGGAATCCTAACGCCCAGTGTGACGGCATTTGGAGGAGGGACCTTTGAGAGTATTGCTTATATGCTCAGCCACGTCCAGCTCTTTGAGACCCGTGGACTGTAGCCCACCAGGCTCCTCTGTCCATGGGATACCCCAGGCAAGAATGCTGGAGTGGCTGCCATTTCCCCTCCGGGGGATCTTCCCGACCCGGGGATCGAACCCACATCCCGTGTCCCCTGCACTGGCAGTTGGGTTCTTGGCCACTGCGCCGCCCAGGAAGACGCTGAGGGCAGAGCCCTCATGAAGGGCATTAGTGGCCTTAGGAAAGAGACCCCAGAAAACTTCCTTCTCCCTTGCACACAGTTAGGATGCAGCGAGAAGAGTACCATGAGTGAGGAAATGGGTCCTCACCAAACACTGACTCTGCCAGTACCGTGATCCTGGACTTGCCACCCTCCAAACTGTGACAAATGAGTTTCTGTTGTCTGTAAGCCCCTGGTCTGTGGCATGTTGGACGGACGAAGACAATCCCCTTCTGTATAACTGTGGTATCTGCACAGCCAGTGAACTCTGGGGGGACACGTAAGCCAACGAGGCCAGAAGCGAAGGAAGAAATGCCAGATCCAAGTCTCACTAAATGATTCCGTGACTTTTACTTTAAGACACGCTTCTGTGTGGAAATCGACCAGCCTCCGTGACTCCCTTCCCCAGATCTTCCTTCTGATGCTCTGAACATCCCTTCCTGCGTCCGTGGCACCTGAGCCTCTGCTTTCCTTCTCCTCTGCTCGAAACAGAAGAGCTGCTTCCTTCCCCTCGCCTAGAGCCCTCCCTCCCCAAGAACTTGATTATTTGGCAACTGCAGTCTTTTAATTTGGGGTGAGAGTTGGGGAGACAGTCTGCATGAAGCAAGATGCAAAAATAACAACACAATGTATTATTAATAAGAATTAAAAACAAATGTCTACAATCTCCAATTTTTATTACCAGCACTGCACTTATTGCTTTGGGGACTTTTGGCTTTTTTGTTGTTGTTTTTGCTTTTTTTTTCCCCCCCACCAGAGCAGGAATACTGAAAATCTAAATATGCAAGAAATAAAAAGTTTTCAAAAGGGAAAAACAGAAATGCTGATGTTGTCTAATGATGCCACAACTTTATTCCAAAATTGCTCAATACCCCATAATGGAGGAGGGAAGATTGATCATCCTCATTATCAGTGCAGCGCTGTCAATACCAATATTGCCTTGTTTTGAATAAAATGTGATGTTTTTTTCAATGATGGTTCCAGTAAAATGGGGTTTTAGTGAAAATATGAGCAGTAGCAGGAAACCAGTACAAATGGATTGATTTTCCTAACGCGCATTACTTCCAATGCAGGAAGGGGATGGCGGTTCAATTAGGACGCAGTGGTAAGCGCTTAGGGGCACCAGCGGACTGGACCCGCAAGGCAAATTATCACAGAGATGTGTGCGGGGCTGCCCGTAGGAGTTTTCTGCTTTCTCCACTTAGCAGCTGAGTCTTCAGGCCTGTCCTTGTCCGGTTGTGGATGTTTAGTCTTTATCTTTCTCCCACCCGCCTCTTTCCTGGCCTAGATTGATACAGCGGTTCCAGAGCCCAGTGAGGGCTGGGTCTTGACGGAGTCGGTCCCTCCAAGGAGGTGTGGGCTCTGAGTACCTTAGTCCAGAGTGTGTCTTCTGGACATTAATCACACAGTCCTGACGCAGACTAAAAACCACCAGATGACCAGCGTCTCCTTCCCCGAGACACAGAACTAGGGACTTCTACTGAGTTACTCAAATTTGGATTAGTCGCTTATTCCAATTTGGTTGTAGTGTTCTTTATTTGATAATTTTGGAAGAGAGGTGATACACTTTAAGTGACCTCAGCTCTTCAGGGATATCACAGGTAAATAGGACCCACAGATGTGTTTTATTTGACAAGTTGTTGCGCTTTTTGTATTTGTTTGCTTAGAATTAGCTCTCTTTTTACATGGGCATAAACTTTCCATTTTGCACAGTCCCCATCAGCCTGATACACCTTTGTGGTGTCCACAAAGCCTTGTAGGTATGGGAGGCTGTGATCTTGGTTTAGGTGTAAGAGGGTCCAAATACCAAAGAATCCGTAGAATCCATGTCTAAAGGCATGGCTTCCTGGATGCACTTGCATAAATTTGCAACAAAGACCAAGATGCATGTGGGCACCTGCTCTAAATCTTCTGTTTTTTCTTTTTACGAATTACATCCATATGATGACCAATATTTCCTGATAACAGGAGCCTGGGATCTTATATTTATAAAATATCAGTTTCTTTCCAACTTTACTTCCCAACATCCCCTTTGGTCTACCCTGTACTCTATGCCAGTAACATCCTCACCCTTAAATAGTTTTTTGACTAATGCCCAAAGTTGAGACTGTCCTTTCTAATCCCATCCCTTTGATGAGGCCCTAATTATTTTTCAAGAGACAATTCACATGTTCTTTCACTTAATAAAGCTTTTCTAACTATCCAAATCAGCACTGTGTCCACATTTGAATTCTTATAAACATCACACTATGACAGGCTACCTGCGTATCTGTCTTCTGTTTATCAAGAACTGTGAATTGATGCCTGAGACAATGGCTTTTCATCCTTGTTTCCCTGGCACATCTCTCTGTGTCTCAATAGCCACCGGGTATGCGCAAGCACAGGGCACGAGGCGTACTAGAACGCAGCAGGTGCCCCGGACCCAGGGCGCTGAGAAGGCGGCCAGAAGGGCAATGGGCCAACTGGGTGCTGCAGGACGAGGACACAGCCAGGTCAACAAGGGAATGGCCTCCCCAGGAGAGGAGATAGCGGGTGCGAAGGCCAAGGGGAGAGAGTGAGGCTGGCCTTTCAGGGAAAACCTGGGGATCACAGACAGCCACCAGCCAGGCTTAATCACCCTCTGCCCCCAAACCCCTCCCCAACAGTGAGCCTGTGGTCAGCCCTGAGATGGGGCATGAGACCATTACCAGGGGAGCCAGCCGATAAACATCCAGCTGGGAAGATTCCTGCAGAGTCTGAAACCTGAAGCATTTGTGAAGAGTTTCCATCGCCGTGGACACACACACCCTCACCCCACAATAGCCAGGTCAGGCAAGCAGAGGAGCCCAACAGGGCTGCATGAGACCCAACATCAGCTTTGTGCCAGAACCCGTCCCCTTTGGCTGCTACCCCTCAAGGAGTTCAGGAAAGGAGTAATTAACTTACCCTGAAGATCTCTATAGCTTTGGCCAAAGTAATTACCAACACAACTCTTTCAGGATATACTTTTAAAATAGACTTTTTGTTGTTGCTATTGTTAATAGATTTCCATACAGGATTGCCTGGAGAAGATTCCTCGAACAAGACTGCAGAGTACACAGTCTTTTGTAAAGATGAGGGATCCATTTCCAAGCAACCTGGGGCTCTGGCCCTGGTATGTTGCTTTTGAGCTTCCAAACAAACATTCACCCTTCCTACGTCGTCTTGGCATAGGGCACTCAAATACCTACCCAGAAGTAGGGACTCATGTTGATTTGATACTAATTAACAGGAAACTTGGGCTAGTTACTTATTTTCCTTAAGACTCAGTTTCCTTAGCTTTAAAATGAGAATATTGAAAATACCTCCCTCATGGTCTGTTGTGGCTTTGGTGAGAGCCAACAAGAATTGCATCTGTGAAAGTACTTTTTCTTATAGGATGCAAGTGTTTTCAGAATATTGACCCCTTTTACTTGCAGTCTATCAATCAGTAAAAGCCCTGATTAGTTATCAATTGTACTCATCAATTACTTTATCAATTGTGTAATGGAAGCTGGAAATATACCTAAAATATATGTGAAATATATCATCTTTCATTTAATAGTTCCAAAATGTTATATACTGTGACTTAGAGTCCTAGAAGCACAAAGTCACAAAAACCAGAAGAGAGAGAGAGAAGGTATGATAGCACATGTTGTGTTCCAGGTAAGGTTCTAAATACTCTCCAACTACACCCCCCACTGAAAAGGTTACATCAGTCTCCTCAAGTGACGTGATGAATGGCAGAACTGGCACCGCAACCCTGGTCTTACTTCGGAGCCCATGGTTTTAACACTGTGCAATGCACTCATTACGGGGAAGGGGACTCAATGTCTCGTAAGAGCCATACACTGAGGGTCTGTACAAGCGTTTCATTGGTGGGGTAGTTTGGCCTGGCTTCTGTTTGATTTTCCCCTAGCTAGATGTGAGTGCCTTTAGGCTGGGCAAGTGCCCTTCCCAATGGCCACAGGCCTCACCATTCCCTATTATTTATACTCACACATTTACTTTACACTTCTGGCCCCAAGACACTGTGTCTGCAACCCCTATGATCTAGGCCATATCTGTGTAGCTGAAATTGACGTGCAGAGAAGGGAGGTGTAAGCAAAGTTACCGGATAACTGGACCAGAGCTCAGCTGTCAGCTTCACTTGCCTCCATCCTTCTATGTGCACTGTGGCTTGCTTTTGAAGCTTTTCATCTCCAGGCAAGATCATGTCTATTTGCTCTATTTAAGAAGATAACCCTAAGAAGTATCCTGGATTTTGACTAGAACATGACATTTTTTCCACTCAGGAACAACAGAAATACTTGAGGGTGGGGTTCCGAATGAAAAAGCATAAGAAATATAGAAATTCAAACTAGTTGAAATTTCTAATGTGTTGTAATTTGACAAGACTCCTACTTTGCCAATTTCCCTGTGGAAGGAAATGACTCTTTTCAAATAGCTTGCCCTTATACAGTCCTACCCAGAGCTATTAATGCTGTCGATACTTCAGTTATTTGAAACCTGTATGATTAGTTCAAAGTGTCTGAAATACAGGCTAATTCCCGAAAATGGTGCCCTTTCCATGCGGAGGCACAAATCAGTTGACAGATGAATGCAGCCCAAGCCCGATCTTCTTCCTGTCCTGTCACGGTGTGCAGGAGGCTTCCGTCACAGCAGAAACTGGAACACACCCAGCAACGAGGGGAGGTGCGGACTGGGGACAGACAAGAGCCTCTCTAATGTCTGATCTTGTCCTTGCTGTCCGATTGCCTCCCGCCCATGGCTGCCGCTCATCCTCAGGGAAGGCAACGTGGTCCAGTGGCAGGAGGTCCCAGGGCCTTCCATCAGGCACTCCACCACCTACCTAGGACGTCAACTCTGTCAGTTCACCGCTACAAGCTTCCAGTCCTCATCTGCAAAGTGGGACTATTGATATCTACCTTGCTGGGTTATTATGAAGATCGAATGATGGAACGCTTGTGGAGTTTTGGAAACTTGCAGCAGTGAGTACACTAGTCAGCAAGTGCTTCCCGTGGAGTCACAATGCTCTGCTCACTGCCCGAGTGCTCCTGAGGCTTCCGCCAGTCTCACAGTCATGCCAGGAGGAAGACGATACTATTCTCCCCACACTACAGCAAAGAAAGCGAAGGATCCCAGAGACTAGAAATTCCCCATGGTTCTGTGACTGTTGAGTGGTAGAGCTGAGGTCTGACCCAAATCTGTCATCCTCAGAGCCTCGTAGAGTGGCTTAGGGAAATGTAATGGATACGATGACAGCAGCGATAATAAAGGGAGGTAACCTAACAAAACCCACGTCTCAGCACGGCTCTCACGGGCCCATGAAACCCATGTCTCAGCGCGGCTCTCAAAGTCCAACAAAACCCACGTCTCAGCATGGCTCTCACGGGCCCATGAAACCCACGTCTCAGCGCGGCTCTCACAGGCCCATGAAACCCACGTCTCAGCGCGGCTCTCAAAGTCCAACAAAACCCACGTCTCAGCGCGGCTCTCAAAGTCCAACAAAACCCACGTCTCAGCGCGGCTCTCAAAGTCCAACAAAACCCACATCTCAGCACGGCTCTCAAGGTCCAACAAAACCCACGTCTCAGCGCAGCTCTCACGGGCCCATGAAACCCACCTCTCAGTGTGGCTCTCAAGGGCCCAACAAAACCCATCTCTCAGCGTGGCTCTTAAGGGCCCATGAGACCCACGTCTCAGCGCGGCTCTCAAGGGCCCTCACGATGTGGCTTCAACCTCCCTCTCCTGCCCCATGTACAGCCTGTCTAGCCACATGGTTTGTCCTAGTCCAGGTGAACTACGTCCCCACATGGGCATCTTTACGTGTGCCTCTGTGTCTGACTGTCCTCTCTGTCCCTCCTCTATCTGATCTGACATAGACAAGTGTTTTCTTTAAAGCCTGGCTCCAGTGTTGCCATCTCTGTGTGGCTTTCCCTTCCCTCTCTCCCAAGATCCTGTGGGCAAACGTTTATTGCAGTTAGAGTGTTGTCTATCTTCTCCATTCCTCTGAGTACCCACCATCAAATTCAGACTATGCATTCCAGTGACATTTGTCTCTGAATCCCCAGTGGAACCTAATAGATGTTGAGTAATTATTCACAGACATTCATGCATAGCATTGGCTGCCCCAACACGGGCTGAGCTCCACCTCTGGAAAACTGGACCTGGTTACGCAGCCTCTGAGTTCCTGTTGTCATGTACACAGCAAATAACCCCCTGCTAAGACCCGAATGGAAGTGCAGTGATTGCTGGGGAGTGCAGAGGCCTCCGGTATTAGTCAGAGTTCTAGTCCAGAGCTGCATCCCTACGGCAAGGCCCCCGTGCCTGTTGAGCATCATGAAAGAGTGAAGGCTTTTCTTCTCGATGAGTTGTTTCTGCCCGGGGCCAACTCAGCTCCAAGAGAACTGAGCTGGACTCCATTTCTGCCTTATGCTTAGGACAGCAACAGTCACAGTAACATTCCTACGGTCTAATTTTAATACTGGTGATGCTACAAGAGGCAAGAAAAAAATTAGCTGGATTATCTGTTTCCAAGAGCAACTCACAGAGCTAGCATTTTGGAGAAGGGGGAAGAAAAAACCCTTTTGGTCTTGATCAGAACACATGCAATGTGGCCACAATTAGAAATAAACCAGACAACCCATGTAAGTAGTTAAGCAATTGCTTTCTAAAATGATGCCAGTACCTTGGAAAGCTATCAGTTTCTCACCCATAAGGTAGGAACGTACAGTGGGTAAAACTGTAGGGACCCACCAGACCCATCTAATGAGAAATGAGTGGGAACTCACAGTCCATCTTTCTCGTGACACCGCCATCTACTGAAACCTCCAGCTCCTCTCTCTGTCTCCCACATCTGCAGTCCCACGATCAGCTTCATCTCGGCGTTTTCTTGCCTGGGTCTCATTTCACATCTAATTTACTCTTCTATTCATTGCCGTGAGGTTTCCCACCCTCCTTCCAGAAATTAATTACTGCAATTATCCAACTTTTAATAGCTGCTGATTTGGCATCTGCAGGACATTTTTGAGAAAATGCACCACTACATTTCATTTGCATATTTGAGAGACAGTGCGTGAGAATTAGAATTTTCCTAAATTACTTACTGTGACTTGAATAGAGAAAAAGTATCCTACCAAGTGAAGTCTCATTTGCATACTTAATTTGGCCAATTACCATCGCAGGGTGAGAGAAAGTTCTTCCCCACACACTGATGTGACACCTCAGGGTTCTTATCGGGAACCCGGGCTCATCCAGAGTCTTCATATACTAGGAGACAGAAGGACAGGCCACTGCTCTGCCTCACTTCATCATTCTTCGGTGGAGACTTGCAGTAACATGCTCACCAGCAATCAGTTTGATCGCTAACCACCCAAGCCACTTTGGTTGCTCCCCTTGCCATTGAACTGCATGGTATGAAATACAGCTCAGGAAGCCAGACATGCTCACAGTGAGGCAGCTGCCACTGGGAAGGTGTACAGTGCCAAGATGCATAACCTCACGCCAAGAGCTGCAGGGAGGAGAGGTTTATTCATCAAACACAACCTGCCTTTGGGCCTGAAGTGAGTTTTAGATCTCCTCTCACCACCCCCATGATTTTAGAAAGTTGCACAACTTTCTTGAGCTTCAAGCACCTACACACTGGGCAGAATTTCATGTACTTTAATAACTTGTTATGAATATTGAATAAATAACATTCCTGGAACAGAGGGAGCCCTCCCTGAGTGTTAGTTTCCAACATGCTCCAGGCAGACTCTGTCCTGAACACTAACATAAAGAAAATGAGGTCCTGGGCTTTAGATAACTAAATGGCTCAAAGACATTTGATTTAGGGCTCAAATAATTTTATCCATCAGTTAGGTGTCTGAGGCAAGCATGGTGGCTGGTCTTTAAAGATGCCCCCCAGTAATCCCTCCTTTAGGACACACAAGCCACCCCTCACGTCAGTAGAAGAGACATATGTCCCTCCCTGCTGAATCCAAGCTGAACCTCTGATTCACTTTGACCAATAGAATGCCATGGAAACGATGCTGGCCTGTTCCGGGCAGCAGTCTCTGGAAGGCCTGGCAGCTTCTGTGTTTGTGCTTAGGGAACCCTGAGCTGCTGCTGTGTGACCTGCTAGAAAATCAGGTGTAGGGATGCAGGTAGAGGCCAGATAGAGAGGGCTACATGGAGAAGTCAGGATCCTCCCAACGGCTTAAACGAAGGCAACCCCGTGAACTCCCGTTTGCCCGTAGGACCCGCAGCTGTGCAGGGAAAGACCAGGAGCCCCGGCAGCAGGGAGGCCCGCATTTAACACCAGGCCACCAACTCAGAATCATCAAACGGCAGGTATGTTGTCTGAGACTCAGTTTGCCGCTGGATGAAGTCGGAACAATGGCACTCCCCACTGTGGCACTGGGGGTAAAGAACCCGCCTGCCAAAGCAGGAGAGATGCGGGTTTGACCCCTGGGTCAGGGAGATCCCCTGGAGGAGGCATGGCAACCCACTCCAGTACTCTCGCTTGGAGAATGCTATGGACAGAGGAGCCTGGGGGTTACAGTCCGTGGGGTTGCAGAGTCGGACACGACGGAAGCGACTTAGCGGCGGCAGTCAGGGGAAGGGGCAACACTGGGCCTGCTACATGATAGTTGCGCAAGTCAAGTCATTTCCTTTCACTGCTGCTAATTCAAATGTACGTTTTCCAGGGTTTCTCAGCTTCCAGTTTCTTTCTTAGAACCTCTAGAGAACGTGTTTTAAAAATTGTGAGCACTTCCTGAGAATCTGCCTTGTTCTGAGGCTCGACGCTCTCTCTTGCTCATACAATCTCGGGCCATCAGTGCTGCTGGGTCAGGAGCTGAGAGATGCCTTGCCTTCCCCATCTTCCCACTCCCTGAGTCCTGCTCATCTCAGGGCCTTGCGTCTATCTCACAATAGGTCTCCTGACTCCTTGCTCTTCACACTTTCCCACAGACGCCCCCTTAATTGGGCTCCCATCACGTGTCACCAGACTGTGGACAAGGCTCTCTACCTCCCCAGGCCACCCTCCAGGCAACAAGAGAGATTATAATACAAAAGCCTGGTGGCATACCCCTCCACTCGAGAGAGACTTCGTGTTGGCCGTGGGATGAAACCTGCCCTTGCAGGGCTGCACCTTCCTCCGCCCATCCCCACCTGGTTAATTGCTACTCATTTTTCAGGGCTCTGCCGAAATGTCACTGTCTGAGAGATGGCTTCCCTGACCTCCACCCCTTCCTCTAATTCAGTCACTCAGTCGTGTCCGACTCTGCGATCCCATGGGCTGCAGCACGCCAGGTTCCCTGTCCATCACCAACTCCCGGAGCTTGCTCAGGCTCCTGTCCATCGAGTCGGTGATGCCATCCAACCATCTCATCCTCCATTGTCCCCTTCTCCTCCCGCCTTCAATTTTCCCCAGCAACAGGGTCTTTTCAAATGAGTCAGTTCTTCGTATCTTTAATTAGGTCTTCCCCCCGACTTCCATTCCCATCATTCACTCTCAGCATCCCATTCCCCCCCTTAATATCAGAGTATTAATATCTGGCCTTGTGACGGATTTTAGTGAGCTTAGTACTTAGCCTGTCTGCCTCACCACCACCTCCCAGTCCCCGCCACAGATGCAGGCTCCTTGGACGGCGCTCAGTGCTCGTCGCGCCAGCCCTGCACATCCCGCGCAGCTCTGAGTCAGGGCAACAGGCAGCATCCAAGAGACGAACAGCGAATGGGCACTGAAGGGCTCCTGGTCCCGCCAAAGGTCCGTGCTGTGTGCCCCAGCTATACTGGGCTTGCCGCATGAAGGGAAATAATTTCATTCAAGTTTTGCCTGGTTGTTGTTTTTATACGGTCACTTCATCAACAGAACAATCTGTTCTGAGGGGCCATGGAAGGGTGGGTAGCACTCAATCAAAGGTCTCAGAACCACTGATACTCCCCTGCAGGGACACTTCATGAGCGGGGCTCTGCTAATGCAGAGGACCGGGGGCAAAGGCAAAAAGAGGGAAAGGGAGCCTCTGGCCAGAGGAGCCTAAAAGATCAGTCATGTGAAAAAGACAAGCCCGTGTGTTCATCAACAAGTACCTGAGGGTGATCTTCGTGGGACAAGCGAGGCAGCAGCCTCACCATGATGCACAGGACCCCGGGGTGCATGATCACAGCATCACCGTCATCTGTCCTGCAGAGAGAGGGAAGCAGGACATCAGACTCGAGCTTTATAGTCCCTTTTGCTTTCCACACAACTTTCTGGATCTCTCTAAGACAGGCATATGGTGTGGTGCGCTTAGCTGCTCAGAAGTATCCAACTGTGCGACTCCACGGACGTTAACCCACCAGGCTCCTCTGTCCTCGGGGATTCTCCAGGCAAGAATACTGCAGTGGATTTCCTTGTCCTTCTCCAGGGGATCTTTGCAATCCAGGGATCAAACCCAGCTGTTCTGCATTGCAGGCTGATTCTTTACCATCTGAGCCACCAGGGAAGCCCAAGAATACTGGAGTGGGTAGCCTATACCTTCTCCAGGGGATCTTCCAGACCCAGGAATCAAACCAAGGTCTTCTGCAATGTAGGTGGATTCTTTACCAGCTGAGCTACCAGGGAAGCCTGTCTATATGATCTTGAACTAACTAAGCTGAGCCTAACCCCCCCTAACTGTACAAGAGCTGTGCAACACCATGCTTTCCACATAGTCGCAGAACAATGCCATTGTGCACTGAGACACAGGGCCCAGCACAGAGCTGATGTTCAGTGGAAGCTAGGTTCCTGGACCCCTATCCTCTCTCCACATAGGTGGGAAATGGAGACGCTCTCATTCTTTATTAAACACACACACACACAGGACACTTCTGGCTTCCTTCGAGATGATGTAAGCACCGTCCCACCCTCTGAATGCAACTTAAAACCCACATAGAAAGCATGAGCGGCTCTCCAAGTACTCTGAAATGTAAACCGCAGCAGAGAAGGAAACCAAACCAAAAGCATCCTGGGGCTTCCCCATCCAGCATCCTCCGCAATAGGCTTATAGGGAGAAAGAACTGTGTAGCAGGCGTGGACAGGACAGACTGACCTCTAAGAGAAGGCTCTATTTCTGGTCTAAGGAGCAGGAAAGGAGGCCCCAACAGGTCACAGAGCACGGAGGGGATCCCTGGAGTTTTCTCTGTTGGACTTCTCCATCCTTCTTTCTCACCCATCCTTCAAGAAATCTCCCAGCAGCAGCAGTCAGACTGGTATCTGAAGTTCTTGGGGAGGGGAAACCTCCTCCCTGATCAGAGGAGCTCTGGTCCCAAGAGTCAGGCAAGAATCTCCATTGCTTTTGTCTATTTCCTCTCCCTGCTCAGCCCCAGAGACAGATGCAGCGGTGGGAAGTACGTGGCAGAGCAGATAAACTAAAGCTCTAGCTTTCTAGACAGAGGAGGAAGGAAGGGACTCCAAGGAGCCAGAAAGTGGTGGGAAAACGATGAAGAAGAAGAGATTTAAGAAAGTGAAATCATTAAGTTGTGTATCAACCTCTGGGCTCAATTCTGAGCTGCTCATGAGTGGATCTGACCCTAAACCACATTCCAAAGACTTCGAGAACTGAATTCAGGGGTAAACTACCACCCAAGACTGGCATGGGACAATGAGAAGGCACATCAGCTTGCCCAACGAAATCTTTGAAAACCAGACTGACACTGGACACATGGTCCAAGAAAGGTGGATGAGAATTTGCAGCTTGAACCTCATTGGGTCAATTGCCTGCTAAACAAAATAATCAACATTCTCCAGAAGATGGCAATGAGGGCCAGAATTCATAACATCAAAAATGTCCAGGATACAATCTGAAGTTACTCAGCTTAGAACAAAGGAGGGAAATCACAATATCTCACATGGAAAAATATAACAGATGCCGAGTTGAAGATGACACAGTGGCTGGAATTATCAGAAAACAGCAAAAATCGGTGAAACTATAAATTGAAAAACAATAGAGGAAAAATGAAGTAAAGGTCTAGTTATCTGAAAAAGTTTTAAAAACTGAAAAACCATCAGCTAAGGTAGCAAAGAAGGAAAAAAGACATAAATTACTAATATTATAAATGAAAGAGAGACTACCATTGCACACCCCACAGACATTAAAAGGATAAGAAAATATCACAAATAACTCTGTGCACACAAATCTGACAACCTAGATAAAACAGACCGATTCCTTCAAAGCTACAAAATACCAAAAGTAAGCAAGAAGAAATAAATAAGCAGAAGAGTTTTACAACTATTACAAAAACTGAATATGTAGTTGAAAACCTTTCCACAAAGAAAACTCCAGGCCCAGATGTTTCCACTGGTGAATTTTACCATACATTTAAAAGGTAAATAACACCAATTCTATACAACTTCTTCAAAATATATAAGAGAACACTTCTGAATGCATTTGTGAGACCAGTGTGACTCTGATATCAAAAGCAGAAAAAGCCAGTACCTGCCAACATCGCCTGTAAAAACGGGTGCAAAGTCTCCACAAGCCATTGCAAAACAAATATAACCAGACACAAAATAAACGAGGCATTGTGGCCGGTCTGCCTTATCCTGCAAGGCTGGTTCACTGGTCAAAAATGAGCCAACATAATCTATTATATTATTAAATTAAAGAGAAAGAATATGATCATATGTGGAAAAAAAAAACATTAAAAAAATTCAACATCTGTTCATAATTTTTAAAAAAGCTCTCGGTGAAACAGACATAGAAGGAATCATCCATAACTTGGCAGTGTACATCTACCAAAGAAACTCAGCTAATAGAATATTTGATACTGAAAGACTGAAGACCTTCTCTTCAAGCTTAAAGACAAGGCAAGTACATCCTCTCTCACCATTCCTATGCAACATCATGCTGAAACAATGGATTGGAAAGGAAGGTATAAAACTGTCACTATTCACAGACGATATGATTGTCACATAGAAAGAAAAAATCCCAAGCAATCTATTTTAAAAAAATAAAAGCTCCTAGAAAAAATAAATGAATTAGCATGGATGCACAGTGACATACAGAAATTGATCCCATTCCTACTAGAAGTAAACAGTTGGGATACAAAACATTTAAAATATCATTTAAAATCATGCTCCCAAAACATGCGAATAAATCTAATTTTAAAAATGTGCTTGCTCTGTATGCTGAATACTATAGACCTTGATTTTTTTTAAAAAAAAAATCATAGATTTATATAAATGGAAAAACAGTCTGTTTATGGATTGGAATACTCAATGTAGTTAAGGTCTTAATCCTCTCCAAATTCATCTATAGACGCTGTTCAATACAATTCCAATCAGAATCCCAGCAGGATTTTTGTAGGCATAGGCAAACCGATTGTTAAATTTCAACCTGTGAAAGACACTTAAAAAATGAAACAAAAAGTTATAGACTGGGAGAAAATATTTTCATCCACACAATGGAATACTACTCAGTAATAAAAATGTAAGAACTGCTGATACAACAAGCTGGATGGATCTCAAAGGCCTTATGCTGAGTTTAAAAAGCTAGCTTCAAAAGGCTACACACTTGTGCTTGTGTTTACATGTTATTCTGAAAAAGATGAAACTAAAGGAATAGATCAGTGGTTGCCTGGGGTTAGGGGTTGCAAAAGGGTTTCATTATGAAGGGACAGCACTCAGAGCTATCTGAATGGGTGGGACTGTTTGTTCTTATCCTGATTGGGGCGGCCGTCACAAGACGCTACACATGACTTAAGACCCACAGGGCTCTACACCAAGAAAAAGCCTTGGAGTGCATGCTAATTGGGAAAATAGCAAAATACACAGAAAACAAAGGAAAAAAAATCACAAGACGAATCCTGAATCACACACACTTGATTTTCAAACATCTTGCCTCTAGCATTGCTTTAACAACCCACAATAATACTGTTCTTGGCACCACCAGCCCTGAAGAATGGCTAAGGCGCCAGGAGTGCTTCTAACACTTGGTGTTAATTTAGCCAGTTCAGTACTGAACAAATATTTGTTGACCTAAGTATCTTCCTGGCATGCTGGATACATCTATGAGCTAAACAAAGTAAAACCCATACCTGCTAAGTGAGGAGAAGGGTATAGACAATAAAGGTAAACATAATAAATAGGTAAATGACAAATAATAAAAATTACTATTGCTATATAAGTTTTACTTAAGTAGTATTATAAAGTATATACTAAATGCATGTCATATATTATTATATGGTATATTTAATAATGTAATAGAATAATAAAGAAGAAGTTACATATTATGAAGAAAGATGATAAATGTTATGGAAAAAACAGAAAAGAGAAAGAATTTAGAACATTGGGTGTAAGAGGGGGAAAATTTACAATTTTAACTTGGGTGGTAGAGTTGGCTTCTTTGGAAAGGTAACATTTGGATGGCCTTGACAAAGGGGATGCAGATATACAGAGGAAAAGCATTTTAAGCAAAGAGGATAGCCAGGGCAAAAGCCCGCAAAGTAGGGGTATATCTGACCTGTTCCAGGAGCAGCAAGGAAGCCCGCATTATTCCTCCCATACTAAAGCCACACAAAGAAGAGAAAATTACAGACCAATATCCCTCATTAATATACATGCAAAAAACCCTCAACCAAAAACTAGCAAAACAAACCCAACAGCCTAGGACTGGATACCGTGATGTGTGGGATTCGTCCCAGAAAGCAGGAGTGGTTCAACACTAAAAACAATCCGTGCAGCACACCACGTTAATAGACAAAGGAAGAAAAGGATCGCCTCAAATGACAGAGAACATTTGACGATAGTCAATACCCCTTCATGATTTAAAAAGACACCTGACCCAATGTCCTGTCCACCTTCTCCAGACCCACAGTGTGGACTGGCTGGCCTAGAAGTACGTCATGCATCCCAGGTGGAAGGATCTGGGAAGTACCGGAGAAGTTCAGCATGGTCCATCACCATGGCAGCTGCCATTTATTGAGCTCTGCTGCGGTGTGTGGTATTGTGTGTGTGGTAATGTGTGTGAGAGTGTGTGTGTGTGTGTGGTAATGTGTGTGAGAGTGTGTGTGTGTGTGTGGTATTGTGTGTGTGAGTGTGTGTGTTGTGTGTGTGTGGTATTGTGTGTGTGAGTGTGTGTGTGTGTGTGTGTGTGTGTGGTATTGTGTGTGTGTGTGATCCACGCTATGAGGGGCGTGGTGTGTGTGCTTCGTGGCATTATATATTCTGTATTTTGGAAGTCACAGTATATACTTAGTATTTATATAATATATATCTTCTATTTTGTAAAAAATGTTACTGCATCATAGTTACATAGATTAACTAATGCTTCTGAGGGCTTCCCTGGTGGTTCAGATGGAAAGGAATCTGTCTGCATGGGGGAGATCTGGGTTCGATCCCTGAGTTGGGACAATCCCCTGGAGAAAGAAATGGCAAGCCCCTCCAGTATTCTTGCCTGGAGAACTCCTTGGACAGAGGAACCTGGTGAGTGAGCTACAGTTCATGGGGTCACAAAGTGTCAGACATGACTAAGCGACTGACACTCACACGCCCACAATGCTTCCGAAGAGCAAAGCACAGTCCCTGGGCACAAGCGCTCAGTAAACAGCAGCTGCGATCACTGTGCCTAAAGGCAGCATCCTCTCCAGCGCTCACCTCGCAGCAGCCCTCCATGCGACACTCTTACTATCCCTCACTCAAACTGAGAAATCAAGGCACAGTGCGAGGAAGCCAAAGTCTCAAGGAGCACAGCCACTGAGGTGTAGAATACACAGGCCTGAGCCTAAGGCCACAGCTTTCGTCTTCCTCCTGGAGACCGGGGCCCACTGTATAGACACAGCTGAGCCCAGTCGATCGCCCAGGGGGGTGCCAAGCGTCAGTGGAGGGCACAGGTGAGCATCCTGTGCCCCATGTCCAGCCCACTGCCCTGTCCTTTACCCCACAGAAGAGCCTGGGGTTGCACTTCCTCTTTTCTAACCATTAGGGAAGGTCAAGGGTGATGCGTTTATTTTAATGAGAAAAAATTGTTCTATTTATGAAATCTGACTCTCATACATTTAATAATTACTCATTGTAAAATCAGGATGACATTTGACACAGGAGTTATCTATAAAGAATCAGGTCTGATGCCATCTACAAGTTAGTGCCCAAACCTTAAATTGCAGGCTATTGTGTCAGAACATTCAGCAGATCATCACTATTATTGTGGGAGTATCCAGAGAAAGCAGGGCAAATACACACACACCCACACACACGCGTAGAGGCTTTGAAGGCAGACACCAGCACCATGGTACCGTGAAACGCTCCCTTTGTTTCTCTTGCTTCCGAACGACATTCATCCCTGCACAGAGCTTCCTGCGCTCACCCCACCAGGACGCTGGGGAGACCCACACATCTGTGTATCTGAAGGCGGCTGAATGGGACGTAGAGGAGGCAGGGTTAGTCACTCAGTCGTGTCCAACTCTGACTCCGTGGACCACAGCCCACCAGGCTCCTCTGTCCATGCGATTCTTCAGGCAAGAATACTCCAGGGAGAGGAGCCAGAACCAGGGACACAGGCAGTGCTGGGGCCGGGGCCCCCCCACAGCCACAGCCGCCGAGCCCATGGCTGCAGCTGGCTGCAGCGACAGACGTGGCACACAGGTCATAGGCCCCCGGCCACAGCGGTGCCGCAGCCACGGGGAGCCGGGCGGCCACGGCAGCAGGGCCCACGACGCTGGTCCCCCCAGCCAAAGCTGCGCCCACAGCTCCAGGCTCCTCCCTCCCAGCAACAGCACTTATGAACGCGGCAACCCTGGGAGCAGCGAAGACACCAGCAACCCTGGTTCCCCCACTTTCCCACAGTGGCAGCAGCGCCCATGACCCAGGTGACCCCAGACGTGGGGTGCCTGCCACGCCAGTGCCCCAGGCGGAAGTGCCAGTGACGGCAGCAGCCCTGGCAGCACTAAGGCACCAGCCGACCTAGAGGAAGAGCAGGGACGGGGAGACGCAGGGACACCCCTGGCAGAGCTGCTGCAGGTGGAAAGCGCTGGAATCAAACACAGCCAGAGGCCACCAAGAGAAACCCAAAACTTGGGCTACAGCACCACCTACTGAAAAGCAAAGGAAAAGCCTTTTAATTGGGAGCTTGAATTGTTAGACTCAAAGTAAAGAAAGCTTCACCTAAAGAAGAAAGACATTTCCTCCTTCAAATGCACCGGCAGAGGAAAAACTCATCAAAGCACAAAAACCAGGATAACACAGTGTCACAGGAAGAAAATAGCAACTCTCCAGAAACTAAACTTAAAGCCTCAGAAGACTGTGATCCAACTGACAGAATTCAGAATAGCTGTCATGGAGAAAACTCATCAACTACAAGAATACTCAGGAAGGCAACTCAATGAGTCAAGAGTAAAATTAATAAACAGAAGGAGTACTTTACCAAAGAGATTGCAACTCTTAAAAAGAACCAGTGGAAATTCTGGAGCTGAAAAACTCAATNAAAAAAAAAAGAAAATTATAGGCCAATGTCTTTGGTAAACGTAGATGCAAACATTCTCAACAAAATAGTAGCAAACTAAAGGCAACAGTATACCAAAAGGATTATACGGCATCATCATGTGGGATTTATTCTAAGGATACAAGTGTGAGTCAACATCCGCAAACCACTCAATATGATACACCATATAAACAAAAGGATACAAATCATATGAGTATCTCAACAGATGCAAGAAAAGCATCTGTCAAGATCCAACATCCATTTATGATTTTTAAAACTCTCAATAAAATGAATAAAGGTCATAAATAACTTATATGTCAAATCCAGCTAACATCTTACTGAACAGTGAAAGAAAGCATTTTCTCTTAGATTAGAAACAACTATACCCACTCTCAGCACTCTTATTTACTATAGTATTGGAAGAATTAACATAGTTAAAATTTCCATACTACCAAAAGCAATTGACAGCTTCAGTGCAATTCCTATCAAAATTTCAACAATGTTTTTCACAGAAATAGAATGTAAAAGTTCTAAAATTTGTATGGAACCACAGAAGGGCTTGAATACCCAAAGCAATTCTGAGAAAGAAAGGACAAAGCTGAAGGTGTCACACTCTCTAATTTCAAATTATACTACAAAACTATAGTAATCAAAACGTATATAAAGAACTCATGCAACTCAACAACAAAAGAACAATTTTTTTAAATGGACAGAACTCTAAGTAGACATTCCAAAGAATACACACAGGTGGCCAACAGGCACCTGAAAAAAGTTTCAACATTACTAATTATTAGGAAAATGCAAAGCAAAATCACAGTAAGATATAACCTCATGCCCAATAGGGTGGCTATTATGAAAAAAAAAAAAAAAAGATAGGCAATAAGAAGTATCTTGAGGGTACAGAGAAAAGGAACCCTCATACACCTGTTGGTGGGAATGTAAATAAGCATCATCGAGATTCTGCAAAAAATTAAGAACAGAACCACCATATGGTCCAACTATTCTGCTTTTGGGTATTTATCCAAAGGATACGAAAACACTAATTCAAAGAGATACATACACTGCTACACTCACTGCAACTTTATTTACAATAGCCAAGATAAGGAAATGATCTAAGTGCCCATCCACAGATCAATGGATAAGAAGATGTGATACACAGGCTCACACACAGTGGGATACGACACAGCCGTAAAAATGCGAGATCTTGCCATTTACAACATAAATGGACCTCGAGGGTATTATGTTACTTGAAATGTCAGATGGAAAAGATAGTGTGTGATTTCACTCATATATGGAATGTAAAAAGTACAAAAATAAGTGAATAAATCGAACAAAACAAAAACAAACCCATAGAAGGAATTCCCTAGCCGCCAGTGGTTAGACTCCATGCTTCCACTGCAGGAATCTCACTTTCCCTGGTTGGGGAACTAAGATCGCATATGCTGTGCAGCCAAAAAAAAAAAAGGAAACAGAATAAAAACATAGATACAGATAACAGATTGGCGGTCAGAGGAAGGGAAGGAGGGTTGCAGGAGGGCAAAACGGGTAAGATGGATCAACTGTATGGTGACGAACGGAACCAGATTTTTGGTGGCAAGCACACTATAGTATACGCGGAAGTCGACTTAGAATGTTGTACACATGAAACATACAGCTATAAACCAATGTCACCTCAATTTTTAAAAGGTGCAGAGTCTAATAGACCTCTGTCCAAAGAAGATACACAAGTAGCCAGTAAGTATGTGAAAAGATTCTCAATATCAACAGCCTTCAAGGAAATGAAAATCAAAAGCCCAATAAGATACCACATCATCCCCATTAGGAGGGCTATAGTCAAAGAGATAATGACAAGAGTTGACAAAAAGAGGTTCAAACTAAACCCTCACACGCTACTAGCAAGAACATAAGACGGTGCAGTCGCTCTGGACAGTGATTTGTAGTTCCGAAAAAGGTTAAGCATCGAGTTACCGTACGATTTAGTCACACTACTGTTGGGCATCCAGCCAAGAGATACAGAAACATGTATCCACAAACATCTTGTTCCTGAGTGTTCATAGCAGTTTGTTCATAATAGCCCTAAAGTGAAAACAACACAAAAGCCCGTCAGCTGTTATGTGGACGTTGCCTGTGGGACACACCCTGGAATGCTGCTGCTGCTGCTGCTGCTGCTGAGTCGCTTCAGTCGTGTCCGACTCTGTGCAACCCCAGAGACGGCAGCCCACCAGGCTCCCCCGTCCCTGGGATTCTCCAGGCAAGAACACTGGAGTGGGCTGCCATTTCCTTCTCCAATGCATGAAAGTGAAAGGTGAAAGGGAAGTCGTTCATTCGTGTCTAACTCTTCGAGACCACATGGACTGCAGCCCACAGGCTCCTCCGTCCATAGCATTTTCCAGGCAAGAGTGCTGGAGTGGGGGGCCACTGGATTACATGTCAATAAAAAGAATTAAGTACTGATACATGCTCCCGCATGGATGCACCTTGAAAACATTGTGCTAAATGAAAGAACCAGAAACAAAGAAACCACATACTCTACTATCCTGTTTATATGATATATCTAGAATGGACAAGTCAGGAGAGACAGGAAATAAATTAATGCTTGCCTGGGACTGGAGGCAGGGGTGGAAGAAATGGAAAATAATGGATAATGGAGTTTCCTTTTTGTGTGATAAAAATGTTCTAATCAATTGTGGTAATGATCATATAATTCTGTGAATATACAAGAAAAACATTCAATTGTACATTTTAAATGGGCAGATTTTATGGTGTTATGTCTCAATAAAGAAGCTGCTCTTTAAAAAAAAAAAGAGATAAAAGAAAAAAGAATAAATTTTCTCACAAGAAAACATCAGGGTCCTGAGGTTTTACTGGCAAGTTCTATTACATAGCTAAGAGGGAACACCGCCCAACTGATTAGGCTAGCATAAATTTGACAGTAAAAATAGTAAAGAAAGTGTGAAAGGCTGAACTTTCTCACAAACAAAAAATATTTTTAAAAAGTCAGCAAATCAAATCTAGCAATAATTATATCATGAGCAAATTCTGAAGGAATGGAAGGTCAGAAAACAAATTGATTTACCAGATTAACCAATGCAACAAGAACAATCATGATTATCACAGTGGTTGGAGAATTGACATCCAACCCCTCACCACCAGCTCCCAGTACTGATGTCTGGTTGACACACTCGGTGCTCACTTTGGATAAACATGTACAATGTCTTTCAGAAGAGAATCCTGTGGTGTTAAGGGCGACATGACCTGGAGAGGTGGCGGGCAGGATAGTTGACTGCAATATTAACTTTTGTCTTATCATTGACGCTTCAGAGGAATGGAAAAAAAAAAGATACCAACTATTCTGTTGCTTTGTTCGTTCATTTCCCCCCTCCTGATGCAAGGCGGGTGGGTGGTTCTTTGTGCTCCCTTACTTTAGTGGAATTCTGTGTTATAGGAATGAAAGCAAAAAGTTGTTTATCAAAGTCAGGCCCTTGAGAAGATTAGCCTGCAGAAGAGATGTCCTTGTTAGGGGAAATGGAAGCAGCAAGAGAGGACAAGAGTCCCATGATTGGGAAGGATGCTATGGTTTGTGTCTCACAAGCCAAGGACATCACCCAGGCCCCAGCAGTGCCCTGGCAGGCAGGAGATGCCATCTAGGAAGGCAAAGGCTACTCAGCGCACCGAAGAGGCTGGGCCCAGGCATGTAGGCTCCGAGGCACAGCAAAGAAGCCAAAGGAGAAAGGGAGCCTGTGCGCAGCAGAGCTCTGCCCTCCCTTTCCAAGATCAGGTAAGCTTCCCTGGTTCTCGGTGACTCATCAGCATCCCCCGACCCTGAACTGGGTCAGACTGGTTTTCTGCCAGCTCTCAGGGAAGGGGGGTGACGTTAACTTGATTTAAAGAAGAAAAGAAAAGGCAAAGTTAACCAAGACAAAGTTAACTCGATTTAAAGGAAAGAAAATCACGCTGTCACCAGCAAAGCCCACGGGGATCCCCAGGAAACATAAGGTGGAATCTGGGTGATAAGATAAGGTCTGCCCTCTTCCTTTGTGTCTAGTCTAGTCTCACTTGTTCACTGGTTACTGCAGGCAGACGCCCTGCCCCGGGCAGGCACTTCAGACCGGAGTTCCCAGTGCAAAACGGCCGTGCAGGACGCGGCCACGCGCAGATCCGGTGCGGAAGCGAGGTGCGCGATCCTCCATTCCACGCGGTGGCAGTGGGCCCTGTGCGGAGGTGGTGGGCCCAGCCCTGCAGTCTCCAACCCTCCCCTCTACACAGGATCCCTAAAGGCAGCCCCACCCCAGGCTTGTCCAGAGAGCAAGAGAGCTTGCACCTCTCCATTCTCTGTTAAAAGAAGAAAGGTTTCCTTTGCTTCTGAAACCAGTTTGGTCTCCTATTGGCTTAAACATCAGATAGGAGGACCCTTGCTGGGAATGGACTCAGGAGGGTTAGTAGCAGTGTAACTTTCCGCACACCCACTTTGTACTACGCATGTGTGGGATATGTGCCCGGGACACGGGAGACAGACACACCGAGGACAGATTAGGGAAGCAGGCAGCAAAGCTCTACCTCTCTTCCAGGTCTGGCCACTGCTTGAAGCTGCTCTGGGGGTCACTGCCAGGTTCTGCCCTCTGAGGGTCCACCGCTAGCTCCTGCCTGGTCCTTGGAGCCTCCTTCAGGTCCCTGCGCAGGTGGAGGGTGCCTCGGGCCATGCTGTCCAGAAAGCTGAGGATCTGCAGGCAGCTCTGGACCTTGGGCGGGAGCAGGCCGGCAGAGGAAAAGGCCGCACTCAGCAGATCAGCAAGTGGCCTGGCCTTGGTGTCTTCCCAGGAGGGCGGAGGGTTGTCCTCTTCCTCCAGGGCCCCAAAACAGCCCAGCAAGCAGAGGTCCTCGGCCAGCTTCTCAAAGAGCCCGGTCCTCCTAAAGAAGTCACCGTTGACAGGGTCCAGGTGCAGTGCAGCTGACAAAACACAGAGGCTGTGCAGGACAAGGTCCAGGGTCTGGCTGGGGGACACGGCCCTCCACGTCGGCAGTGGGGGCTCCTGGAGAGACCCCTCCAGGTCAGAGAGAAGGGACAGCAGCCCGTTGAACCCACTGGAGACTCTGAAAGCAGCGCGGCCTTTGGGGGTCTCCAGGATCCGGAGCAGAGACTGAAACCAATGAGATAAAAGTGAGTGGGGTCCAGGCGGCAGGTCTCTATCGCTGAGCTGCAGCCCCCGCTGCCAGAGTGGTCCTGACGCTCCTCCAGGATCCGTGCCAGGGGAGCAGCAAGCTCCCGCGGGCAATCCTGAGATACTGGGAGGCCTGCACTGTCCCTCTTTGTTTCAGTTTCGAGTTGCCCCTCCGTGTCTTTGTTCAGATGGTTGCTCTTAAAGCCTATGCTGCTTTACAGGGTTGGGTTACTGCCATATCTCAAGTGCATCTCTCTCCACAAACCCTTCTCTGACCCTCACTTATACTCATCCCAGGCTGAGTGCTCATGCCTCTAACTCCCCAGTCAGAACTCTCAGCATCCTGCATGGAAGCTATTTGAAAACTGTCACAGCCTTCCTCTAGTTGGAAGTGACATGAAATCAGGCTTGTTCTTCGCTGTGGATTATGGTACCTACTTAATAAATACTTGCTAAACTCATGGAATGAACAATTTTCTATATTGCAAAAGGAAACAGTGAAATCTATACAAAGCAGTTTATTACTATTCACCTTCCTCTGTGTGCAAGCACAGGTATTTTTAATAAATGGAAGGTAGTCAGACAAATCTACTTAAAAGCTGGTGTGACTACAAAAGGGAATTCAGGTGAAGAGAAATCCTTCGTGGAGGGAAACATATAGGTATAGCATGTACTAGAGAGCATGTGTGGAGTTTAGGCTGTTACAATGCACACGCTAGAATCTACCTTTGCAAGACTGCTGAGGTCTTTCTGGACAGCCAGACTTTTAATTCCCTCTGGAATCAAACACTTACTAAGCACTTCCAAGGCACCATTCTTTGGTCCTAGTACCCATGATATACCCTAGGTGTTCAGTAAATGTTTTAGAAGGAAAGAAGGACTGCACTTAAGAAGTTCTCATTCTGGGCTAAAGTCTCACACCTAACAGTGAGGAATGGATGGATGATTTTAGATAAATATCAAAAGCCTCTAGATTTTGGCATTTAGTTGTTTACTATTCGTGAAAATTGAGTGGGACTCCATCAAACACCCAGGTTTCTTAAGCACGTTTCCCGGAAAATGACTAGTCCCTGTAGTTTTGCTAGTAGGTGCTGGAGGAGCACTGGAGTTCTTTCACCCTTTACGACGTTTAATGCTCTGGTGACACAGGAAAGAGGATTTTCTTGGCAGGCACAATTTAAAGTCAGTTTCAGGATGCTTGAAAAAAAGGTTCCAAGAGAAAAAAGTAAGGGAAAAAAAGTTTCTAATTTGGGAGAGATGGGTGACACTGTGTCTTAAATGGGTGGTTTAGGGCGATAGTCTGTGGCAGTACATGAAAGTCCAGTGACAAAGAGAAAGCTGACGGGTCAGAAAAGGGAGCAAAGGGACCAGACGTCTAAATTCTCATACAGAGAAAGTCAAATAGAAACTCAGTAAAGTTACAGATAAATATGAAATATGAAGTCATGTACTTTGCGGGGGAAAGTCATTTTCTAGCTCTATCTCTAAAATGCTGGTAACTCCAACCTAACACTAGTGTTTATCTGAAACACTATGATGTGTACCACTAGAGCCCAAATTTTGTTATCTAAGATTATATTTTGCTACAAGAAGCTTGAACTGCTTGGCGGATGGTGAACCCAGGCGTGGGGTAGGAAAGCGTGAAATGAGCCAGAACGAAGCTAATGCCCACAAGCAAGGACTCTTTCAAAGACGGAGAGAAATGATGACCAAGAAGCTGCTTAGAGTGTTCCCACTGCCCGTCAGTGACATTTCAAGTAAACAAAACAAAGATTGTAGAAACTAGGAGAATCTATACAAGGCCAAAGGTCATGATTACGCTCAAAACGGACAAATTATCATATAGAGTGAGGTAGAAAGATTCATCTGTACCAATACGGGCCAATTGATCTTTTCCCAGTTATAGGAAAAGGAAATGCGTGACTTACGGTGGTTAGATCAATGATTGCCCGCCACAGCCCTGGGGGAGGGCTGTGGGGAAATTGAATTATTTTGTTCTTTAAAAGAAACTCAGCATCAGGGTCACCCACTAACAGGGGATCAAATCAGAGTCATGGGACATGGTTCAGGGAAATGGGCTTTCCAGACTGTCTGACAGACAGAGGCAAATTGAAGCACTAAGGCCTGGTGTTTCTAGTGATAGCTGCTTTCTCCTCCTAAGTGAGGATATGACTTACCTATTTCTCTTGCTGTTTAGTCACTAAGTCGTGTCTGACTCTCTTTGCAACCCCATGGGTTATAGCCTGACGTGCTCCTCCATCCTTGGGGATTTCTCAGGCCAGAATACTGGAGCAGGTTGCCATTCCCTTTTCCAGGGCAGCTTCCTGACTCAGGGATCAAACCCGTGTGTACTGCACTGGCAGGCAGCTTCTTTACCACTGAGCCAACAGGGAAGTCAACTACTTCTGTATTTGGCTCAAAACTCAGGAAAGATTGCATTCATAGACAGGTCCTTAAAGAGAAGATTATATGCAGAACAGATTCTCCAGGATAGTAATGTTGGTGAATGTAAAAGCTTATGGTTTAGCAGCACAGAGTTCCCTAGACTAGGCAGGGACTTTCTCTGAATACACAGCATCACTGCCTTCCCCAAATGCCACCCCCAACCCTGGGACTCTGGGGCCAGTCCTCTGTGCCTGCCTTGTAACAGCAACTCACTCTGGACAGAACTAGTGCTTCTTTACCGAGGTGGAAGCGCTCTAACCTTCAAGCATGCTGAGTGGCGGTGGTCTCTCCCTGCCATCTGATAATCCACGTGAAGGCTGACTGACCATTCGCCTTGGTCAGTGTGGTTCAGCACTGTCTCAGCCTGTCTCAATGTGACTAGTGCCATGAGAAAATAAATAACGTACCGACACATCAAGAAATCTGAGCTCTAGGGTGTTAAACTGTCTAAGTTTACATGAGTGCTTTCAATAGCTCTGAAAACCACTATTACGTTATTCAGGGCGAACGGAATGAATGGAAGTCTTCTGTTTATCACATGACACGTGACAAACACCCAAAAGAGAGAATGATTAACAAATAAAACTAATCAGATTATAAGCAATTGTCTGAGTGCTAGATGACCACTAAAACTCCCCTCTTCACTTAAGAAACCACCTTCCAATTGTCCAGTTTTATACCAAATATTGCTCATCAGATCTCCGTCATTCCGAGTGCTGAGGGCAGATATTTTAAAAAGAGAGCAACACGATAATAGCCATCCTTATGATCTGTGTCTCTCAGAGGGTCTATCCCCTTAATTCCTAGCTGGCACTTTTCTCCTGCTATAGGGAGGGGGAAGGAATGGCTGTCCTTAATTGTTGCTTTGTTTGATTTATTAAATTCAGAGTCATTATCTAAAATGGGGGTAATGTCATTAGAACTCAGGCTTCTCTATTATTTCTTGGGATGGGGTTAATTTCATATTTGCAGAGTCATAAAGTAAAGAGTCCAAAATCTAATTACAAAGACTTAATTTCATAGCAACTAAAGAGAAACATTTCTATCATAAAGGAAAATAAATACTGCGCTACTTCGGGAAACGATTTGTCAGGAACTGGGGGCCTAGGAGGAGGGTCTCCATTACTGTCATTCAACTTTGCATGATAATGCATCACCTAGGCTTGCAAGTCTGTGGAAGGGAGTAAATTTAATCAGCTGAAGTCAAAGTAATCAGGCTAGGGTTGACACATTTCAGGAAAGGTCAGCGTTAAGCACATTTTCTCCTCCTTAACTCAGTTACCATGTCATCGTCTCTGAGTTAGTATTCCTCCAGCTTGAATCTATAAAATGGATGTCTGCTGCAAAGCGCTAACTATGTTAAGACTAACAGGATTTATTTCACATTCTATTATTTGTTATTCCTCATAATTTTCCATGTGTCATGCTGGAAGACGGGTGAGGTAATGCAATTAAGCTCAGAGTTGAACAGCTAAATGTATATTAGCAAATCAATCTGAATTTGTGCATAACCCAATCATGGTCCCACTGGCTGTGGAGAGGAAATTCATTTGCTTACATTATTCTTTAACTCGGTTATCATTTGCCAGAATTAGGTGGTGAAGTCACATGTGCTTCTGTATTGGTATAGAAGCACCACTGGATTTTTGGAAGCAACTGCCTTAAGTCACATGTTTCTGGCGGAATTTTCTCCTCCAGAGCAGCTGGCTGGTTCTCAGGGAGGGCAGTGAGGGTGAATATACTTCAGAGATGGGAACCCTTGCTCAGGTGGCGGGGCGGAGGGTCTTGCCTTTGAGGCCCCCACATTCCGTCACTTCCCCTTCACTCTACATCTGACCCACTTTGCAGGCACAGAGCAGGCATACTCTCAACTACCAAAACGGGAAATCTAGCCAGAACTAATTTTACATCTTTGTTTCCCAAGAGGTTCCCAAAGTGATTTAAAACAAAGGCCTGTCTCACATCAGATTCCAGCAAATGTTGGCTAGTTGCTCATAGGACTCGATGGTGGGCAAGGCTGGAACAGGCTCTGGGGCCCAGTCATTCCCCACAACCCACCAGAGCGTCAGTGGGTTATCAGCCTGGTCCCGGAAAAGCCATGGAGGTGCCAGGCACCCTCCTCACTGCCCAGCAGTAACTTGGTACCCAGGAAGAAGACAGCACGTTGAGCACAGGGTGAAAGTGAAAGTCGCTCAGCCGCGTCTGACTCTCTGCAACCCCAAGGACTATGCAGTCCATGGAGTTCTCCAGGCCAGAATACTGGAGTGGGCAGCCTATCCCTTCTCCAGAGGATCTTCCCGACACAAGAATAAAACCAGGCTCTCCTGCATTGCAGGAGGAATCTTTACCAACTGAGCTATGAGGGAAGCCCAGAGTATGGCTGCGTTAAAAAAGCTCACACAGTATTCATCCCTGATGTACTCTCTTGATAGCGTGATACTGAAATGATATTGAATCTGTAAAACACCATGGCTTCACATGGCTAATTCTGGAAATTCAGTCCTATTACCCAAGGTCTGACAGTCCAGTATGGTGCCTCCGGGCTATCAGGTAAACAAGAGGAACTTTGGAGCAAAGCAGACAGCTTTTCCGTAATAGACACAAAGGTACTGTACTCTCCAAAACTTTCCTCTCCGTGGATCTGTTTGACTATAAATGTGAAAATGCCAGGTACAGTTAGGGATTCCAATTATTCATCCAAGAGAAAATCAAAGTCCTGACTGCCTTGCTCCCTGCCTTCCCTGTCCCTCATTCGAATTAAGTTGGACAGAGACATATGAGAAAAAAATTCAACAAAGAGCATGGTGAAGAGAAAAGATCACCAAATTTTTAGTCACTAACCTTAGATTCAAATTCAACTTCACCTTTGAGTATTAGATCTCTCCAGGCCTCTCTTTACTGCTGCATTAGGACTGGACCACATGAAGCCAAGGCACTTTCCAGCTATAAACTCTGATTCATTCTTGCTATCTCTCTCCCTTCATCTCCCCTCTACACGCTCCCTTCAGACCTGTTACTTCACATAACCATGGAACTCCAGCATCTTTCAAAAGACCTTAAACTTTCCTTTTTTGTTCCATCACCTTCACTGATCTTTTGACCCTGTGATTAAGGCACTGTTTTGGTTCTCGTCATCTATGAAATGCACGGTAACTGCAGTCAAAATGCCACTTCCGCATGGGCTCCTCATGGCACGCTGGCTCTGCCGAGCTCCACAGGCTTAGGTCATCAGAAGACACGATACCACCACCTCAGAGCCTGACACTGGCTTTGCTGAGAAGTTAAGTTGGTAAAATAAACTGTTAAAATGGTTTTATACTGAGATCAGCTCAGTTCAGGTCAGTTCAGTCTCTCAGTCATGTCCGACTCTTTGTGACCCCATGAATCGCAGCACACCAGGCTTCCCCGTCCATCACCAACTCCCGGAGTTCACTCAAACTCATGTCCATCGAGTCAGTGATGCCATCCAGCCATCTCATCCTCTGTCGTCCCCTTCTCCTCCTGCCCCTAATCCTTCCCAGCATCAGGGTCTTTTCTAATGAGTCAACTCTTCACATGAGTTGGCCAAAGTATTGGAGTTTCAGCTTTAGCATCAGGCCTTCCAATGAACACCCAGGACTGATCTCCTTTAGGATGGACTGGTTGGATCCCTTTGCAGTCCAAGGGACTCTCAAGAGTCCTCTCCAACACCGCAGTTCAAAAGCATCAGTTCTTCAGCACTCATCTTTCTTCACAGTCCAACTCTCACATCTATAACATGACCACTGGAAAAACCATAGCCTTGACTAGACGGACCTTTGTTGGCAAAGTAACGTCTCGGCTTTTGAATATGCTATCTAGGTTGGTCATAACTTTCCTTCCAAGGAGTAAGCGTCTTTTAATTTCATGGCTGCAGTCACCATCTGCAGTGATTTTGGAGCCCAAAAAAATAAAGTCTGACACTGTTTCCACTGTTTCCCCATCTATTTCCCATGAAGTGATGGGACCAGATGCCATGATCTTCATTTTCTGAATGTTGAGCTTTAAGCCAACCTTTTCACGCTCCTCTTTCACTTTGATCAAGAGGCTCTTTAGTTCCTCTTCACTTTCTGCCATAAGGGTCCTGTCATCTCATGGCTAACTTTGGTTGAGGGTTTTAATTTGAAAGTGAGAGCAACTTCGTATTATACAAAATTCACCAGTGGTCCAGGATAACATGGTAATGAAATAGGAGTGTGTTTTGCATGCAGGGCTCTTTTGCACACAGACGTGGCAGGTCCCCAAGTCAGTTCTCTGGGGGATATTTGCATTTCAGTCTGCTCTTCTCTTAAACAGCCATAAATGAAAGACAGAGGATTTTTGTTAAAGGTATAACCCCCACAGACAAAAGAAATGGAAAAGCAGGAACAGAAACAAAATTGTGAGAGCTGTAAGGCTGATGATACTTATTATCATCTTTAACTATTTTAAGACAATTTGATGATGGTTAACAATATTATAAATATACATACATATATACGCTTTTCTTTGTTGTCCAAAGGTGACACCCTAGTTTGACTTCTCCCTGTGTAACCACTGTCCCTGTCCCTTTGACTGCCTTTGGCTTCCTCTTCCCAGCTCAGACGTTCCCTCCTCCGTGACCCTTCCTCAAACACGCAGGGCAACGCTGGTTTCTACTTCTCTGTTCCCACGGCAGCCTGCTTTCAGCATCTACCAGGGCATAACCATGCGCATCACCGTGGCTGCTTACTTAATATTAGTCTAGTCTAGAGCTCCCAGTTAGCAAGGGCTGAGTTTCATTCAACTGTGTGTCCCAGACACTCTGCAACAGGCCTTGCTCACTAAAGGCTGGGCAGCTAAGCAAGGCAGCAGCTTGGCCGCCACCAATTCGGGCGCCACTTCCCTAGTCTGCAGTGCGGTTGGGAAGTAACTGCCCAACCAAGGACCACCTTTCCTGGCACCTCATGCATCCAGATGAATCCTGCCCAAAGAAAACTGGACATGCACCAGTTCTACGCCAGAAAAAGAACGTGCACCATTTTCTTTGCTCTCCCTTCCCTTGTCTGCTGGCTGGGTTAGATGCCTAGGTGACAGTTGTCCCTGAACGACCTTCCTCCCAATCACCAACTGGACCACATGTAGGGGGCCTCTAACGTGCCAGGGACCGAGTAGGTGGGATTTACTTGTGACGGCAGCTAGCGCTGCTCCACCTGTAGGGTAAGTTACCCAGTGAAGGAATAAACACGGGCAAATGCCGATCCCTTGCTGTGTGTCCATGGGAAAGCCCGTCACAGGGGAGACTTGACATCACCTTCAGGAGATCCAGTTTCAGCTGTACTTCCCCCTGAGTGGACGAGCACAAAGCGCCCACAATGATGCTCATGTACTCCTCGGTGTTGATGACTGAGAGCTGCTCCAAGATGCCGAGTGAGGCTCCCCGGTAGCACTCATCATCCAGGAAGATCTTGATGAAGGGCACCATGCCGTGGTCTTTCAGGACAACTGGGGACCAGACAGACAGTATTGCTAGAGTGATGGGTATCTTGGGACCTTAGTTTCAATTATAAGGACAGCTTTTCTTTACAATTTCCAAGTTTGTTTGGCTACATATGTATATGTTTTTTCCACCCATTAGAAACTTTTTTTTCAAAATCAGTACTTACTGTTAAAATAAGAAGAGGAATAGAGAAACTATGGAGCTGAGAATTAAAAAGAAAACTGCTTTCTTCTCCAGTGAGAATTCTGCTTTTGAAGCCACCTTCCCCCTTTTCTAAGTAATATAGACTTGGATTGGATGTCCCTCTGACATCTATTTCCACATAATTCCCTAAGCCAGGGCCAATGGCAGTTCTTATCTTATCAGTTCTTATCTCTGCCTAAAGTCTTGTTCAAAGCTAGCCAGAATTTAAGAATGTATTTAATTCATAAGCAGTTTCTTGGGATGGTGGGGGAGCAGAATCAAAGAAATTTGGCTAATGGTATGTTTTTTGTTTAAAAGTAATCCTAAGAATTTCTTCCCCGGGACTGATCTTTGGAGTAATTACATGTAGAATAAGAACCAGGAAGTAATTGGATCATTCAGATGGCATGATGTGGGTTTGAGCTGGTCAACTCCATGAAGCAGAATTTCCCAATTATGGGCCAGGTATTCCTTACATGGAATCGCCTAGCAGGCCTTTTAAAAGTAGCTTTCCGGGCTCTGCCTTGACCTGATAATTAGATCTCTGGGAGGGAAGCTAGGAGTATGTAGCTCCCTTTTAACCAGAACCTCCAGGAAATCTTTTATAGTCTCACATGAGAGATGCTCTACCATAATGAAATAGTTATTCCCGTTTGGCATAGTTGACCTCTGAGGCCCCAAGTAAAGATGCGCCAGATCACCAAACCCATTCCTGTTACTTGGTTGACGCATCTGCTTTATAGTATAATATACATGCATATATTCTATGCATGCATTTTTAAACACGGGAGCCACATGATCTCAGGAAGCTAAAAAAATTTTTTTTAATGAATGAAGCTATTAACTCCATCATGGGCTAGAAGCACATCAAATTATTTCTCTTAAAACTGATGACAATATTTTACAATTTGAATCTTTTTATAAAAGCATCTATAGTCAGTGCAGCAGGATATGAAAAGATTTTTCTGGAGGGAAATGGGGTTTCTGTGGTCTCATGAATTTAAGATAACTCTTTGACTCACAACCGTATTTAGCAACCTAAACAGTAAAAAGTGTCAACTGATGTGTCTACCAATTTACTGATGATCACCAGACATAAAGCAGTAAATGGACATTAGCCGGAGCCATAGTGTTGGCTATTCTTTGGATGCAGCCTTTGAACACTGACATAAATCATCAGGAAATAGTGTTTCCCCAAGCAGTCACAGTGTGAATTTGGTACCATTCTCACCTGCATTCCTAACTGACCCTTTCAGAAGCGTGACCACAGTTTTCAGCATCACACAAGTCAGTTCTCTTTCGGTATCTTGAACTCCAGGATTGATCTCTTTTTTTCCTGCCATATTTAAGAAACAATGAAAAGAAAAATTTTAAGTACATGTGCTATGGCCCCAAATCTCCAATTCCGTCACTTTTCTACCCTCTTTGTTGTCGTTGCTCAGTCACTGGGTCACATCCAACTCTTTGCGATCCCATGGACTGCAGCACACCAGGTTTCCCTGTTCTTCACTGTCTCCTGGCGTTTGCTCAAGCTCGTGTCCGTTGACATGTCCAATATCTATCTTCTTAAAGAAAGATGAATACCATGCTTCCATTATAAAGGAGTGTGCATCCCAACTTGTAAGATGCGACCCTACGATCCCTACAACAGAAGCTCTCCAACTTGAATTGTATCAGAATCCCCTGGAGGCTCATAGAGAATCCAGGGCATGTGCATGGGCATGGTTAGGCAGGAGGAGAACCCAGGCCGGCGCTCCTGCAGCGGAGGCAAGGGGATGCTGCCAAGAAGCCATGGGCATGCAACCCAGCAGGGCGCACAAAAGTGTGGCCAAGCCTAGAGGGGCAAGCTGGGCCAGCAAGGCCCTGGTTGCTGGCCTCTGTTCCAAGTGGGAGACCACTGGGCCCTACAGCCCCACGTGAGCAAGGTGGCTGTGTTCCAGCAGAGCCCAGAGGTGACCCCACACCTGTCCCCACCCAGAGCTCAGGCCTCTCTGAAAGCCCTTTCCCTTTGCACCCCTGAGGCCCTGTCTCCCCACCTACCCACCTACATACTCAGACAATAACTGGCGCAGGAGGTATCTGATAGCTTAGAACTCATCAGGCCTGAGTTAGTCCCATGAGTTGGCTTAAAGTTACACCTATCCCTCTCAACTTATCATGGGGAGGAGCAAGCAAGTTACAGAAAACGGGGAGGCTGCCTGCTCTGTGAAGCCATGGATCCCAAGGGTACTCTCTCTAAGCTTCATGGCACCAGGCGACCCTTGCACGCTCCCTTCTCTCTGTTATGTTGATGGGTGCCGGGGCTGGCACACAGACCAGGCCCAGCTAACACTGACCCTGGCCCATTCCCCACTCCCCCTCCTGATGCTCCAGAGAGGCACCTGACTTCCTCAGGATCTTGGCGTGCTTCCGCAGCTGGGCCAGCAGCAGACCCAGGAGCCCCGAGTCCCGGAAGATGTCAGGGAAGAGCGGGTCGCTGCCGGCAATCCTGAGAATGCTCTGCAGGGCCACGAGGGTGCAGAGTGACTCCGGGCTCTCCTGGATCAGACGCTGCACCTTCCGCAGGATCTCATGGGGCACGTAACGCAGCTCGAACACCAGGGCCTCCAGCATCTGGAAGAAGTGCCTCTGCACCAGGGTCGGCTTCAGGGGCACGATCTCCACAAACTGCGAGATGGGCTGCAGGGTCCACTCCAGCAGGAAGAAGTTGCGGGCGTTCCAGGTCCACATGGTCCTAATGGATGACAGGACTTTGGTGCAGAGGATGGGGTCGCTGACTTTGTGGAAAACATTCTGCAGGACTTGAAAGGCCTGAAGATTCTTCACAGTCACCCCTGAAGATGCAAAAAGGAATCATCCTGCAAGCCATTTCTCCTGACTATGCCCAGAAATATGTGGTTGAATTATCACGAGGATGTGCCATTTAAAGTTTCTACTTTCTAATTCCTGTAGTAAATATCTATCAGAAGTCCAGAGAAGCCATCTGCATAGGCTATGAGTAAGGTTAGCGCTGCATTGCCCAAGACGTGCTGGCTGATTAAGCACTGAAATGTGGCTACTGTGAACCCAGGCGTGCCATGAGAAAAATACACGCCAGATTTCTAAGACATCGCACAAAGAAATGAACACGATGAAACAAAAATTATTTGTATGATCACATTTTTGATGGTAATATTTTGGCTATATAGAGTTAAATAAACTATATTATGAAAAATAATTTAACCTGTTTCTTCTTAATTTTTAAAATTTTGTAGTTAGAACATTTAAAATTATGTAATGTGGCTCACATTATATTTCCATTGGGCAGCATGGGGCTGGAGGACTGGTTTCAATTAGTTAAAATCAAATGATGCTAAAGATTACTAAGCAAAGCCAGTTTCATTTCTAGACAAGCTATTAAATAAAAAGACCATCTGAACCCACCCCCCCTTTTTCTCTCCAGATACAAGGTCAAGCCTCATTCTATCCTGCCCTTGAGACACTTCCTCACAGAACTCTCTACTTCCAGCTCTCTCTGCCTCAGACACTCAAAATGTTTCTGAAACTCTTCTCTAATCCTCACACTGCCCTGTGTATCTGCTGGAGTCAGATCCAGTGGCTTTTCCTACATTGGCCTCACAGCTTTTCACCCTCCGCTTCGTCCTCCTCCTTTCTTCCTTCCTGGCCCACCATCCTTTGCCTTGAACCCTCTCTTGAATGAGACTCTGTGCAGTTTCCTGACTGACCCAGGCAGAGCTAAAGCCCACCCTTCGTGTTATCACTGTTACTATTTATCAGCCAGTTATTGAACAGGTTATAGCTCGGGATTTATCTGACAGTCTCGTAGAGCATCTTTAAGGTACAGACACCTGGCCTGCTCACAGTGGTTTCCAGCATGGTGCAGAGTGGCTGCTGGACAGAAGCATCAGTACATGTGGATTGAATTCATCAGTCAGTCAATCAATCAATATATCATAGAACTAAGGAGGCACTGACTCTGGGCCTGGGTTGCTATTTCAGGGCCATCAGCCCCTGTTAGACAAGCAGATGGCACCAAGTAAGTCACGTCAGAGGTGAGAATGGAAATCACAGACTGTCTCTATTATTTGAGCAAACATTTCCTCTAAGTCTCACCCAGGGCGTTTGGAAAAATGTATTAAGGAGAGATTCTCAATACATAGGTAATCCCCCAAAGGCATGACAGAATCAGGACCCCCTGAGTCACCGACAGCTGCCACATGTCTGTTTCTGCACAGAGAAGCGGGAAACAACCCGCACTGCCTCCTCGGGGCACGAAGCACCCAGGGACACCCAGAGACCCACCAGAAGCCTCGTGATGGAACTTGAAGCCTTCAAGCTGCGGGTAAGTGATGCTGTCGAACACCTTCAGCTCTGACCTCCCACAGGTTGTCAGCCACACCACCAGCCCGAGGAGCTCCTCCAGGTGGGGGTCAGCCTCGCTCTGGGTCAGTCCGTCGTACCTGTGGGGACAGACGAGACCAGCTCCCTGGATGTCTTGGACAGAACAGCCAGGTTTGCTCAAGGTGGTGGTCACAGGGAGGCAGAGCAGCGGTCCTCATCACAGTGATCTTCCGATCACAGTGGTCGGCACGACCCCAAAGATCTCCCCCAGTTTAGCACCGAAAGGCATGGGGCGGGGGGTGGATAAAAGTCACTCTGTGTGCAAGCATCAGCCCTAGATCTAAGGACCTGCAGAAACAGGATACAGGGAATCCTGTATTTCAGGAATCTGAAATATCTCTGTATGCAGAGGAACCTGTGAGCAGAACCACAGCATCGGCTCATGGGAGAGCTGCTTTCCGTGGAAGGACCCCCAAAATGTACGGGCTTCAGGCACCAACAGGCCAGGAGCACCCCCAAAATGAGAGATTTGATATTTCAGAAGAGCAACGACACAAACATCATGGGAAATAATTGGACTTTATTAGATTTCTTCATGCTTATTTCAAGGGTGGGTATTTCTTATGTGTAGTGGGCTGCCTTGCTCTTTTCATGGAGGTATGTCAGGGGTAAAAGTACTGACTTCCATTAAGGCAAAAAGGAAAACAAATGAGCCGATATGGGTCCTTTTTGACATTTCCTGAACAGTTTATTTTCCCTCCTGCCTTCCACAAGAAGTCTGGGGGAAACCAACCAGCCTTTTAACCAAAGAGATATTTAGGAACTGCTATGACAGAGACATCCACGGTAGTAGTCACCAGTCAGTGATGGTCCAGACTCATGTAAAATATGGCATTCTCGTAGAGACATTCCTTGGGCTTCCCTGGTGGCTCAGACAGTAATGAATCCGCCTGCAATGCGGGAGACCTGGGTTCCACCCCTGGATCGGTAAGATCCCCTGGAGAAAGGAATGGCAACCCACTCCAGTACTCTTGCCTGGGAAATCCCATGGACAGCTACAGTGAGCTGTAGTCCATGGGGTCACAAAGAGGCAGACCCGAATGAGTCTAAGACTAAGCGTGTAGAGATGTCCGTTCTGCGTGCGCCTTTGGAGGAAGGCCCTCTGACGTTGTCATCTCCTCCCATTCCTTTGGGATGTCAGTCCCTTATCCGAGTCATCCCTCTAGACTACAAGCCTGACTCTGTATAGCAAAATCAGTGAAGCACAGTGGTAATCTGCGCCCTACCGATGCTCAACGCTGCTCACATTCAGAGCTAAGCCAAGGGAACTCTTGTGGCTTTGCCCTTACAGAGCTTCCCCATAACCAGTGGAAGAGTTCGGGCCATCAGCAGGTTTATTTCACTTCCATCCCTTGGTTTATCCAATCCCTGGACCCAACTTGAAGATGACATAGCAATTCAGAGTGGAGGAAATTAGTCCAGATTTTGTTGAGTCACATCTTTGTGTGTTTCCCGTGGATGAATAATTTGAGAAAAACAGTAGGGGAAGGCCCTCTGAGACAGGGAATGGAAGGAAGCCAGAACATTACCAAGCGAGAGCAGTTGGAGCTTATCCTCCTGGGGACTCTGGAAGGCAGAGTAGAGCCCTCCCACCCAAGGGGCAACTTTGCCGGGTGTACATCCATCAGCTTCTACCAGTCATTGGCAGGGGGGCTAGTCCTGGGGTTTGCTGACCTGTGGGCACTTCCAGCCCACAGCATACAGGCAGAGCTCGTCACAGCCATCCTAGACAGCCTTCCAACAGAGGGCGTGGACTCTGACAGGAAACTGTCAGACTAGCAGGCCTCCAGCGTGTATGCCACGAAAGGGACTTGGTAAAACCGGTACTGAGCTCACCCACTGGTTTCCTAAAGAAGTAACTTCAAACTCAGCTGCACATTGAATTACTTTCACAATAAAAGTCTCTCTGGACACGCTCTATGGAGATTTGTATTTCAGAAGACATTCTGAGAAGCCTCAATATCTTTCTCCAGAGCACCACATATGATCCCGAGGACCTCTGCTTCCGCTGTTTCTTTCCCACCAAGCACAGCCACTTACCGAAGTAACACTTTGAGCAGCAGAGGGTAGCCCTCCCCGGTCTCAAACTCCCGGAACAGAGCTGAAGAGATGGGGTAGGAGTCCTTCACAAAGCCCAAGACGAGGCTCACCACCTCGCCCACCTCAGGAGCGGGGAGGGTGTCCACAAGCCTGGAGAGGTTCTGGAGGGAGATCTTGATGCAATCCATGGCTGCAGGAGGAAACACACCCACGCTGAGCTCAGAGACAATAGCTTTGCTGCGGTGGCCATTCCCTCCCCACCTGATTGTAAATTGTATGTCAAGATGTGAATAAGAATTCATCTAAAAATGCTTCTGTTGCCTCTTGGATCAAGAAGAAGCTTCCTCTCTGAGAAGTATCATTCTGAGAGCCATGCTCTGGGGCCCAGATGGAGAGTAAGTAGAAAAGGAAGAGGATGAAAATCTCTTAGCCCTCTGCCCCTAGTTCCCAGCATGCAGAGGGATCCAGGTCCTTTAGATAACAAGAGGCAAGACACAAGACCTGAGTGTCACGGGAGACCTTAAGGAGGCAATGCTGCGCGGAAATCAGCTCGATGAAAAGTGCAGGGAAGGATATATGAACACGTGGGAGGACGAAGGGCAAAAGAGGGCGTGTTTCAGCTACTAAAGAATTCAGAGCGTTGGAGCCTGGAAGTGTGATCCACAAGGGAGAGGGAGGAAGATGGTCCAGCTGGTGTGTGGCCTGCTATGGAATGCACTATTTACCCCAGAGCTGTGAGAAGCCAGGGGAAGAACTGAGTCAGCAGAAAGATGCCATTGGGTTTGCCATCTGATGGATCGCTGTTTTTAGGGCTCTTTTGTTAGGAGAAGCCTCTTCTGAATGCCAGGAAAGCCACACCAGTGTTCAGGAAAAGTGTCTCTCAAAATTTGAGATAAGGCATGTTCAGTCCCTCACCTGCAAGGCCAAGGACACGATCCCAAAACTGCATGCTGGGCAGGGCAGCACTGAGAGGTGCGAGCTTGGCAGGGAGACACCAGCCTAGTGCTCACTTCCTGACCTTCTCCTCAGCCTACAGGCCCATGGAAAACACTCATTCCCCTGCAGGGGCCCTGGGCACAGGACTCTAGGTGACTAGATCTCCATAACATGCCTTTTTGTTTTTTCCAGCTGAGCATAATGACTACAGTGAGAGCCCCCTGGCACCAAGGCAGGCAGCTCTTCCTCGGGAGTCTCTGACTCTCGTCTGTGAGGGGTGCCTGGGCTGCTGAGCTCCTCAGGCCTGGCTCAGCCCTACACTATTACCACTGGACCATAGCTTCACTGGGAAACTTCAGTCATGAAGCTGGGGATGATGTTTTATCCCAGGGCTCATTTACAGTATGAGGGGGGACTTGTATGTGCCCAGCTCTCAGCCCCTGACGCCCTCTATTATAAGGGGTCCTAGAAAGAAGACAAGTCACGGGACAAGTGCCTGTGGACCAGCAGGTCACATTGGCAGGCTCAGATCCCCTGGAGTTAACCCAAGAGATGGACGGGTGTGTTCCTAAGAGGCACTGCAGCTGATGAAGCTGAGCAACGGTGGTGGGAAGGTCAGCTGAAGACTTTTGTCAGAACCCGCTCATCCAAGTTATCCTTGCAGAGTCTCCCTCCCTGTCCCACGGTGGGCCAGCACCTGAAAGGAGGCCAATACATTTTCCCAAGATTCTGCAGGCCACAGTGGTGTCCGTGCTTCCCAGCATTACCCAAGTCCTTGGGAGACAGACGATGCTAAGGGAAGTCCTGGGACAGCGAGAAGAATTGATTCCCTCAAGGTATAACCTTGGATCACGGCCAAGTAATGATGCTGGGATGCTGACCCATGAGGTGCCCATTGCCAGGTACTATCTGAGGGCTTCAAATATGCCAACTCATTAATGCATCCCAGCAATCCAGTGAGATCAGAGGGATTGTTATCTCCATTTTACAGACAAAGGAACTGAAGCACACAGGCAGTAATGTGCTCAAGGTCACTCAGCTAGGGGGACAAGACAGGAGCCCACAGCCTGGCTGTCTCGCCTCAGAATCTAAGTCCTTAACTTTTACACACACTGTCCAGAGCAGAGCCTAAGGCACTGGAATTGGGCATCTCGGGTTTAATATGTGATTATCTTCTTCACTAGCTGGGGAGCCTTGGCAAATTCTTCTATCTCGCTTAATCATCTTTTCCTCACTACAAAATGGCATTAATCATCAATATCTAGCTCAAAAAAATTAGATAATATACAAATGAGCTCAGCATAGTATGTGTTTGACAGTATGTGTAGTAAATAAGTTGCCCTTTCCCCATCCCTTCCAATGGATCATCAAAATGAACAGGAAAAGCCCTGTCACTAATGGACCCAAGTAATACAGGGTCACCTGTATAATTGGACATAATTGGCATATTTGGACATCAGTGAAAACCCTGTTTGTTCATCTCTTTTCGGATCCCTGGAATCCATGCTGATGCTGCCAGGGCATGCCAGGGTCTTATTCTAGAAAGTGTGCCCACAGACCACCCCTGGTCTCCCAGCATCATACCCTGCAGGTATTGGATGACGCCGACGTTCTGGGCCTTGGAGATGGTCTTCAGCACACAGAAGGTGGGCTCCTTCCAAAAGTAGCAGCTGTGCTCCCGAAGACATGTCGTGGCAATCATGAGAGACTGGAGTTCATTTCCTGAGAGAAGTCCCTCCAGACCCTGAGCCTCACCGCAAATGTTGAGCAACATCTGAGGGGGGAGGGGGGGATATAAAGTCTTTGGTTAGGAAGCCTCCTTCCTGTAATGAATTTGTTCCTTACTTTTCCTTGTCTCAGCAGGAGAGAGAGAACTGTGGCTGATCACCCTCTGCCTGAGACTGGCATGGTCAACAGCCACCTATAAAAAGATGGCAGGGCTAAGGTGTGGACTCCTAACCCAGTACAGGCAGTGGTTAGACTTCCCACGTCACAATAACACAAGAGTGCTTGACTTAGAGAGGTGTCTTATTATATAGAAATGCAGAAAATGCCACCTGTGATTAAAGTACAGGATTAACGGTATGATTTTAAAAGAGAGCTGTGTTCCTGAATCCCTGGCTGGCACTCAACCTCTACTTCTCCATAAGATGATGAGCGTTATCCTGTAACCTCCTAGCAGGACTTCTTGCCCCCACCCATCCCATGTTCCTGTAGTTACCTCCTGAAAACCTACTGTGCACTGGCATGGAAACCAAACACTTTAATACGGCTCCCAGAGTTCTGCATGGCCCAGCCCTGCCTCTTCCCTCATGTTATCCTGTGCACTCTCCTTTTGGCTCTTGGTGGTCAGGCGGGGACCCTCTTCCACTTTGGCGAAAAGTGGAAAGCTCTTTGTGTCCAAATCCTTGAGCCCCTTTTTGCACAGTGATGGAGTCTCAGCTGGATAGTCGTGGAACTGGGGACAGACCCCCTTTTCTGATCTGCCCCGAAGATAGCCGGTGATTGTGGCCATGCGGCCCTTCACTTGGCAGCCGTCTCTCCTCTCCTGTCTCCTCCCGCTTCACATCTCCAGCCCAGCCTCAGCTTCCTGGCTCAATGCCATGTCTTCAGAAGCGTCTCCATTTATGCTCAGCCGTAAGTCAGGTCCCCCGGCTCTCACTTCCCAGCACATCTCTCAGTCTTCCATCAGAGCATTTAAGAAACTGGACCCTGCTCCTTTATTCATGCGCTTGGTCTCCCCAGCTGGCTCCTCCATCTCTCTGTCGTCTCTATGAGAGGGTGCAGGTCTAGTACAGAGACGCACCCAAGAGGAGCTCTGTACACTCTCGTGGAGTGGAAGAAGGAAACTCTGAGAGCCTTGAGGTGGTATCGCTGTGGCTCACATTCTGGCCGCACGTAGAGGCTGCTTTAATTGCCTGCAGAGCCCGGGGAGACCATGGGCCCAGCCCTGTGTCCTGACCACCACTTAAAACATGATTTGTATGTGGGCAAATGAGGCCTACATTTCTAACAAGTGAAGCTTAGGAGACACCCTGCATAAGTGGGATCTGGCAGAACTCATGAGATGCCCACTGGTAATGAGGATTCTGGCTTGAGCACTGGTCTAAAATGGGCGCGGCTGTGGACGTGTGTGTTCAGGGGCCAGCCGCACGGGCAGTTCCCAAATGGTCCTGTGTACCTGCTCCGTGTGATACAAAGAGAAGGAAGACAGACAGTGACCCCCCTCCACTGGAGAGTCGAGACGAGCTTTCTGGAGAACACAGCATGCCAGAAGCTGAGAAAGCAGAGCTCATCAGTAAAGGGGAGAGAGGCGAGAAGTTGCGTGAAAGGTCTCTGCCAGTTGGAGAAGATAGGAAAGATGGGTCATGACATGAGCACAGCACAGGTGACAGTGGCCTGAGATGGTGTCTGAGAGGAGAGATGGAGGTGACCCCAGAGTGGTTAAATGCAGTCTCAGAAGCCAGAGTCCCAGGTTCCAATCCCTGCCCCCACCCGCCTCCCCTATGACCCTTATTGTTGTTGAGTTGCCAAGTTATATCCCACTGTCTTGTGACCCCACGGACCATAGCCTGCCAGGCTCCTCTGTCCATGGGATTTCCCGGGCAAGAATACTGGAGTAAACTTCCATTTCTTCCTCCAGGGGATCTTCCCGACCCAGGGCTGAACCCACGTCTCCTGCTTGGCAGGTGGATTCTTTACCACTGAGACACACTTGGACTCTGGACTCGTGTTTACTCACCGTACTTTAGACTACGTTGAATAAAGATGACAACACCACGCACATCCTGTGATGAAAGACAGGGCTCAGGGAGGTAGGTGATGGGTGTGAGATTATGGCACAAGGCTGGTACACAGCAAGTACTTATAGAGTTACCCAAGGGGGCTTAGCGAGTTTGTTCTCAGAGGTGCAGGGGCCAGAGACAGGAGGTTCCAGGTGCCTGGGGGGTGGGCAGGACCCTAGACCACAGGCTGGAGGACAAGAAGTTGTCGCAGCCAAGCAGAGGAGGAAGAGAAGCACAGTGTTCTGAAAGAGAACAAGGGCAACACAGAGATACAAGGAGGTGGAGAGAAACTCTCTTCCAAATGCACGGGATTCCGCAGCATTTGCAGAGCCTAGGGGCGAAGGGGTGAGCTGGGCCCTCCAGGAGAACAGAGGAGGCTCAGAGCTAGGGGAAGAGAGAGACCAGAGGAGGTTGGAGAAGCAGGTTGGAGGACCAAGAAGCTTGGTCTTGGCCCAGGAAGTCCAGCCCTCCCCCCACTCACCTGCACAAACATCCTCTGAACTTGAACATCACTCTCAAGAAGCTCATCCTTTTCCAGAGGAAAGACAAAGAACAGGTAGAGGCACTGGAGGAGCAGGGCTGGGAGCCCAGACTCAGCGACTCTGCCCAGCGTCTCCTGCAAGGGAAGTTCAGACGTGACCAGGGCTGCAGAGCGCAGCTCCAGACCCACACCGGAGAGGCCGTCCAACTTGCTTCTTTCAGCCACGAACTTGGGGAAGTCACTTCCTCTCTCTGGGCGGCACATTCTCAGTTAGGAATGGAGACAATTTTAGGGCCAGTGGGACAGCTGTGAAGATTAATTTCACATGAAGTGTGCATTATGTGCTAGGTAGAAGTATCTTTTACGTGATAGACAGATGATAGGAAGGAAGGGGGAGGGCTGCTGCAGAGCAGAAGTCAAGGGCATCCCTGGCGACCACACCGCTGATGTTGACAGGTTTCCTCCTGATGAGGGAACCGGAAACTCAGTCAGGAAGAGGTGGCTGAGAACAAGTTCAAGCATCTGAATTAAGGACATGATCCAGGCCCTTTCCCTCCCCTTGCTCAGATCCAAGACCTCAGCTTGACCCAAACAGCCCTATAGGTGAGGACCAATAACCCAGAGAGCCACACACCTCAACAGCCCCAGGGCTGCCAGACAGAGAGGAGACAAGGAGTCAGAACAGAGGGATCAGCCCGAGTGTGCGGGGCCACAGGGCCTCTCTCCACGGGCTCTGCCCGCAGCTCCGCCGCTGTTACCACACTGTGACCTCTGCCTGTGTGCGCACATACATGAGCGTGAGCGAGCACGCGTGTGGCTACTATGAGGTACGCAATATCCCGCCCTATTGGCTAAGCTGACAGACACGGTGGGTATGTTAGAAAAGAGAAAGGAAGAATGCACAGTCCGGGCCAGCACCAGCCTGCTGCTGCCTAAAGGTTTTCACTGCAGGGGAGGTCTGCCCCCTGTACTGGGCACATGCCTCTGTGTGGCCGCGCTCAGGGTGTCTCTCCCTGCGCTCTGAACTGCACCGTCTCCCCGGAAAGCCGACTGCTTACTCTCTCGCTGCTTCGGAGGCAGACTCCTCCCAGCAGAAAGCAAGGCTTTAGGTTAATTTTTACTGCTCACGGTGAAAATAGGCCTTCCTCCGGGGGTGACGAGCCCCCACCCTGTGCTCCAGGTCACTGTCCCGGATGGTGGTCCAGGCGGTTCACAGAGAGGAAATGTCAGGTGGGTGGTCCTCCCGCTGGTGGGCAACTGTTTGCCGGGCTCCTCTCCTGCTTCCTGGTACTATCTCCAAATGCCCATCAGACGCCTGTGTTCACCACTAGACAGAGGGCGGCAGCCACCGCTCCAGCCTGGTTCCCTGCTGTTCCTAGTCTGGGCGCCAGCACACTCACAGTGGGCACTCTCACTAGACAGAGGAGCCTCTGGGCCTGCCCTGCACAGGACTTTGGGTCACTGATGCTGATGGCCACAGCTTCCGGGGGCCGCTTCTGCCTGAGAGGCCACCAGTCATCGGCAGACCACTCCAGGCCCCCACTTCACGGCGGGGTGAACACAGCCAGGATGGGGCCTGGATGGTAAGAAGGAATAGCAGCCGTTTTCATCTCTGGTGCGGCACGGGGCAGGTGCCCACAGGCCTGGCTCCCTTAGCCTGAGTTCAGCAGGAGGCAGTAAAGAGCAGTGGCTCAAAGCATGGAGTCAGAGAGGCGGCACATCACAGGCAAACCTGGTTGCTGTCACCAGCGCAGCCTCACTGTAACCTGATTCCTGGGGTCCCGGGAGGATTAATTGTACAATACCTGGCACGCACCCAGCCCCGCCCTGACACACAGGAAGTAGAGTCTACACACATCGCCCATCATTGATCCTCACACTAAGCCTAGAGCGGAAGCATTATCCTCTCTAATTTTGAAAGTAACAGCACGACAGAGATGCAAAGAAATCAAACCATTTGTTCAAGGCGGCACACAAGGCGAAAAGGCAGGGTGTGAGTAAGCAGGGTTTCAGACTCTGAAGCCCATGTTCTTTATCCAAGGGGCGTAGAGGAGGAAAAGCGGTCCGTCAGCTTTGTGGAAAGAAAGCGCCCTTGAGAAACTCCACTGCCCTGTGCTGGGACTTCGGTGAGAAGCGCCCAACCAGGGAGGCGGGGCCAGTGGGGCCTGGAACTTACGGAATCTGTCCCCGTGAGCACGTACACCGACTTCAGGAGTAGGTAACCATCCTGCTCCACGTCCGCGTCTCCCTTCCATCGCAGCAGCTTCCCAGCTGCTACCCGTGCTTGCTCTGGCAACAGTGGGGAGGAGACAAAGGTCACCAGCAGGGCGATGCGGTGGCCAGGTCACCCAGCTCCCCCCACTTGGGCCCCTCTCTCCCTAAGGTTCGCCTCAGACCCTCACGGTACGTCCACCTCTTGCATGCCCAGCAGTGATGCCTGTATCTATACCAAACATTTCACACTCTGTCAGCATTAATCTCCTTGGAGGGTAGCTTTTATCATGCCATCACCCCTGTTCAACAACCATCAATGGCTCCCTGTTGCTAAATAATAAGAACAAGCTCCTTAGCAATTTGGACTTGCCACAATCCAGTGTCTTCTCCCCACTTCCTATGCCACACAGCCCCTTTTGTCGCAGGGATTCCTCCATCTACACCATGCTCAAGCAATTCCTTCCCCCTGGAATCTCCTTCTGCTCTCAGCCTCATAGCCCAGGCTCTGGGGGTCCACCTCCATGAAGGAAAGCATGTGAGTCAGGAGACCTATAGCAGGAAATCTGCTTGGCTTTGGTTTTGTGTGCGTGTGTGTGTGTGTGTGTGTGTGTGTGTTGGGGGGAGCAGCGTGTGTGTGTGTATATCACACATACATAGGGTAGGGTCAGTGGTGTGAGTGTGTGCATCTGTGTGTGCCGCCCAAGAGCAGCAAATATTCCCAAGTTCCTCTTCTCTTCCCTCTTCTGGCCTTTTCCTTTGTTCTCCAGGGTCCTCAGGGTCAGAACCCGGCCTGCTGTACATGTTCAAAGGCTCTGCTCTAACTCCCCTAGAAAGCAGAGAGGGGCTTAGCCAGAGGCCTGGGAGGGGCCCGCAGAGCTGTTTTGCGCTCCATGAAGTTCTCCAGGACAGCTCTTCTCTTACCTGCAGGCTTTCCCACAAGTGCCTTCTGTATTTCTTGGGCAAACTGGTTGGAAACATCTTCAGCGAGCCTTTGAAGACTGGGGAAGCAGATGATCCCCACGGAGTGCTCCCAGGCCTGAAGTGCAACACGCAGGATTCACTCAGTGATGTCAAAGCCACAAGGCCAGGAATCAGAATCACCGCCCTGCCAGCCTGAGTCGCTGTCTCAGGTCCATGGAAAGCCGCTGAATCACCCACCCGCTAGCTCCTGCTGTCTCCCTACACTAGTGCCTAGGAATTCTTCAACCCATGCTGAGATCCAAACACAACCAGCTTTGACTCTGGACATCTCCCCTGAACTCATGCTCCTGAAACACCAAACATGCTTTACTGAACCCATTGCCTTCCCCCCAAACCCAGTGTATCTTGTCTCAGGGAACGGCCCTACCCATCAGTCACCTGCTCTCGTAGGAAGTTCCAAGAGAAACTCCCTAGGTCCCTCCCCCCTCCCCTTCCTCACCATCAACTGCTGGTCTCACTGATTCTCCTCTTATACTCTTGTCAAACCTCATGCAAATATTTCAGTTTGGTAGTGCAAGTACTTCTTTCAGATAAATTCTAAAAGATAGAATTGAAGATTTTAAAAAGTGGGGTTTTCCATTGCTGTTGTTCACTAGCTCAGTCGTGTCGGACTCTTTTCGTGCAACCCCATGGACCAAAACACACCAGCCTTTCTCCCGGAACTTGTTCAAAACTCATGTCCATTGAGCCAGTGATACTATCCAATTGAAAGAGTGGTTTTTTCCCTTTTTTTAGTGATTTGGTACCTATTACTATTAGTGACTCCTAACTCACTCTCCAGAAAAAGTTTACCAGATTAGCCTCCAAGGGCTCCCTGGAAAAGGGCTGATTTCTCTCCACCCACACCAACATCGAGCACTGTGGTGCTTTTTCATCTTAAATAACAAAACTTACAGAAGAAAAAATGTCTCATTTCAGTTGCAATCTTTGGGTAACTAGAGTGGATGGACACTTTTAATGCCTTTTGAATTGTCTGTTCTTACTCTTAGCCTATTATTCTATTGGGTTTTTCGTTATTTTCTTATTTATTTTTAAAATCTTTTTTATATACAGAAATCATTAACCTTTGGTCTATAACATTATCTCAATTTTTCGGAATCTGTCGTTTCATCTTTAAACATATTGTGGTGTTGCTGGTAAACTGTACAGAAATCTGAAATTCCTAAGAAATGAGATTTCTCAGTCCATTCCTTTACTTTCTGGATTTAGTTCCAAGCTTAGGAAATCCTTTCCCAGTCCAAGTTGTTGCTGTCGTTGTTTTTAGTCTCCCCTTTCTTTTAATTTCCGTTAAGTCCTCTCTTATCTGTCCCTTTCGTCTCTATCCCATCTGGTCTTCTTTTTCCTCAGACTTTCCCTGACTATTGTTTAAAATACCATTTAACAGCAGTCTTACGGTTCTGCCTGGGATGCCAGACTCATTCCGAGCCTCCTCGTCTCCATAGTAACCCTTTTCCTAGGTCTGCTTCGAACGTGAGTCCTTTCCCCTGTTCCCCCGTGTCGTCACAGGCTGAGGACAGAGCAGGGTGACTGTCCTTGGCCCCGAACTTGAGTTCCTGGCAATTCCTGACCCCAGGTTCCCACCAGGGAGGTAAGCTGTTGTGCCCATTCCTGGCAGTTAGTGGCCACTATGAAATGCAATTTGCTACACTGTCGTCCACCGCTCCCACTCACCAGCCATGTGAAATTATATTCCTTCCCAAAAGCCTGACCAATTTTTTTTTTAAGCTGAGATCCTCCTTCCAGAAAGGGTGAGAAAGGCATAAAATTTCCAAGGGGAAATCATTCTCAGTGTGTTTCCTTGCAACAGATACTATGTTTGTTTAAAAGTTAAAACCTTTAAAACTCTTCTTGACATGAAAAGACACCGTATACCAAACAAGGACACAGACTACAGATTGGGAGAAAATATTTGTGATGCATGTAACTGACAAAAGGCTAGTATTTAGGCCCCTATAAATTAATTTTTAAAAAGGCTGATTTTTTAAAAATAGGCAAAGGAAGCAACAAACAACTTATTGAAAGATAAATAGAAAATTACTAATAACCAGGGAAATGCAAACTATAACTGCAAGAAGATATTTTATACTTTTCTGGTTAGCAGAAATGAAAAATCTGACAATACCAAATGTAGGGAAAGTGAGGAACCATGAAACCCCCATACCCTATGCTGGAGAGTTACTTGAAAGAACCTCTTTGAAGAAGCATTCGACATGATTAAATAAAGCTAAGGGGGCACATGTCCAACCACCCAGCAATTCCAGTGCTAGAGAGAAACCTCTAAGCATATCGCTAAACATGCTGGCATGTGTGCACAGGTGATATGAACAAGAAATATTTATGCAATGTTATTTTTGATTGGGAAAAATTTAATGTTCATCAATAGGATAATGAATGATTTGTGACAAACTTATATAAGGATATCAGATAGAACTGAAAAAGAAAAAAGAAATAGAGCTGTATTAATACAGATAAATCCCAGACATAGTATGTTGTAGAAAAAGCAAATTGTGAAAGTATATTACATTTGAGTCTACAAAAACTTGTGAGACTATACATAAATCACATGATATTATTACTTATGGTTATAAAAATACACCCATATTATTGTATAATTTACATACAGTTTTATAGGTGTCTTAGAATGATACCATAATATACTTTTACAACTTGTTGTCTCTTTATATATCATTTCGCACAGGGCATATTAATTCAGCAGGTTGGGAGATGCCATTGGGAGTGAGCGGAAGGGGAATAAGTTCTTGAATTTATACACAGGTGGCTTTAGTTTATCTGAATTGCCTTATTTCTTTTATATGGCTGGTGCATGCGTGCATGCTAAGTTGCTTCAGTCATGTCTGACTCTTTGTGACCCTGTGGACTATAGCCCTTCAGGCTCCTCTGCCCATGGGATTCTCCAGGCAAGAGTACTGAAGTGGGTTGCCATGCCCGCCTTCAGGAGACTTTCCTGACCCAGGGATCAAACCTCATCTTACTTCTCCTGCCTGACAAGCAGGCTCTTCACCACTAGCACCACCTGGAAAGCCCATATGAGTGGTGAGTACCTGGCTGTTACTTTAATTTGAACAAAACTTTGTATCTGAAATAGTTAAAAAAATTTCAGCCCTATGAATGAGCGTAGTCACACCTTTCCTTTGTAAATAAAATAAAGCAACTAAACAGTATATCAGAACTTTGGTAAAACTACAAAAACAACTAGGTGAATTTCAAGCACTATTTTGCAACAAATATTTGATATGTGAAGATATGATGATGGGACCCACATTAGGCAGAATAATGGCCAAATGTGCTGCTGGCTTTGTGCCAAATGCTGTGCCAAGCACTGACATGCATCGTTTTCACTAATCCACGTAACATACCTTTGGGACTGGTATTATTATTATTCCCACTTTACAGAAACTGAGGCAGAGCCATGTGGTAACCTGAGATCACCAGTTAAGCAGCAGAGTAAAGAGCTGAATTACCTCACACATACCGAGATAGCATGTGCATGTCTAAGAAATGTATGGCTACCACCTGGAAACCAGCTATCACCTGGAAAAGTTAAGCTCTGGAGAGAAAAGTCAGTCCTCCTGGCTGGGAATTTCAGTGATAACATTATTTCCTTTCCCAGGACTAAGAATGCTATGATATCTTCCTAACAAATGTCTGTGCCTCCTCCCAGCGCTGGCAAAGCCCTGAAAGGCTGATTTTCAGGCAGTTGACTCACAGGCATTAAGACTGTCTTTGAGCAGTGGGACTCCAGAAGGCACTCTACAATAAAGCAAACTGGGCCACTGTGAGTTGAACAGTAATTGTACACTCAGCCAGATTCTCCCAAGGCTCACACTCCTTCCTGGGACCATGATGGCTACTTCTGGAGGCCCCATGAACTCTTTCGGGCCATTGGGGTGCTATTTAATGCACAGAGGCAATCATTTACTGAATGGTACCATGGAGACCCCAAAGAGTTAAGGCAACTTTCAGAAGGAACTAATTTTTTCCCCAAATTGGGATTTGCATGCTGGGAGAATATTGCTCAATATTTAAAAAAAATTTTATTCACTTACATTCTCTACGCTGCAGCATTATGTCTTGTGGCTGTCCCCTCACACGGAAAAAAGAAGAAAATGATGCTCCGGTCTCCAGAGCATAAGGAATGGCAGAAGCTCTAGAGGAAATGAGAGAAAACCTTGGCTTTGAAAGACAGAGGACCTGGTTAGTTTTCAAGCGTGACTGCCATATGGCTATTTCTTCACTGCTGCTAAGTTTAATGACTTGGCCTTTAAGTAAACTCAAAACATTTCAGAGACTTTACATGAGTTTCCCCTGCTAATTCTCTCCTTTGTAAGCAGGAAAAAAAAGCGATGCATCAAAAGTTTATTAACATAACAAAAATAGTGTTCCCCTGAGAAGGGAATAAACCATGTGGCAGGCCCCACTCTGAAGTGGATTAGAGCCAGAGACGAACAAGAAGGAGTATTTACCCTCACCCTCCCCTCTGGATGCCACACTTGGAAATAACTCTTGGTCTTCCTTGTTATTATATGTGATGGCACTTCTCTCTCTTCCGTAGGCAGTTGAGTCCGTGCTGGGTTTATACAAGAATGACTGAGCACATCCGACAGCATACACTCTGTAGCGCTGGCTGGGCTTTAGCCTAAGGTACCCATGCACGCGCGCACGCGCACACACACACACACACACACAAATACAACTGACTTAGTTTTAATTCCAGTCCCCCAGCACGAGGAAATAAATGGATCCCTGCTTGTGTTACCCACTGTTCTGATTCTCTATTGCTGTATAACAAACAAGCCCAAATTGAGTGGCTTAAAATAACAGCAATCATTCATTTTTCTCATGGACCTCCAACTCAGGCAGAGCTCAGCAGGAACAGCTTTTCTCTGCTTCACTCGGCTGGGGGGCCAACAAGGGCTAAGAGATCCAAGACAGCACACTCACCGGCTGGCAAACTGTGCTGGCTGTCAGCGGCAGCGCAGCTGCGATGTCAGGAGCTTCGGTTCTCTCCACATGGCTTTACTCAGGGCTGCCTGGGCTTCCTCACTACACAGCAGCTGGGGTCTAAGAGCACGTCTTCCAAGTGACGGGGAGAAGCTACGGTTCTCTGGAGCCCTGAGCCCGGAAACGTCATTTTTGCCCTATTCAGTTAGGCAAGCCATCTCAAACCCATCCAGGTCCCAAGGGAGGGAACATAGGTGTCGCCTCTTGAAGGGAGCAGTGTGAACCTATCATCAGCATCCCTAATCTACCAAATGCACAGAGCTGCCTTTTTCCTCCTGTCATCCCACCCCTGAGATTGTCTGTCCCAGACAGGGAGGAATTCTACACTAATTGCCAAGGATTCCCCATCGTCTAGCTGCCTGCTTTCTCTCAAAGTACATATTCTAAGGACAATCTTCAACAACTGCACCTGTAACTCTAGTTTCTCCATCTATTCTTACCCAATATCTATATGCAATGAGAGGATGCGAGTTGTTCCCTTTTCCCTAAAGCAAAGTCAACTGAAGGCCAACAGGATCTGCCCATACTTGTGAGAGGAAGGCCTTCTCTTGCTCTAAGAGCTTGTGATAGGAAGGTTTCAGAAAGACCAAAGCCCAAGGCTCTTGGCAGGGGAAGAACAGCCCTTCCCGCCAGCACCACTCTGCACCCTGGGAAGTCACCGGCTCTGTGCGGCTTCCTGCGTGATGCAATAAAGCCCCCTCCTTGTCTGCAACATTCTGGAGTCAACTCCCTAAACAACACAAGTGCAAGGGGTGGCAGTCTTTCTGAACTCAGGGAGACATAGGAAAGTCTTGACTGGCCGCTTGCCGTGGGAGATGGCTTTTTACGTCCTGACTGCTAAGAGCGTTATTTGCAGACAAACTTAAAAAACTCTGTTTTGTGGATATACAATTCAGAAGAGAGTTTTTGCAAGCTTGATACATGGTAATCCAACGGCCATACTCGGGCTTCATCTACATCTCAGATTTTACCTGCACTACAACCCCTCCCCCAAAAAACCAACTTCCCACCTTCCCCATGTTCCTTTCTGCTACCAATTCTTGATTAAGAAGCTTGAGAGCTATAGTTCTGGCAGGATTTTATTGGTCAGAACTTAATAGGAACAACAGGTTTGTAAACATATGGGCCTTAAAAGAATATAGATTTTAAGAAAATGATTTAAAAAAAAAGAAAAAGCTGATGATAGTCTGCTTCTACCAGGCTCATCAGAGGTGGGCTCCAGAGATCCAAAACACAGCAGATTTTGTCAGTGGTTTTGGGGATCATGGTAACTAACAGGATTTCAAACCGCACATGTGTAGTCAGTTTCCGGGAGACTGGTGGAAAGGGAATGGGCCCCATGTCTACGTTCCACGTGCTGTGGACTTTACAATCCTCATCTGATCTCACCCTCACAGTATCCCAGCAAAGTGGTACTGATTCCACTTTACAGATAAGGAAACAAAGGCTCAGTAAAATTTAGTAGCTTGCTCAAGGATGCTCAGCTAATAAGCAATGGAGCTGGGTCTGGAGCCCTGCTGCTTGACTCAAAATCCCATGTATTCAACAATAGGGCCATCGTTCTTCCTGTAATTAGGAAAGGGTTCAGGAAGCATGAACCAATATTGATGTTAGGTTAATAGGGACCACTTGCTATCCATGAGGTCAGTGTGTATATAGGGTCAGGCAACAGATCAGTGATGTGGCTTGGGTGTACTAGAGAGTGAGGGACTAGGGTAAGCTAAGAGACCAAGACCATTTTCTGTTTAAAGAGGTGCCCCTAACCATCTCCATCCAATTATCACTATTAGAGCTACAAATATTTTCGCGAGGAATCTGAAATCTGAGTCTCACATGAAAACTTTCCACTTTGAAGAAATAGCACCAATTCATTTTTGAATGAATTCAATTTTGAGAGTCCCTTGGACTGCAAGGAGATTAAACCAGTCAATCCTAAAGGAAATCAGTCCTGAATATTCATTGGAAGGACTGAAGCTAAAGCTGAAACTACAAGACTTTGGCCACCTGAAGTGAAGAGTTGACTCATTGGAAAAGCCCCTGATGCTGGGAAAGATTGAAGGCACGAGGAGAAGGGGACAACAGAGGATGAGATGCTTGGATGGCATCACTGACTCGATGGACATGAGTTTGAGCAAGCTCTGGGAGTTGGTGATGGACAGGAAAGCCTGGTGTGCTGCCGTCCATGGGGTCATAAAGAGTTGGACATGACTGAGTGACTGAACTGAATTCATTTTTAATTCCTAGAAGCCAAACAAACACATTTTAGGTCCTACTCAGTACCCTCTGTTCTGGACAGTTACAGGTAAAACCTCTATTGGTCTTCCTTACTTTCATAGCACCAGGCCCAAAAGAGATTATAGGAGCTCAATAAATAGCTCCTCTGTCCATGGAATTCTCCAAGCAAGAATATTAGAGTGGATAGCCATTCCCTTCTCCAGGGGGTCTTCCCAACTCAGGGATCAAACCTGGGTCTCCTGCATTGCAGACAGATTCTTTACCATCTGGGCTACTAGGGAAGCCCAAATATTGTACAACAAAAGAATGAATTCTCAAATCAATAATCTGGAGAGAGGCAAAGCAGAGCCTTTCATCAGAGCTAGGGCTGCTCAGAGGGGTGGGAAAGGTACAGGGCTATGGCTGAGCCCATACGCTTTCCCAGTGACTTGGTGGGTGAGGGGCAGCAGTTCTCACATTTTTCCTTTATAAGGCAAAGTTGATCTGAGAACTGGGTAAAGTTGCCTCCCAGAAGTTGGAGTCATCAAAACAGGAAGGGCTGGGAATGAGAAACCTAAGTGGCCTCTCTTTATCTAGTTGCTCTTTTCCAGTATGTTCCCTATGCACCAGTTACCCAATCTGTGAAATGGGATATATGGAGCATACTAGTCCAGAACATGGAGAAAATTATGAATCCACAGACAGTAAGTTACTCGGCAACTGTTTACAGAAAGGCATGCCTAAGTATCCAGTGCATCCTATAAATATGATCCCAAGAAAATTCCGAGTCATCTTTGGGAATCATTAAGTATTTCTGGTTAATAGGTTATTAGATGAAACATGTTAGCAAAGGGATTTCCCAATAAAAACCTACCCAAGCCTCCACCTGGATGTCCAAGTCTATTTTCAAATGGGAAAGCATCTCATATTCTCCATACTTTGAATGTAAGTACTGGATTTCACAATAATATCCCAAAATCAATGGTCAAGCAGAGACTAAGTCTTCATAAAAAGATGCTTGTCTAACTCTACAATTAGACTTTAACATACTCAACTCCAAGGCAGACCTCACTGGCAGGAACTTTATTCCAAGACAATAAAGGAAATTCCTTGTACCCAAACTGTTCTCAGCTGCCACCAGCCAGAGCGCCAGCCCGGTGGACAGGCTGGGCTTCTCCTGAGTGTCTGCAGCCAAGGAAGGGATACCGCTCTGCTGCTCCCCGCTGATCACATCTCAGTTTGCCTTGTTGGCGCAGCTTAGGTTCTGACTCTCCCAGGCCCTGGGGTTGGAGTCACCAGCCACCCTGCCACTCACATGTCAGGACACAGATTCCCTTCCTGCTTCCAAAGGAGCAGGTTTCTCCCCTGGCTCCTAAGCAGGGATTGAACAATATCACTGTTGAACAATGTCCTTTTTTAACTAAAGAGACAATGATACCCAAGAGCCAACTGCCCGTCCTTTCCAAGTCCATCCTCACCCTGGAGACAAGCCTTGTTGCTATCTTTATTAAATAGCACAACACTCTCCTCTAAGCAACCAATCGAGACCACTCGTGACGATATTAAAACCACCGACTCCAGCTTCCAGGCATCCCAGAAGCATCCCGAGTGCTGTATCATCTTTTCGCAGTTTCAAAAATGAGAATACCAACCTTTAGGAACAGTGGGAGAAGATTCAACAGGCTCTTCTGTTGTTCAGCCGGGCTCCTGGGAGCCAACTGCTGGTATTCCAGAAACTTCCTTTCCAGCATCTCCCAGAGGGCAGTGGGGCCGGGGGTCTGCCCTCCTGGTGGGAAATCATGTTGCGCAGCATCAGGCTGGCCTTTATTTTTGGAACCTGGAGCCTCAGCTCTGTCTTCAGCCTCTGAGACATCTTTCGCCTCCATGCCTCAGCAAAGCAAATCTGAATTAAGAACAAAAGAGAAAACTGAACAGTCCCATCACAACACTTTCTGATGAAGCTGATTGTGGAACGAAGCATCATTCTCATTTAGCCCAGTTCCTGTAGCAGATGGTTCCTCTAAGAATCTGAAACTGACTAAAATAAGGAACACTTCTGAAGAAAGAGATTCCAACTTAGATGTGGCTCATATTGACAGTCTAACATTTGCCAAGCACCATCCTGGGCTGTTTACACAGACTCCCTCACAAGAGACATGGGTACTCTTATTTTCTCTATTTAAGTAAGGAAACTGATGATCCAAAAGGCACCCAGGCAATGAGACGTCCAGCTGAAATGTAAACCTTTAATACCAAACCTGTTTTTTTTAAATTATCTGACACTACTCCTCTTTAAAAATGCTGAGTAAATAGAAAAAAACATGTAAATGTCTCTCAATATTTGTAGAGGCATGTAATTCCATATCTTCTATTTTAACTCCATCACATGAGACTAAAAGGATGCAAGTTCTTCATTCTCAGCATTATTGGCTGCACACTCAATATTTTTAGAGAACTTTACCCTCAAAATGACTCTTGAACTCCCCAAGTAAACTTTAAAGAACCTCTCTGTTAGTACACACAAAGCCGATGTTTACAAGCTGGGAAGCCAAGATCAGCAGGCCTGAGGACAGGAATATAGGCTGTGTGTGCACGCCCTGTCGCTCAGTCCTGTTTGACTCCCTGCATGCCCGTGGACTGTGGCCCTCCAGGCTCTTCTGTCCATGGGATTTTCCAGGCAAGAATACTGGCATGGGTTGCCATGCCCTCCTCCAAGGGATCTTCCCAACCCAGGAATTGAACCTGTGTCTCTTGTGTCTCCTGCATTGGCAGGCAGATTCTTTACCACTAGGGCCACCTGGGAAGCTCATAAAACTAGCCAAAGGCTTATTCACCAGATCGGTAACCTTGAGAAAGTGCTGCTATTTGTGCCTGTGACTTTTCGATTGCCATACTCTGTGGCTGAGGCAGGACAGGCTCACAGCACAATAGAAGTTTGTTTGTTGTTTGTTTGCAAAGAATGTAGGAAACTCCGAGCAGAGACCAGAGTGTCAAGGTTCCCTGCAAGACGCCCTTCCCAACCATGATGTCACCATGATGGGCACATAGGTGCCCATCCTGGAATCCAGCCAGCGACTGACAGCTGCCAAGCAAGGGATGGCAACCAGACGGATGGACACAGAGGTGGGTCCACAGCGTTTTGCTCTGGGCTAAGACACTGAGGAGGCACAACGTGCTTTATTCTGAGACCAAACACAGAATCCTTGCAGCCTAAAATTCCCACTAAGTAAAGATCACATGGCCGAACCAACCATCCTTTTTTGAAATGTTCTCACTTTTTAGGTACAAAGCTTCTTGAGCCCCTGCTCTTCTTTATCAAACCTACTCTCACACTTCATTTGCAGAAGTCATTTTCTTATACAAAAGTCATGTACATTCAGCATCAAAAATTGGGAAGAAAAAAAATGTCAGGAAGAATATCAAGCAGGCCTACCTCCAGAAAGCTGACCATTGATCTTGAAGCTTTTCTTACAGATGTATTGCTTAATAATATCATTGAAACAAACTCTTGTTTGTGCTTTTGCTTCCATCGGTTGGTTGGCTGGGACCTCACTGGGGTTTATTTATTTCCATCTGGGGCTTGACCCTCAGTTGCAGAGCTTGCCAGGTGGCTAAGTGGTATAGAACCCGCCGGCCAAGCAGGAGACACAGGAGATGAGGGTTCAACCACTGGGTCAGGAAGATCCCCTGGAGGAGGAGATGGCAACCCATCCAGTAATCTTACCTGGGAAATCCCATGGACGGAGGAACCTGGCGGGGTCTAGTCTGTGGGGTCGCAAAGAGATGGACAGGACAGAGATACCAAGCACTCAGCACCTCAGGGGCAGGTGGCAGTCGCCTCACCTTTCTCAGTCTCAGCACTGTCTCCTTCCTTACCAGGCCCAGGTTCCTCTCTGGCGTTGATTGTTTATTCACTTTTCCCTAGACTCTCCATCCCCCCTTCCCGTCTACCCCACCCCACCCAGCCCACCTGCTTGATAGCACGGGTCCTTATAAAACATGGCATGATCTCTGAAGGCATCACTTTAATTTCCCCCAGTGACTTTTTGCAACTTTCCTCAACTTGCTTTCTCACTGGACAGTCTGACTTCAGACCCAAGCACGTGGCTCTGTATTTGTCAACCTCGTTTCCTCTGACTGTTGCTCCATGTTACACACGGGGCATCATGTGCCTGTTTGATTGTTCACTTCACATGGATGGTTCGATTGCCTGAGACTTCCTGTACCGCCTCCATCCTGCCCTGGACATTCCCACCAGGCTCCCCTCACGGGGCTGCATGTGACTGGCTCTGGGCACACACACCTAGGCAGGAGTGCTGAGTCAAGAATGTGTGTCTCTTGATTCAACCAAGTACAGTCGACTAAGACGCCTCCAGAAAGCTGGTGCCGAGCCACACTCCCCCACCTCCAAAGGCTCCTCTGCCATCTCCTCCACACCCCTGCTGGACATCACCCTGCTCTCTAACACTTGCCGATCAGATTGAAGCAAAGTGACCCCGCATGTTAATCTGCATCTCTCCCACCAATGAGTCCGAGCCTCTCTTTACATAACTCACAGTCTTTTGGATTTCCTCTTCTGAAAAATGACCACTCAAAACCTTTGCTTATTTGTCTTTGCCTATCTTTTTCTTGTTGCTTTGAGAGAGTATATTCTAAAAGTAGATCTCGTGTTGCCTTTAAAACTCGCTAATATCTTCTCTCAATCCATTTCCTCATAAATTAGTTCATGACTTTTTTATGTCACAAAAAAGTATCATGACTACTTCCTATGTTGTTAAAAATCTCCTACATCTTCATTTTTAATGGTGTGTAGTGCCTGTAGAACCGTGCTGATCCTTCATTAAACCGATCCCCTACATGTAGGCATGTAAGTCATTTCTAATTATTCACCGCTGTAAGCAACACTGTGACGATAACACTGATGTCTGCCTTTTCATTTATTCACGGTTAAACAACAGTTTACATTCCGAAAAGGAAACAGTTTACATTCCTAAAAGGAAATAGCTGGATTTAAAGACAGGTAAAATTTTTAGGCTCTTGACACATATTTCCAAACAGCTTTTCCCCAAACAGCTCATCAATGTACAGTCTTCCTACCAAGCATGAGCCAGGTTTGGCACTTCCTTAGTTACTGCTTTTTTTTTTTTTTTTCAATTCTTGCTGATTTAGTTTAAAAGCTGATTAAATGGCATCCAACAGGCACATGGGAAGAGGCTCACCATCGCTAATCATCATGGAAATGCACATCAAATCCACAATAAACTATCACCTCACACCTGTCAGGATGGCTATCATCAAAATGAACACAAATAACAAATATTGACAAAGCTTAGAGACAAGCAACCCTTGTAGACTGTTAGTAGAAAAGTAAATTGGTGTAACCACCATGGAAAACAGAATGGAGGTTTCCCAAAACTCTGAAAATAGTTATAAGCCTACCTTATAAGCCAGAAATTCCACTGCTGAGTATATATCAAAAAAACAAAACAATAATTTGAAAAGATAGATGCAACCCAATGTTCATAGCAGTATCATTAACAATTGCCAGGATACGGGAGCAACCTAAGTATCTATCAACAGGCCCATGGATAAAGAAGATGTGGTACATACGTCCAACCGACTACAACTCAGCCATAAGAAAGAACGGACATTTGGCATTTACATCAACGTGGATGAACTTGGAAGGCATTACACTAAGGAAAGAAAGGCATACAGAGAAAGACAAATCCTGTATGGTGTCACTTACATGTAGAGTCTAAAACATAAAAGGAACTAGTGAATATAACAACAACAACAAGAAGAATAGACTCACAGATATAGAGAAAAAACCAGCGGCTACCAGGAGGGAGCGGAAGAAAGGAAGACAATGTTGTGGTAGGAGAAAAAGAAGCATCGAGTATCAGGTATAAAATAAGCTGTAAAGATGGGGCTTCCCTGGCAGAGCTGGTGGTAAGGACCCCACCTGCCAATGCAGGAGACATAAGAAACGTGGGCTTGATCCCTGGGTCAGGAAGATCCCCGGGAGGAGGGCATGGCAGCCCACTCCACTGTTCTTGCCTGCAGAATCCCTTGGACAGAGGAGCCTGATGGGCTACAGTCCATGGGGTCGCAGAGAGTCGGACATGGCTGAAGCTTTAGCAGCAGCAGCAAGCCATAAAGATAGGTTGCACAACATGGGGAATATAACCAGTATTTTATAATAGGTATAAATGGGGTATAACCTTTAAACACTGTGAATCGCTGTCTCTCTCAGGTGTATCTCACTACATATTTTGACAGATGTGTTTTTGTCTGCCTGCTAGTCAGTGTCCTTTCAGGCTCCTTGTGGTGGTTTTCTGGTGTCAGATAGATGCCAGATGTTCTCATTTTAAAAGTTCCCTGTAGGGGAATCCCAACTGTTCCCCTGACATTAATTACCCCCAAGAGCCGCATATCCACTAAATGTCAGCTTTGCGAAAGGAGACCGCTGCACCTTCATCAGCTGCTGCTGCTGCTGCTGCTGAGTCACTTCAGATGTGCCCAACTCTGTGCAGCCCCGGGGCCAGCAGCCCACGAGGCTCCTCTGTCCCTGGGGTTCTCCAGGCAGGAACACTGGAGTGGGTTGCCATTTCCTTCTCCAAAGCATGCACCCATGCTAAGTTGCTTCAGTCATGCCCGACTCTGTGCAACCCCGTGGACAGCAGCCCATCACGCTCCTCTGTCCCTGGCATTCTCCAGGCAGGAACACTGGAGTGGGTTGCCATTTCCTTCTCCATCCTTCATCAGGGGTTGGCATGGAGTAGAAGCTCATAAAACGTTACTATAACATGAACAAATGAACGAAGGAACCTGCATGCTGGTGGGAGACAAACCTCTCTGTATACAGTCCAGACCTCTCTTCTAATAAATCCTTTTTCTACTCAGATTTCCCCCAGACTCTGAAAGCCATTACATCTCAATCAAACAGACATTCTCATCATCAACAAAACCAGCCTAAGTCCAGCACAGACATCGGAGTACACAGGATGAGGCTGCAGTCGATCTAGGCTTGGCTGTATCACATAAAAGTCATCTTGGGGCTACATCTGCAGGTGCTACTAAATGATTCATTCACTACAAAAGGTATCAGAGGCCCTGCTGACCCACCACGTTTCTAGGATAAGCAGGTGAGAAGAAACAGTGAGTTTCAAGCTGTGAAAATGTGATCCTGGGGAACAAAGCTGGACACCCAGGGGAAATATCAGAGCCCCTCAGAGCCCCTCTGAAGTTAAGAAGCCACGTTTACTAAAGTGTTCCCTTGAAAAGACTGAGATTTTCCAAAAAAAAAAAAACACAAGAATTTCTAACAAAACGGGATCCGGGAATCGTGTGGAGAAGTTATCTTACTCAAATATCAAGTTGTGGCCTTCTCTCCTGTGCTGTAGGTCTGCTTCAGTTTTGTTTGTAAAGGGAAGGAACTGGGGAGCAGCCTGTCAAGGCCTTAGGAAGCCCAGCAAGGAGAAGCCATTCTAATCCACCTTGTTGTCTTCTTTCCTCTGTAAACAGACTCTGGAGCCAGGCTGCTCCAGTTTGAATCTCATGGGCTTAGACCAAGTGAAACCTGCCCCAGGCTCAGTGTCTTCATTTGTGAAGTGGGATAATAATAGGACCCCTCAAAGGGAATGGAGTCAGAGCTCTAGCATGGCATTTATGAGCGCCTTCTTGGGACAGGATTTACCTGCATCCCTTCACGTAATCTTCCTGCCATCTGGCAATGTCAAAGCTATCAGCCTTTGTTTGCAGATGGTACTAAGGCTCAGAGCAGAGAAGTGACCTGCCCGAGTTCCCATTGTGAGTCAGTAGCCCAACTTGGGTCCACCCTGGGTCTATAGACAGCTCTGCAAACCAGAGGCTGAGCTCAAACAAGGGCTCCCTTAGGGCACAGGGAAGAGAGAGGGGCTTGGCCAGGTACCATGCTAGAAAGTGTTTTGGAGAAGTAGACGTTTGGAGAGGGATGAAAGGAAAGATGACCTGGCAGGATGAGAAGGCTGGAGGCTACAAGGGTTCCCAGGAGACTCCAGGGAAACACAAGGCCCCACTCTGTGCCAGCAAGTTATTTCCCAGTTCAGGTCAGGCTCAGGGCATGTGACACGTAGCCCAGCTTAGTCATGTCCCCTCCGCATGCCTCACCAGGCAGACTAGAGGCCCTGCCTTTCTGAAGCCTGGATGTGGCTGTGAGAGACAGGTGACTGTGCAAGTGCCTGCCCACTCATGCTGCCCCCAGGTAGAGGGGCTGCAGGGCTGAGATGGGAGTCCAAGGCCTGGAGTCCAGTCCCAGCCTGGTGTGGTGCTGCCTCAAGCAAGCTACTTCCCCTCTCTGAGTTGAGGTTTCTCCTTGTTGAGCTGGCCCTGGTGATCTCAGTTCCACCCTCTGGCCTTTACACACTGACCGCAGAGGAGATGCAGGCCAGTGAGTCAGTGCAGAAGGGCTGGAGAGGGGCTTGAGCGGGCTGAGAGCCTGTGGGTGTGTGCTGTGAAGGGCGCAGGCCAGATGACGAGTCTGCAGTGGCCTGAGAAGGGGAACTCCCTATGACCTCAGGGACACTGGGGCTGGGAACGTCCATCTACCCTCCACGGATCCCTAGCACCGTCGGAGCTTTATAACGTCTCAGAAGCAAAACATCCAGGGCATCCTGCTCACAGCTGCTATGCAGGAGGCCAACACCTGGAGCCTGAAGAATCATCTGGGTGACTGACGCTTGAGCTGCTAAACCCACCTTCAGCTGACTGCATCACCCCTGACTTTCTGTGGGATGATTTGCCAATGGGTAGAAGTCTCAGGATGTTATATATGATTTAGCAACCCTTGGAGTTAAAATGTCAGGAAGCTATTCTGGAGGAGATGTGTGGAGGTGTGTGGAGCCACCCTCCAATAGGGTATGTCAGAAGAAACCTGGGACTCACTGCATCGTCGTATGGGGAAGCTCAGACCTAGCGGCAAAGAGTTGCTATGATAAAATTCAAGATGGAAGTGCCCCCTCCCCATTTCTTGTCAGCCTGTATGACTGTTAACCCTTTCTGGATTGCACTCCCCGCAGTGCAGAGGCATACGTATTTACCATCCACATCAGGGGCATGGTCCCCAGGCCCCGGCACTGGGGGAGCCTCTAAACCAGGCGACAGAGAGCAGAACAGCAACTTCCCATGTAACTGCTGCAAACGACCTGCATTCCTTTCCATTCAAACGTCAGTTCCTCATTGTATGTCAGCAGATCCCAATGCTGTTGCTCCTGAGTCCACAAGAGCCTGGCCTCAACCTGGAGCTCTCAGGGGGAAAAAAAAATCACAAAACGAATCTTGTTCCAAAAACAAGTGCGGGGTGGGGCTCAGCCTCACTTCCTTCCCCACCATTTCATATTAACAAGAGAGCTTACAAGCAAATGAAAATGGGGAGGGGTGGACGGAAGTTACAATCACATGGGTGCTCTGTTCACTCCACAGCCTACTGTTAATCCAAAGCACTGAGGCGGATAAGAACACTAGCATTACAGAAAGGTAGATTAAAAGCACACTGAGATACCAGGACGCGTCTATGAGAATGTCTAAAAAAACAAACAAAATTGGTAAGTGCTGACAAGGATGGAGAACAACCGCAACTATCACTCTCGCTGCTGTGAATGCAAATGGTGCGGCCACTTTGGAAGACAGTTCAGCAATTTCTGAGGAAGTTAAAGGTATACTCGCCCCTTACCTTCCTGGGTATTTACCCTGGAGGAATGAAAATTTATGTTTATATAAAAACCTATACATGAATGTTTATAGTAGGTCTATTCATAGCTGCCAAAACCTGGAAATACTGCAAAATGTTTATCAAGGGGTGAATGAATAAAGAAACACATATCTCCGTATGGTGGGATACTTCTCTGCTGTAGAAAGGAACACACTTTAGACCCACAGCAACCTGGATGGGTCTTGAAGACGTTATGCCAAGTAACAGGAGCCAGAACCCTACACACTGCCTTACCTCATTTATGTGCCACTCTGGAAAAGGCAAAATTACAAGTACAGAAGACAGATCAGTGCTTGCCAGGGATTTCAGATCGGAGCATGGCTCCAAAGGGCAATGGGAACGTCTTGGGTGGGAGAAAATTCTATATCTTGACCTCAGGGGTGGTCACACAACTAAGTATATGTGTCCAAAAGGGCACACTGCAAGGGGTAAAATATTGCATATAAATCAGATGTCCATCAAACTGACATGAAAAAACACATATGTGGAGGTGTTCTGTTCAGTTCAGTCGCTCAGTCGTGTCTGACTCTTTGTGACCCTATGGACTACAGCACGCCAGGCTTCCCTGTCCATCACCAACTCCCAGAGCTTACTCAAACTCAAGTCCATCGAGTCGATGATGCCATCCAACCATCTCATCCTCTGTCATCCCCTTCTCCTCCCACCTTCAATCTTTCCCAGCATCAGGGTCTTTTCAAATGAATCAGTTCTTCGCATCAAGCGACCAAAGTATTGGAGTTTCCGTTTCAGCATCAGTCCTTTCAATGAATATTCAGGACTGGTTTTTTTTAGGATGGACTGGTTTAACTTCCTTGCAGTCCAAGGGATTCTCAAGAGTCTTCTCCAACACCACAGTTCAAAAGGATCAAATCTTCGGCGTTCAGTTTTCTTTATAGTCCTGCTCTCATATCCATACATGTCTACTGGAAAAATCATAGCTTTGACTAGACAGCTTGAGCAATACATGAACCGTGAACTTCCGGGTATTCAAGCTGGTTTTAGAAAAGGCAGAGGAACCAGAGGTCAAATTGCCAACATCCACTGGATCATCAAAAAAGCATGAAAAATCCAGAAACACATCTATTTCTGCTTTATTGACTATGCCAAAGCCTTTGACTGTGTGGATCACAATAAACTGTGGAAAATTCTGAAAGAGATGGGAATACCAGACCACCTGACCTGCCTCTTGAGAAATCTGTATGCAGGTCAGGAAGCAACAGTTAGAACTGGACATGGAACAGACTGGTTCCAAAGGGAAAAGTAGTACATCAAGGCTATATATTGTCACCCTGCTTATTTAACTTATATGCAGAGTACATCATGAGAAATGCTGGGCTGGAGGAAGCAAAAGCTGGAATCAAGATTGCCGGGAGAAATATCAGTAACCTCAGATATGCAGATGACACCACCCTTATGGCAGAAAGTGAAGAAGAACTAAAGAGCCTCCTGATGAAAGTGAAAGAGGAGAGTGAAAAAGTTGGCTTAAAGCTCAACATTCAGAAAACGAAGATCATGGCATCTGGTCCCATCAGTTCATGGCTAAAAGATGAGGAAACAGTGGAAACAGTGTCAGAATTTATTTTGGGGGGCTCCAAAATCACTGCAGATGGTGACTATAGCCATGAAATTAAAAGACACTTACTCCTTGGAAGGAAAGTTATGACCAACCTAGACAGTATATTAAAAAGCAGAGACATTACTTTGCCAACAAAGGTCCATCTAGTCAAGGCTATGGTTTTTCCAGTAGTCATGCATGGATGTGAGAATTGGACTATACAGAAAGCTGACCACAGAAGAATTGATGCTTTTGAACTGTGGTGTTGGAGAAGACTCTTGAGGGTCCCTTGGACTGCAAGGAGATCCAAACAGTCCATCCTAAAGGAGATCAGTCCTGAGTGTTCATTGGAAGGACTGATGTTGAAGCTGAAACTCCAATCCTTTGGCCACCTGATGTGAAGAGCTGACTCATTTGAAAAGACCCTGATGCTGGGAAAGATTGAGGGCAGGAGGAGAAGGGGACGACAGAGGATAAGATGGTTGGATGGCATCACCGACTCTATGGACATGAGTTTGGGTAAACTCTGGGAGTTGCTGATAGACAGGGAGGCCTGGCATGCTGTGGTCCATGGGGTCGCAAAGAATCGGACACGACTGAGCGACTGAACTGAACTGAACTGAGAGGGACTTTTGTTGGCAAAGTAATGCCTCTGCTTTTTAATATGCTATCTAGATTGGTCATAACTTTTCTTCCAAGAAGCAAGCATCTTTTAATTTCATGACTGCACTCACCATCTGCAGTGATTTTGGAGCCCAAAATAATAAATATGGAGGTGGAAGGAACACCAACAGAGAAGCTAGAGCCTACGGGTTTAGGCCCTTCACCTGCTCCTCCTGCTGAGGCTGCTGCTCAAAGAGGGTTTCACCAGCACCCCAGTCTGATCTGCAGAAACCAGACTAAAGAGCCCGACCAGGACCCTGGGCTCCCCAAGCTCCATGAGAGCAACAGAGAGTCTCCAGACAGGAGAGGGCTGAATCAGGCATGATGGGAAAATCATGCTTCAGCCAGGTTCTAGTGGCTGACACAGATGTGGAGCTCTAAATAATAGATCTTAAACGTCTAGAAAAGGAGAACAGTAACGTGAATCTAGTAACGTGGTTATTCCTAGCTGGCGTAAGCCAGGCTTGGAACAGGGAAAGACAAGAGGAAAGATGATCTCACAGCAAGGATTAGTGGTCACTTTGGTGTGGCCCCCACCCTGTCCAGTTAGCAAGAGTCCCCACCTCCTACATCAGCCAAGGGTGAAGAGTACCAGCAGGTGGGAAACAGCAGAACCCCGGGCCCTATCTCCTGCATCATATGAGTCAAGAAAAGAAGGAGGCCACTCAGGTTATTTTCAGAAGTTCAAGAATTCCCCTGAAGACGAAGATGGGGACTTGATTGGCAGGAATCAGGCAAGTGGGGCGACACTTCCCGTGGCTCTCAACACTTCCTTTTTTTGATTCCACTCCGTGCACTCCTGGCCAGCACACACCTCTGTGGTTTTTGCAACGGCAATAAAATATAGGAACTCACAGTGTGCTGGGGAAGGGACCCAGTTTTATATCTCGGTATGTGTACTGACTTCCACATTGCCAAAAATGGCCAGGGAGCAGTTCCCCTGGTCATACCCTCAAGGTTTAGCTGTGACAGTAATCACCGTCAACATAAAGATGTGGGCTGGTGAACAAGCAGCCCAGTTCCCGTAACTAGGAGCCTCCTCAGTGAGGGGGTTTATCTGTGGTTTGACATCCACTGGAACGTAAGGAGATGCTGCCCAAGTAAGAATGGCCGTAACTGAATGAGCATCTAACAGGCCATCAGAGTTCCCTAATCTTAGGAAATTTGTAAAGGAAGTATTATTATGTCCATTATACAGATAGGGAGGGCAAGACTCAGAGAAAAACAGGTAGCTTATCTGAAATCAAACTGCTAATAAGTGTTAGAATCAGAGTGAAATGCAGACATTTTTTACTCCAAAGTCCTCACCTCCTTTCCTCACTCTCGTTTGGCTTGACACAGTGGCTAACAGTGGTAAAAACAGACCTCAGGAGCAGCTCAGGTACTAGCTGGACACTCTTACTGCCAACACTGCAGGGGTGCTCTGGCTGGTCTTGCAGAGTTGCCACTGACCGTTGGGCATAGGAGGTTTGGCACCACACTGCCATCTGGCCCCCTCACACTGCAGGTGAGCAGGCTCAGAAGAGGACCCTCTGGTTTTGCCGTCTCCCCAGGGTAGAGCTGCTCTCTGGGAGCCACAGCTCCCAGGGTTCATTAGCCCTGGCACAAGGTGGGTACCAGCTGACCAGTCACTCCTGGACTGACCCCAGCAGCACACCCAGTGTTGACCACTCACCCCCCAGGCTAGCTACCAGAGCTGCAGCTCTACTCACCTTTCTCTGCACAGTGCGTTGTTTGACTGTTAAACACACAAGAGGCAGAATCACCCCTGGTCCACACCCTAGTCTACCTCCCAGTCAAGGAAGCGCTGGGGAAGCAGGCACAGTAGGGTAGGTGCTGGGCAGGGAGGTGCCTGGCTGTGGGGCATGGAAAAGGCTCACGGCCCAGCACAGAGAGGGGTGGTCTGGAAGGGTGTCTCGGAAAGGACTATACCTGGGCTGGGCACTGAGGGATAAGGAGGAGGTGTATCTGAAGCAAAGCAGATGGACACTCCAGGCAGCACGTGTGTTCAGGGATGTGGGTAGGGTTCAAGGCTGGGGCACAGGGAGCAGGGATGGGGTAAGGGTGGACATGGACATGGCCCTCATCCTACACAGTGTCGTAGGCAGCCCTGTGGGGCTCTCAGCAGGGAGCATCACAGAGCCTGTGGGGAACGGGAGGCAGGGAGAAGGATGCTGCAATACTATGTCTGACATGCACCTTTGGAGCAGGAGTCCAGCACAAAAGGTGCAGAGGGAAGGAGCTGGTACTGGGGATGATGGACAGGCAGTGAAGCTGGGAGAAGAGAGCGCTCACAGAAACAGAGTCTTGGGAGAGGCAGCATAAGGGAAGGAGGAGCAAGACTGTGACAGGCTGGAGAGAACTCTTCCTGGGGAGGGCACACAAAGGGACGAGGGACAAGAGACGTGAGGCTGAAAGCTGGGTGGTTCGTGCCACTGTGGGGGATGCAGGGTAGGAGCAGGGTGGAGAGTGTGGGCAGAGGCTAGGGCACAAAGGTCCCCCAATCCTGAGCTCCCCCATCCCACTCCTCACCCTCTGGACTCCCTGGGGGAGTGACATCTCTGGGGACTTCGCAGAATCCTTATTCTTCTCAGGCCACTTGTTCAGGTGAAAGAGATGAAAGATTTCCAGGATTGGTTAGCTCATACAATCGGCCTGTTTAGCTTATTAAATTTCAAGTATTATTTGGTCAGAAAATAAATACAAAAACAGCTCATGAAACTTTCAAACATACCTTGAGGTATGCATTCCTGACCTGTAAGAAATTAAGCATCTCTTAATTCTCATGGAATCCATTTACTAAAGAAATTCTTTCAAGGATTACACAAACAGAAAGATATATACCATGCTCTTGGATTGGAAGAATCGTTATTGTCAAAATGACTATAGTAGCCAAGGCAATCTACAGATTCAATGCGTCTGTGTGTGCTAAGTCACTTTAGTTGTGTCCAACTCTTTGCAACCCCATGGACCATAGCCCGCCAGGCTGCTCTGCCCATGGAATTTTCCAGACAAGAATACTGGAGTAGGTTGCCATTTCCTACTTCAGAGGACCTTCCCAACTCAGGGACTGAACCCACATCTCTTGCGTCTCCTGCATTGGCAGGTGAATTCTTTACCATTGTGCCACCTGGGAAGAAACAGCATGGTACAGCACAGGAACAGAAATATAGACGAACAGAACACGATAGAAAGCCCAGAAATATTCTCATGCACCTATGGTCAATTCATCTGTGATGAAGGAAGCAAGCCCACACAACGGAGAAGAGATGACCTACAGAAGAAAGGGGAGCCTGAGATTGAAAGTCACTGTGAGCAGACAGGATTTGCGGAGTCAGACAGGGTAAAAATCCACATTTTGTAATTCCCAGACCCATCATTCTCACTCAGGACCTTTTGCCTAGAACTGCTTCACTTACCACTTTTCTCCTTGTGTTGACCTTATTCATGAACACGCTTTTTCCTACCCATTCCTGCATTTCCTCCATTTAAAATTTTTATCCATATAAAATGCCACACTTATTTAATTCATGTTGGGGTGGTATTAAATACACACATCAAAAATGATACTATTCAGACATTTTAAATCGTGTGAGGAAAGACGTTTTTCTGGGGAGGGAGGTGGTATTGTAGCCAGGTTTTGGGAGAGGGGTCCCTTCCCACAAGGGGAAGCAGGAAAATCACTCTTCAGGGTAACTGCCCCCCCACTCTCGCCCCAGGCCCAAGACGGAACCTTGGACCTATTTCATTTCCGTGATGTGGTAAATATGTCACTTATATAATGGAGTGCTTCCAGGAGACAGGTGCATGTGAGGAAAAACTGAACTAAAATAACAGACGGTGTGTTCTGATTTTTTAAATTTCTTTTGAACGTCTGGATATTTGCCCACCTTCATTGTCCTGGTTCTTTTCTCCCCCTTTGCTCTACCCAATGGCCCTGGCAGCAGCGCGCCCAGCTGCTGCGCCTGCGCAGGACGCCCCGCACTCCGGCGCCTGCGGAGGAGCCTGGAGCTGCGTGGCTCCATCCTCCCGAGCTTGGGCTGCTGCGCCCTCTCCCATCACTGCCTTCCACCAGCTTCTAAAGGACACAGCATGTTATTAGGCCCTGCCTTTAATACACTTGTCTCCCAGCTGCCCCATCCCTGCTACCCCCGCCCCCGGGACCACCTGGTTTCTGCACCTGGGGCCACTCTGAACTTCATCTGGTCCACGCTCAAAGAGGTCGGGGGAAAGCCCTGTGCGCTCACTGTAGCGTTTCGACATTGTTAACCTCTGATGTGCTCTGACCATCCTGTGACAGTTTCTCCGTGTGTGTCTGTTTTTCGTCTTTGACAGCACATCTCTTTTTACTGTATTTTGTGCATATCCTTTAAAAAACTGACATTGGGGTGCTACTTGGGCTATATTCTTATTATTGAAAATACAAAAATCAACAAGTGTTTCCTGCCCTGTTCTTGTATACTACTTTTCACATCCAAGCATATGTTACTTGCAATTGACGTACAAAGTCTTAATGCAGTATAGGCCTGTCATCATACCATAAATATATTCTATGTTGCCCTTCTCCTTAAATTATGAGATTCAATAACGGAGAAGGATTCTTGGTCGATTCCCCATAACTGATTCTCTTACTCTCTATGAACAGGATGCTCAGGGCATCTCCACTGCTGCTATGGGCAGGGCTGAGAGGAAAGATCCCCTCACAACATTTTTGTCTACTGTAAATTATCTATGAAGATGAATTTTCAAAAGAAGGATTAGCCATTGGCCAAGAGAGAAGAGCAGTTTTCACACTTCTGCCACACACTGACTGCATCTTTCTAGAAGTGTTCCACCAGCTTTTTAGTGGTAGCTAATGCAAAACACACAGACTTTAACATCTGGTGGAACTAGGTTCAAATTCCAATCAAGGCATTTAATGTCTGAGGGTAAAGGACTTTACCTCTCTGAGCCTCCATTTTCTCATCTGTAAAATGGGAGTGATGAAACTGATCTCACTGTGGGGATCAAATGAGATTGCAAATACCAGTGCCCTACCTAATGTCTGGCTTATTGTAAGTACTAAATCCATTATTCTTATCCTCCATACTTTCTCCTTGGAATTATCTAGGATGAGGGACTTTTCACTTTTCTAATTTCCCATCCTTCTTGAACCATTTTCCTCATGAAAGTGTTAGCCATGGAACAAGAAGTGTCATTTCTCAGAAGGGTGCTTCCCAGCAGAAATATAAAACCAACCACAAATTCAAGCCACATGTGTAATTTTAAATTTGAGGGCAACCACATTTAGAAAGTACAAATAAATAGGTTAAATTAATTAAATCTCTTTATTTAAATATATTTAAAAATATATTTTATTTAAGGCAATATATCCAAAGTATTATCATTTCAATATGTTATCAATATTTTCAAGTAAAGATAGTCCATATTCCTTTTGTTGTTTGTTTTTAATATATTTGAAATCCAAGGTGCATTTTATAACTTACAACACAGCTCAGACTGGCCACTTTTCAGGGATGACTGCAGGCTATTGTATTGTATAACATAGGTCTGGACTTTGAGACTTAAGTGTTTAACAGGTGTATGAAGGGCTTAGAAATGTTACTCAGAGACATCATTTCCCATGTAAAATGCAGGGGCATCTTGATAGTTTGCAGGACCCTTGGAGGGAGACAACCAAAGTAAGGCCTTAGTTGTAAATAAAATGGATGTGAGCTCTACAGTGAGGCTCAAGGACCTCTGAGGTGCTTATCTTCCCCCTTCCTCTCCTGCACAAAATATCTCTCCTCCTGAAGCTGAGTCCCCTTAAAATCAAATTCCTCTGATGAGTTTACCATTAACCCTTTTATCCAAAACTTTATTTGAAAGAAAATAAGAAAGATTTTGTCCAGCACCTGTTCCCCTCAGGATTGAAGAGTAACAAATGAAAAGGGGAATTGAAACCAAGCAGGACCCTACGGGGCCCTCATGGGTAGAGAAGACCCTCCATGTCCCTCATTTCTTCTTTATAGCAAGAAAAATAGGCTTTAGTCTCCTAAGGCTTCTGCGTGTTCCAAAAAGCAGACTCACGCAGTTAATGATTAGGAAAACAGAGTCACAGGACTCCAAGCTCCCCTGCAGAGAAATAGATAGCAATCTGATGCCTGTCTTTGAGTCACTCTGTAGCAACTAAGGACCGCCCCCACCCCCAGGTGAAGGGTGGTAACCACATGCTGGGCACGTAGACCCCAGACTGGTTGGAACTAGAAAGCTGATGACTGAGATGTTCCAAACATCACCCGTTACCTCACCACCAGCCAATCAGAAGAAGGTTCATGAGCTGGTCACATAGCCTACTACCCTCTCCCTTTGACCTTTTTTTGCCTTTAAAGACCTTGTGCCCCAGCCAGCTAGCAAGATGAATGTGAGACAAGTCTAGAACTCCTATCTTCTGAGTCAGCGCCTCCTTGATGAATAAATCTTTCTCTGCACTAAATGCCAATGTTTGTTTGTTTGATGTAACAACAGCCCCTCTCCCAAGTGGCGACATGGCCTTGCTTTTCTACCAAAAGGCCGCTTGAGGGAGAGGGTGCCAAGAATTCATTCCTCCACTTGATGTCTAATAGGCGTCTCCATCTTTATATGTTCAAATTGATATTCTGGAATAATCACCACCTTGCAAATATGTTCCTTGACAATTCAATTCTCTCTGTTGCTCTAGACATTTTTAATTTCTCTCTCCTACACCCAACACTTGCAACACTGTCAAATCTCTCTCAAAAAGTATCCAAGCTCTCACCACTCTCAGTTCAGTTCAGTTCAGTCACTCAGCCATGCCCGACTCTTTGCGACCCCATGAATCGCAGCACACCAGGCCTCCCTGTCCATCACCAACACCTGGAGATCACCCAAACTCATGTCCATCGAGTCAGTGATGCCACCCAGCCATCTCATCCTCTGTCATCCCCTTCTCCTCCTGCCCACAATCCCTCCCAGCATCAGAGTCTTTTCCAGTGAGTCAACTCTTCCCATGAGGTGGCCAAAGTACTGGAGTTTCAGCTTCAGCATCACTGCTACTCATTATCTCTGTTACTATCACTTTGAGGCAAACCACTGTTACCTCCAGCCTGGGTTATAACAACAGCCTCTTAACTGATAATATTTCTTCTTCCTTTGTTACCCACAGAAAGTGATTTTTCTTTAAGGCAGCATGTATCAGCAAGAGTCAAAAAAACATATCTTTGAAGACAAAGGCAATGATATAAAAATCAAACCAATTAGGAATAAATCTAGGCAAAGTATGCACTAATTTTATAAAAGAGACTAACCGTATTCATGAATTGGCGGAGTCATTTTCATAGAGACATAACTTCTCTTCAAATTATATTTCTAATAAATCTGAACAGAACTTTTTTGTTGAAACTGAGAAGCTGTTTCTAAAATTCATATTAATAAAGAAGGAAACAATATGTCAAGACAGAATGAAAGAATAAGAAAAAATGAGGAGACACTTTTCAGATAACAGAACTTATTATTAGCTTCCGGTTAATAATATTTAGTGTTGGCAAAGTGTAGAAAAACAAATTGACAGAAGAGAGCCCAAGAACAGACCCACTACACATGCCAGCTTGATTTACAACAGAGTTGTTATAGATTAGTGACTAAAGAATGGCCTTTTTGATTCATGGAGCTAACCCTCTTGGTTATCCATATGGAAAGGACTAAGTAAAATAAAACATTACCCATTACCTCACACCCTACAGAATAATCATTTCTAAGTAGGACTAAAGACTAAATATGAATGGAAAAAATCACTTTTAAAATTTAATAATAAAAGAGAATAATTTTATACTTTACAGTGGAGGAGAATCTCTTAGATAATATACAAGTATATCTCATAAAAGAACATTATGGGTAAATTAAGCTTGTTTGAAACTAAGAAATTCAATCATTAATAGAAATCACAAATAACATAAGGAGACAAGGCACAAACAAGAGAAAAGTATTTACCATATACGTAAGCAAAAATAATTAATATAGAATACGTACTGCACTACAGAAAACCAATAAGAAAGAAGACAGACGAGCCCATAGAGAAAAAGATTCGAACAGGAGAAAGAACTTAGAATGGGCAAGGAGGATATAAACAGATGACCAAACTCAGTATTTCAGAAAATGCAAATTTAAAACACAGAAGGCTTTTCATTTGCTCGGAATCGGTATAAAACTCCACAAGATCAAATGTTGGTGAAGATGTCAAGCAAGAGAAACTTTCACATATTGCTGATGGGGGGGGTCGTGTTACAGTTGACTTGAAAGAGGTTTCGCTGTTATCCAATTAGGCTGAAGATTTATATACCCTCCAACCCACCAATGCTACTTCTAGGCTATGTACCCCAGAGACTTTCTTGCGCATGCGCCACAGGGCGTATGCACAAAGCAGTCTCCCAGCAGTACTCACTGCTGCTGACAGCACCGAGCAACTTATAATAGGAAACAAAGCAACCCCAGGAGTATCCCAAGCGCCCACTGGCGGTGCATCGGGAGAGCATACTGAGGTGTATTCGTGTGTAACGGAATATTATCCCGCAGTAAGGAGCCTCCCAGGTGGTGGTGGTGGTAAAAGAACCCGCCCGCCAGCGCAGGAGACACGAGTCGCAGGCTTGAGCCCTGGGGTCGGGAAGATCCCCGGAGGAGGACATAGAAAACCACTCCAGTACTCTCGCCTGGAGAATCCCACGGACAGAGGAGCCTGGCGGGCTGCAGCCCACGGGGTCGCAAAGAGTCAGACGCGACTGAGCGACTTAGCACATCCAGCGACACACAGGAATGCATTAGAGACACATTCAATGATATGAAGAAATACTGCTCTTCACTATTCACATATTACTCAGGCACATAATTCTGATGAAATTAGCAAATCTTAAAAGGATATTTAATTACTATTGATAAAGTTCAAAACCATGAGAAAGCAAATAACATATTTAGCAGTTTAAATACACAAAGTCGAATTGAAAGGAAAAGCAGGAGAACAATAAGCTCAAAATTGAGGGCAGTTTTCTCTGAAGAGATGGAGAAAGATGAGCACACAGAGGGCTTCACGGCTGCTGGTCTTTGAAACAAAACCGAGGTGGCAACACTCAGGGCCATCTTCACTCCTTACAGCTCATGCGCGTCCTCTACATTCTCCTTTCCATCTGCTCCCTATTTCACGACTCTCCAAGCCTACCCTGGGCAGGAAGGCCCTCCTTGACCTGACCCCGCCCCAGCCCTCTCTGGCTGGGTCACGTGGTGTATTCCTTACCTCCGTCTGCCACTCTGGCCTCCACCAGTCCTCTGCACCTTGGCCTTCTCAGGTACCCCTGCCAAAACACAGCTCAGAAACACACTTGGCTCAGGCCTTCCGTTCCTTCAGGCCTCCACTTAGAAGACACGTGCCTTCCTGGGCTTCCTGACCCCCTCTCCCTACCCTCTGCTCTCCAACCCACTGGAGCCCGCAGCACCAAGCACCACCCACCCCTGACCACTGACCTAGCCATCTTTAGCACGGCCTGGCAGGAAGAGGCTCTCCATAAATATTTGTTGACCAATTAAATGGATGACTATGCAGAAAATCATATTAAAGTTGAAACTTTATGGAAAAGGTAACACATGAACTTCTTAGTTACCAGGGTAACTCCTCATGGTTCAGAGAGGTTGAGACAAAGGATTGGTTGTGTGTCCTATAAGATGCAATTTTAGGTGGAAAGATAAGAGTTAATTCTTGAACCCCCGTGGTCCTGTTGATTCAAAAATACTGATGTTTCTAAGGTTTTATTGTGGTAAATCAGGTGAGGGAAGGACAGCCCCAAGGAGCACCTACTTATCAGACCTCTAGGAGTAACCACAGGGCCAGCTCGGAGCCATCTCTCTCAGTGACCAGTCTGAAGTGACCCCCACGGTTCAGCATCTTTCAGAGGCCCACACAGCAGATGGACAGAGGAGTCTCGTGGCCAGCCCTCTCACTCCAAATTTGGCCCACACAGGCCAGTATCCAGCCTCTCCTAGATGTGGCAGGTCATGTTCTTTAGCAGAACTCTAAGAAAGGGCTTGACCTGAGGTAGGAGGGTAGGAACAGTGCTGGAGCCTGGCCCAGCTCAGCAAAGCCCAGCAGCGACAGACACCCCAACAGTAAGACATCCCAACGGTGGGACACCCCAGTAGATTCAGACACTGGAGGAGCCCTAAGCATATGTGCCGCCTGTCCTGCACACACTTCCTGCTCCTCAGCTTATCCCCTCTCCCACATCCACAAACTCAGATCAGGCACGGTGGTCACATGCGCTCCCAAGCTCAGCTTTCCAGGAGGCGGCCCGTCGGCTTGACCTGGAAGGCAGGACGCACATGCCCACTTCTAGGCTGGCCTGGCATGGCCAAGGACAGGATTGCTTACCTGGAGTGTGTCCGTCAGGGCCTGCAGATGTCAGATGGCATGGGCGCCCCCATCCCTCCCCCTCAGGCTCAGGGGAAGAGGACCCAGCTCAGAGCCTTCAGTCTTTCACTGTGTTTCACTATGAATCACTGGGTTTCTGCTCATTTCCTGGAGAAAGCAGAAGTGGAGAATTGGCAGATGCCTGACTCTGCCCACTTCCCAGCCGTCAGCAGAGTTGCCTGAGTTCTGACTGGTGACTCGGGCCCTGCAGAAAGGCCACTTGGGGCAGTATGGTAAGCAGTGCGGGTGGGGCCAAGGGTGAAAGAGAAAGCTAGCAAGAGCAGACACAGAGTTAGAGTCCGTCCAGCCCTGCACCGTGGAGCTGGACGCCTCCTCCTCTGCTTGGTGCCGCTTCTTTCTGAGCCTCTGGGACAAGAGCAGACACAGAGTTAGAGTCCGTCCAGCCCTGCGCCGTGGAGCTGGACGTCTCCTCCTCTGCTTGGTGCCGCTTCCTTCTGAGCCTCTGGGAAAATGAAGCTAATAATGGTGCTTCATGCTCATGCTTAGCCACTCAGCCATGTCCGACTCTTTGTGGTCCCATGGACAGAGGAGCCTGGAAGGATTCTCCAGGCAAGAATACTGGAGTGGGTTGCCATTTCTTTCTCCAAATAATGGTGTTTAGGTGAATTTAATTAGAAGCGTGTCTAGAATACATCTGTGGACATTGCATGAATTCATCTTCCTCCCTAAGGCCCAGAAGGAGCTTCTTACTTGGATTCCCAACAGTAAGACAGGAAGATTCCCTCCTCCTCCATCCTCAGGACTAACTTGGACCACCCATCAAGGGAGTCCTCAGATGACCAACAGTGAGTAACATTAAAGCGATGATGAAAGAAAAGTTCAAGTAGTAGAACAACATTCTCTAGGATTCAGCATCAAGATTCTTAGTCCTTTCGGATAATTATGTTGAATCATCCCATATCATCTCTCCATAGCATCATCCATGGAGGACCAGCCAGTGTGTCCATTCAAACACAATGTCTCTCTGAGCCACATGGGCAAAAGCAGTGGTTACATGAATACCTGATCCTTAAAGCTAGCTCATCACCTGATTGTAGTTCACAACGAACTGACCGTTTATGACTATTAGTGAGGCAAGATCATCTTTTATGGGAGGCAAAAAGGCTCTGAGATGGGTTAAAAGAATGAGAACATTTGTAGTAATATCTCAACTCTTGCCAGTAAAGACTTGACAATAGATAGTAACCAAACTTGGAGAAGGCAATGACACCCCACTCCAGTCCTCTTGCCTGGAAAATCCCATGGACGGAGGAGCCTGGAAGGCTGCAATCCATGGGGTCACTGAGGGTCGGACACGACTGAGCGACTTCACTTTCACTTTTCACTTTCATGCACTGGAGAAGGCAATGGCAACCCACTCCAGTGTTCTTACCTGGAGAATTCCAGGGATGGGGGAGCCTGGTGGGCTGCCACCTATGGGGTCGCACAGAGTCGGACACAACTGAAGTGACTTAGCAGCAGCAGCAGTAACTAGACTAGGAGACTTGTCCAGCTTAAGTCCTAGTCACATGCCCGTGTTGACCTCGTGCCCGTTCCCCAGCAGGAGCCACAGGTACCAACATCTCTGCTCAAGTTCTCATCTCTCATTCCACCATTCATGAGTAGAAAGGAAGCTAGAATGATGACTGCAAGGGTTGCAGATAGGAGGGGGCATCACAGATGACCCTGAGACATGCAAGAGGTGTGTGGAGCAGCTCAAGTATCATCTTGTCAAGCCAGAATGGGCTCCAATTTTTTTTAGCAACCAATTAAGATCCATGGTTATACTATATGCAAGAGCCATTGTGCTATAGTGTGCACCATTATGAAGAAAAGTGTTAATTTTTTCAGCATCTGGTGCAAGACCCTTTCCTAGAGAGATATCTGCTTTTGTTGACCAAAATGATAAGTAGAATCTAGGCTTCTGGGTAAAAAATCTGGGTTGAAATTCTCATTGCTACCCAAAAGGAATTAACATCTTTAAGTGTGGTTCTTATTTGTGGAACGGAACCAATGCAATGTATGGAACAAATGAAGTAACATTTGTAAGAGGATTTTTTTTAATGCTAAATATGGCTGTACTGGAGACTTCCCCGCTGGTCCAGTGGTTAAGACTTCACACTTACAATGAAGGGGGTGTAGGTTCAAGCCCTAGATGGGGAACTGAGATCGTACATGCCACATAGCCAAAAGCAAGTGAAATAAAAATGGCTGTACAAATATGAGTCATTATTATTACTGAGAGAGTTACCCATGCTTAGTTAGACACTGAAACTGCCAGGACAACCGTGAACTGAACATGTACATACATGTAAATATGCATTTTTGTTGAGAGGAAACGTGAAATTCTGTAGGTTTTTAAAAATATCTAAAAATAGGAAGGATATTCTGCTCCCAGTTATGACAAGAGATAACCTCCCATTGAAGGCTACTCTAAAATAGGACAAATATATGAGACAATTGCTTTCAGGCATTGAATAGCAGGCGTCATAAGACTAATCCCTGAAATAAGAAAACCGTAAAAGGTGAGCCCCACAAGGTGAGCCCGCTGCTCTGGCTTCCTTCTTACGAGCGCTTCCCTGCCACGGTGCAGGGAGGGGAAGCCCCTGGGGCAGCAGTATCCTTGAACTAAAAAGATGTAAGTCAGAGAGTTCCAGGTTTCTCAAGAAGCTCGAATTTTCAGAGCAGGGGCCTGAGAAGAGTGTGTTTTACGGGAATTCACTGTGTATGTCCTCGACCAAGGGTTGTTTATACATGCACGGGGTGAGACACCAAAAACCAGAGGAGACTGCTTGCTCCAAGGCTGAGGACTGAGATGACAGAGACTGGGCACTGCTGGCAACATTGGAGTTCCATACCATCCAGAGTGGCGAGACCTCCCTGAGCATCTTGGGATTTCGTCTTATACTCCAGAAAAGCCAAATCTGAAAACTAAGAACTAGAGCCTAGAGTAGGAGGCATGAACTAGAACAGGTTCTTACCTCAAGCAAAAGCACACTGAAAAGAAAGGTGCAAGTCATGCAGTCGTGGCCGACTGTTTGTGACCCCGTGGACCACAGAGTTCTCTAGGCCAGGACACTGGAGTGGGCAGCCTGTCCCTTCTCCAGGGGATCTTCCCAGCCCAGGGACTGAACCCAGGCCTCCCACGTTGCAAGAGGATTCTTTGCCAGCTGAGCCACAAGAGAAGCCCAAGAATAAGTGGGTAGCCTGTCCCTTCTCCAGCAGATCTTCCTGACCCAGAAATTGACCTGGGGTCTCCTGCATTACAGGCAGATTCTTTACCAACTGAGCTATCAGGGAAGCCTAAAAGAGCACTAACAGAGAATAAAAGCAAGTCTGGCAGAACCAAAAGGATATTCCAGTTATTCAACTGTTACCAGGAAAAAACTCATCATTCTTTAAAGGAGGAAAGCAGTCCAGCATCCTTGCATGTGGCATCCACACTCTCCAGCAAACAACAGAAACCAGCAGCAATCGGAAGGATCAGAAAAATGCGGCTCATAAGAAGAGAAACAACCACCAGTAGAAACAGACCCCAAGATGAATCAGATGTTGGAATTATCACATAAGGACTGTAAAGCAGCCGTTGCAAATATATTCAATGACTTAAAAGATGGCCATGATAATTGAAATGTGGGATATCTCAGGAAGTAGATGGAAGTATAATAAGAAGATTTGGATGTAAATTCTGGAAGTGAAAAACATATCTGAAACGAATATTTTACTAATAGCCCAAGAGTAGATCCGTGAGTGAAAATTTTAAAGAAAGAAAAGTTAAAGAAATTGAAGACTGATGAACAGAAATTATTTGAACATGACTATCTGAACAAATATTTGAGCAAACATTCTGAACAGAGAGAAAAAAGATTGAAGAAAAATAAGCACACACTCAGTTGTCTTCAGGACAATATCAAATGGTATAATATATGCAAGTCCCAGAGAGAAAGAAGAGAGAGAACAGAACCAAAAAAAAAAAATTTGAAGAAAAATGTTTGAAAATTTCAGTTTGTTGAAAAACAGCAACTTGCAGATATAAGCTTAGCAAACTTCAAGAAGAACAAAATGGATAGTTCCTGAAAATCAGAAATAAAAAGAAATTATCTTAACAATCAGAGAAAAAAATCACACATTGGGGAACAAAAACAATATTAGGCATATGTTTTATCAGAAACAATGGAAGTCTTAAAACAATGGATAGCTATCTCTTGTACTAGAGGGAAAAAATTGTTAACCCAATTATCCTTAAAAGAAATGAGGATGAAACAAAGTTATTTCCAGATCTATGACAGCTGAAACCATTCATCTCCAAAAGATCTGCACTGCAAGAAATTCCAAAGGAAGTTGTTGAGGCTAAAGACACCAGATGGAAACACGAATCTACGAAAGGAAAGGAGGACAATCCTAACGGGCGAATCTGTGAGCAGATATAAACTATGTACCTTTTTCTTAACTTCTTCAAAAGACTGTAACTGTTTAAATCAAAAAGTGTAACACTGTACTTTGGAATTTATACCACTTCCAGTTCATACAAATTGTAGGTGAAACATAGATGACAACGATTGCACAAAAGATAGGATGAACGGAAACAAGCTGTTGTGAGGTTTTCACATCTTACAGGAAATACTACTTTATTTAAAGCTCTAAGTAGTAACAAAATTGTGCTATTTATAACTTTGTGATGAAGATGTCAAGAAAGTCAAAGTCCAGTTCTAATCAACAAACTCACAGTGAGCATCTGTTCTGAGCCAGATTCCAGCTAGATCCTAAAGAAACAGAAATGGGTAAAGCAGTCTTGAATGAGGCCCTTACAACAGTTGTTCAAGGGGGCAGTCCAGTAATATGCCAGCCTTAACCTGCTATTAAGGGAGAATGCACTTTTATAGGCTATCAGGCTCTGTCATGCTCGGTCATACTCTTGTCAAAGACATTTATGATCCATACTCTGAACAATGTACAAAAAATTAATAACATTTTTCTGACTTTTAAAAAATAAGTCAATTTTATACTTGATGCAAAAAAGTATAAGATATAGAGAAAAAAATAAAAATTAATACTGTAAGTACCCTAAACAGCTAAGCACTAGCCATGTTGAGAACAGCTTAACATTTTTCCATGTTGGCCAAAGTGTATTTCTTTGATCTTAAATTTTTCTTAATAAATTTAAAATTATATCGTAAATTTTACTTCATCGCCTATTTGGTCTTTTTTCACTTAATTCATCATAAACTCTCTGCCATTTGATTATTACAATGTACTTTTTACAGCAAGTTAGGATCAAGAGGAAGGAAGACTGTTTACACAGAAAGTGGGTGTTTTTTAAAAAACCTGGAGAGAAAGCAACTTTCTTGGAACTAGTTGTATTTCCACATTCCCGTGAGGACTATGATGAACTCCAGAAAAAGAGGGCATTTCCTCAGAGATGAAGGGTATGAGTCCTGGAATGACTGGAAAACGCTTCCATGGGACACCAGGAACCCGTGGGAACAATGCTAGCTACCGCTGCTGGCATGGGGAGACTTAGAGAAGGGAGAGAGGATGGGAAACTACAAATGGGCAAAGAATTTTCTAATTTTCCAAAACAGTTGGAGGTTGGAATCTATAAATCCTTTCTGCAAAGGTAGTACTGGCATAAAACTCAAAAGGAGCCCATCAAAAAGAGAAAGAAAAATTGTAAGATACAATTCAGTTAAATGCAAGCTATTCAATATGCTTCAATCAGGATAACAATTTGCCGGGATTAAGTCCTAAACTAGATTAAGTTCTACAGGCACAAATGATAGGTAGCAATGCCTTCCCCAAAGAGCCTTCAAACCAGGAACAACTTTTAGGCTAAACTTACTTATCTTTCTTTAAAAAAATTTTTTTTATTGAAGTATGGTTGATTTACAACTTTGTGTTAATTTCTGCTGCACAACAAAGTGACTCAGTTATACATATACACATTAAAATTTTTCTCCATTACGGTTTATCATAGGATATTGAATATGGTTCCCTGTGATATCCAGTAGAATCTTATTGTTTATCCATTCTGTATATAATAGCGTGGATCCGCTAATCCCAAATTCTCAATCCATTCCCACCCCACTTGCCTTCCTTCTTGGAACCACAAGCCTGTTCTCTCTGAGGGTCTGTTTCATAGGTTTGTTCATTTGCGTCGTATTTTAGATTCCACATATAAGTGACATCACCTGGTGTTTATCCTTCTATTTCTAACTTACTTCATTTAGTATGATCCTCTCTAGTCCCATTCATGTTGCCGCAAATGTAAGCTTACTTAGCTTTGGTGGATGAGAAGATATCGCATCCCTGTGAATGTGAGCTTCTGTAAGGCACTGGTTAAGGCCTCTCATGGTTGACACTTCCATTTATTCCACCTCTGTCTCCTCAGCACCACCGTATCACTGACACTGTGCAAGCTGTTGGGCTGATAAGATCCAGCCTGTCTTTAGGGAATTTACAGATATCGCACACACACCCCGTACAGATCTCAGCCACTATGTATAGCCGCACATCTGTCACGCCGAAACGGTTTTATTTTGGGGAAGTAGGAATAGAGGGCTGAAACTTCAGTTTAATTCTGAGTGACTTGATGCCCTCACACCATTAACGTGCCACTAACAGAAATCAGGCCCTCCCGAAAGAGTCTCGTTTCAGGGAGATCTCATGGGACCACAGTGAGAACATCAGGGAGAACCACACTTGAAATTGGAGTAGCTGTAACTTCTGGCAATAAGGAAAGTCAAATACCGTCTCTTGAAAAGATTCATGAGAAACTTATTCAAGAAATAGTACAGAAACAACATGAATCTCCATGACAAATGTAAATCAGTCTCATTCCTACCTCATCCCACATAGGAAAAAAAAATCAAGGTGTTTCTTAGATGAAATGAAAAGGCTACAGACGTCCCCAGTGGTCCAGTGACTGAGACCTTGCCTTCCAGTGCAGGGGGTGTGGGTTTGATCCCTGGTTGGGGAGCTAAGATAACACATGTCTCATGACCAAAAAAACCAAACAATAAAACTGAACTAATATTGTAACAAATTCAATAAAGACTTGAAAAATGGGCCACAATCAAAAAAAAAGAAAGGAAAAGCCAAAACTCTAATGCTCCTAGGAGGGTATCTAGGTAATCTGAGAAAAAAGTTCCAAGCACATCAAAGTAGTCAGAAACACCTCCCCCGGCACCAAGAGGACAGCGACTGCTGGGAGATGGCACTGGAGGCCCCCCTTCCCCCAGAAGCAGACGGGCAGGAAGCGGGAGACACCCTGAGGAAGGGTGCTGGGGATGTGCCGGAGGGGAAGCCCGGGATGGAAGCATGCTCAGCTCTCCCGGCTGGTGAGCAGCAGGATGAGACAGAGCAGGGACGTCCAAGGGTCTGATATGCGCCCTCAGAGGCCAGGCTGAGAACTAGGACTGACTCCCTGGGCATGTGCTAAACGAGGGCGCTGGTGGGCGGTGGTGCCTGGGCATGCTGGCTTGGACATCTTGGAGGGAGGCCGGAGCAGAGAACGAAGAGACAGTTTCCAGAGATAAGACTTTGCTCCACTCTCCCTAGGGAAGCCTTAGGAACAGTCTGGATGGGAGGTGTGTCCTCGACACCCTGGCCCCCAACCCCCACCCAGCTACCGGACTCTTGGTGCTGCTTCTACACAACTTACTGGGTAGGTTTTTGGTGGGGGGCACAGACAGCAAGTGGCTGGCTTGGTCCTCATGAGCAGGAGGTGCTGTTCTCTGCTCCCCACCCTGTGCATCCTTCCACATGAGGGAGTGGCTGGCTCCCTCCCTGGCTCACAGCGCACAGCAGAACCCAGCCCCAGGTCCTCCTCACATCAGGTCCAGCCTCACAGAGATGCTCTCTACTCCCATCTCTGTTTGGATCAGTGAACAACACCTGGACCAACCAAATGTGGCCCGGATGGGACTGGGAAGTGACTGTGATTAGGTCCCTGTGGGCCAGTGGGTCAGGCCCCTGGTCAGAAATCACTGGCGGGGAAATGCCCACCCATCTCACACTGGGCAAACCTGGCTGCCCAGCTACAATGGCATGGAGGCGGGGTGGGGGAAGGGGTGCAGGGGAGGCTGTCTCATCTGTGAGTCTTACTGTCTGCACCCCAGCCAGACGCTCACACCCCAAAGCAGTCATCTGCAGCCCATCACCACCAGGACAGCCAAGCATGTTTTCTCCTTGAGTTGGAGGAGATGCTGAGTAACATGCTCCCATGTCTGACTCTGGAGGGAGTGAGAGTCCCAGGCCTGGGAGGCTGAGGCTGGCGGGTTCGGACTTTCCATGCACAAGGTGCTTAGCAGCACCTCCCCACCCTTCCCCAAGAATATCACCGAGAGGAAGGGCAGTGGAGCAGAAAGGGCAGAGTGAGCGGGCTTCCGTTCTTGGAGGTGTGAACTCTGTCTGTCAAGGTCGGATGCCTCTCTGTGGGGGAGCCTCCCTCCTAGCTCCTGCCAAGATTGATGAGACGATGTAAAGGAAGGGAAGCAGCTTTATCACGTCCCAGGGCCAGTCCTGGGGTCCTGTGTCCTCTGTCACGGGGCGCAGACCCCAACGCCTCCACAGCCTTCCTGGGGACCCCTCTGCTTTGGCACAGCCCCCTCCGGATAGGAGCTTTCGGTTACAGTGGGAGAGGCGGGCACAGGGCACTGCAGGGGGGGCTGGCTGCACGCTTCAGCAGCCACCTTGCCAGGTGGTCTGCGGCCCCAGTGGGCCTCCGCTCAGGCGCAGCTCCGGGAGTGCCCTGCAGAACAAGACCTTGAGCAAGAGATCAACGTGAGCGCCACGCACCAGCAGGAGCAGGGCGGCCACATTTCCCACCAGAGGCTCTGGGCTCACATGGACCTGTGCTCTCCCCCACCCCACCCCCACTCCCAGAGCATCGGCCACGATGCCGGGGAAGGGACGGGTCAGGACCAGCCACACCGTGCTGGGGAGTGCATGGGGAAGAGCCGGAGGGAAGACGCTATCAGGCTCTTTCCTTAACTGCGCTGAGACTGTTTCCTCATCTGAAAATGAAGACAATTAAAGCAATGTCACAGGGATTGTGTGTTGATGAGAATTAAACGTGGGTCACTGTGTAAAGCTGGCAGGTCAGGGCACCCTCCCCTTCCCATTAGGGCTCTGCTTGGTGGGGGGGTCCTTCCACGCCCCGCCCCGCCCCTAAATTTCTGGGAAACCGCCCCCTCCTCCAGGCTGTATCCTGCCCCTTGCTGGAGGTACTGGGAGCCGTCAGGTTCTCTAAGGTGGGAGCCTTAGGGGAGGAGAGACGAGCAAAACAGGAACTTGCCATAATAAGCCGCCAAAAGGTAGGGCTCTGAATAAGGAGTCTAACCACCCTGGACTTTCCATGCACAAGAATTTAGGGTCATGAAGAATAATTTATGAGATTGCATCACATGGCTAGGTGAAATGTGCCCAACGTTGTGAACCTGTGTGGCCACTCCCCTGTGTAACAAGAGAACTCCCCTGGCTGGAGAGCAGAGGTGGAGCCCCTGGAGACTGGAAAAAGGGATTAAATATGACTTCAGGCCTTTCGGGATGTTTGCATATGTGGTCGAAAGCAAACTATACTGTAAAAGGGATTACCTCAAAATATATAGGCCAGGCCAGAAGTTGCTTTTTTTTTTTTTAACAGTGCAAAGTGAAGGTGAAAGTCAGTTAGTCAAGTTTGGCTCTTTGCAACCCCATGGTCTGGAGCCTGCCAGGCTTCTCTGTCCATGAGATTTCCCGGCAAGAATACTGGACCGGGTTGCCGTTCCCTTCTCCAGGGGCGGAACCCGGGCTCCTGCACTGTGGGCAGATTCTTTACCATCTGAGCCACCGCTTTCAACAGTACTCATGTCTTTGTTTTTTGGTAATTTTTACTTATAAAATTATACCTACACATGGAAGTAAAATTCAGTTTATAAGAACATAAAAAGTACTTTCCTTTTTGTCTCCCCTTTGCCCAAATAATGACTAAAAGCAATTGCTTTTCGATCTTCTGATGGTTACCATTACAACTTTAACACTTTGCCTTTAGGATTAATTTTAGACTGTAACTTTAGACCTGCAGACTTGAAAAATAAGAAAATTAGCATGCTTACACTGTTTTTTTCCGTCTCCTATATGCCCTCCTAATTTGTAATTATATTTTTATTTTATTCCTCTAAATGCTGCCTTTCCAGCTTTGTTCATTGCATTTTTTAAAATATATGTTACTATTTTATTTATTTTTTTTCTGTTCTCTGTTTCCTTTATTTGAATTAAGTTTGTTTGTTTGTTTTTAACTTTATTTTACTTTACAATACTGTATTGGTTTTGCCATACATTGACATGAATCCACCAAGGGCATACATGAGTTCCCAAACATGAACCCCCCTCCCACTTCCCTCCCCATAACATCTCTCTGGGTCATCCGCGTGCACCAGCACCAAGCATCCTCTATCCTGCATGGAACATAGACTGGCGATTCGTTTCTTACATGATAGTATACATGTTTCAATGCCATTCTCCCAAATCATCCCACCCACTCCCTCTCCCTCAGAGTCCAAAAGTCCGCTCTACACATCTGTGTCTCTTTTGCTGTCTCGCATACAGGGTCATCATTACCATCTTTCTAAATTCCATATATATGCATTAGTATACTGTATTGGTGTTTTTCTTTCTGGCTTACTTCACTCTTCATTGCATTTTGATAATTCCCTCTATAATTTCCTTTCTGACTTTGAACAGTATGTTCACTTTTCTGCAAACTACATTAAGACTGTTTGCTGCTCTGCAAGACAAGGATACTAGCTTAGCCAGTCTTCTTTCTTTCCTCCTCCCTTATTTTTGCTTCTTATATCGTTGTTTTCATGTCATCATGGTTTAAAATATTTCTGTTAGCTAACTAAAAGAATCTTCCTTGCTTTATCAATACACTGGCTCTAAAAACTAGAAAATGAATAAACCACATTGACAATATTGTGGTTTCAAATATTGACTCTAGAACCAAAAAAACATGATTGACTCAGAGAGAAGGAAAATATTCCTGTGTTATTAAAACTTCACAGTTAACTACATGTTATATAAACTTATCAACAGACAACTGATATTTAAAACAAAGGTAGGAAGTGCTCAGAATCAACTCATTTAGTTACACTTCCTTCGGTTCTGCTGAGGCCGCCAGCGCCTCACACAGCCGCATGGTGGGCACGGTCTATAACGGTGCCCTGACGCACGCCTCCCAACTCTGCACTCAGTGATCTCATGCTGGTATTTTTTAAACTGGCCATGGTGGGAGAATTTACACTAGGGAAACTGGAGAATGCTACCAACAAGTGCTTAAATTATTATTTTGTTGACTGACCTTAAGACAGTGGTGGAGAAAGCGTTAGTAATGTTGTTCAGTCACCCAGTCGTGCCTGACTCTTTGTGACCCCATGGACTGCAGCACACCAGGCTTCCCTGTCCTTCACCATCTCCCGGAGTTTGCTCAAACTCCTGTCCATTGAGTCGGTGATGCCATCCAACCATCTCGTCCTCTGTCACCCCCTTCTCCTCCTGCCCTCAATCTTTGCCAGCATCAGGGTCTTTTTCAATGAGTCAGCTCTTTGTATCAAGTACCAAAGTATTGGAGCTTCAGGTTCAACATCAGTCCTTCTAATGAATATTCAAGGTTGATTTAGTTTAGGATTGACTGGTTGGATCTCCTTGTTGTCCAAGAGACTCTCAAGAGTCTTGTCCAACACCATAGATCAAAAGCATCAATTCTTTGGCACTCAGCTTTCTTTATGGTCCAACTCTCACATTCATACATGACTACTGGAAAAGTCATAGCTTTGACTAGATGGACCTTTGTCAGAAAGTAATGTCTCTGCTTTTTAATACACTGTCTAAGTTTGTCATAGCTTTTCTTCCAAGGAGCAAGCGTCTTTTAATTTCATGGCTGCAATCACTATCTGCAGTGATTTTGGAGCCCCCCAGAATAAAGTCACTCACTGTTTCCATTGTTTCCCCAACTATTTACCATGAAGAGATACCATGATCTTAGTTTTGGATGTTGAGTTTTAAGCCAGTTTTTTTACTCTGCTCTTTCACCTTCATCAAGAGGTTCTTTAGTTCTTCTTTGCTTTCTGCCATAAGGGTGGTGTCATCTGCATATATGAGGTTATGGATATTTCTCCCCACAATCTTGATTCCAGCTTGTGCTTCATCCAGCTCAGCATTCTGTATTAGTAATGTAGATTAAATTTAAATTGTGCTGAGTCTATAGCTATCGTGTTGTGAATAGCACTTAAAAAACTGAGAAAATATTTTTCCAGCATCTGAAAATAATTATCCAATTCAACAAAGTCACTCAGAACATTGGCAATGGAGAAAAGTTCTGGCATACATAGTGCTAAATCTGAACATTGTTTAAGGAATATAATCTGTGTGAGGATGAGAGATAGTTTTACATATTACATTTAATGACTAGAAATGATTTGGTAAAGCCTTGTGTATCAGGATGCAACTCCATCTGTCAAATAAGGTTAAACTGAGACTATACCTTGACTACATAGTGAAGAGTTTGGCAAAAATTAATGAGTGTTTTCGATAAGAATCAGTTGGCCATATAGAATTTGCAATAGAAAATCATATATTTCCTTATTATTTCTAAATTATGTGCTACACATCAGTAAAATTTATAATAAACTTAGGCAGATAGATTGTTCAAGAGCCAGTTGTTAGCGTTTACCAGCACACTACTATCTCAGAGGCTCGCTGATGCCACCATTATATCACATAGGAAATTAGGAGGAAATAGAGAGAAATGCCTTCTCCTCCCATGCTCCAGGGCCAGCGTGGTCCCAGGGACCACAGCACTCATCAGAAGGACAGCCAGCACTCTTCGTGGAGGACAGGGAAATAAAGGCTGGGAAGCAGCAGTGCTGCTGGGCAGGTCAGGCCTCTCTGAGCCTTCACCCACACACCTCTAAACGGGGCTGCCGATCCCTCCCCCTCGGCCTGCTGGGGCGTCTGCACGTGCAGCTGCAGTGGGGGGGCTTGCCTCTGAAGGCAGGTCCCTGTCCCCACCCCCGACTGCCAGCAGAACCCGTAGCCCAGACAACACAGGGCCCCCCACTGCCAGGCTCCCCCAGAGACCACGGGAAGCTGCCAGCGCAGAGGCCGGCCTGGTCCTGAGTGTGAGGAAGGGACGGGGAGGCAAGGCCGCTTCTGCTTTCCCCTCGCACACCATGAGGCGCCGGCCCAGAGAGCACATTTGAATTCTGAAACCTCAGCTGCAGGCTCACCGGGTTCTGAAGGCACACTGACAGGCAGTTTCATTGCAGCTCACTCTGGCAGGGTCCTCTGAAGAGGCACCCTTCCGTCCTTCTGGAGAACCATGAGATGTGGGAATGATCGCTCGCTGCTTGGGGTGGACATGACTGTGTGGCTGTGACCCACAGCGATTGCCCTTTTCCTTCAGACCCTCTTTTCAGAAAACCCCAAACTTCAGTTTATTTACCCTTCTGTGAATCTCTCCTAAGGAAATGACCCACTGTTCAGAAAACACTTCTTATATATCTACCTCAAACCTTTCTAAAATAATGGAGTGAGGTGGGGACATAAATGAACGCAAAAGCAAACATTTGTGTGGAAATACTCTCTGCCTGCTGGAAACGATGTGAAATGTTCGACTACAGGAGACGTTAAAACAACCTGTTATACAGTCATTAACACGCCATTTCAGGTGTTATTTTTAATACCATGATGAAATGATTTATATGTTCAGCTAAGGACAGAGGATGAGATGGCTGGATGGCATCACTGACTCGATGGACGCGAGTCTGAGTGAACTCCGGGAGTTGGTGATGGACAGGGAGGCCTGGGGTGCTCCGATTCACGGGTCGCAAAGCGTCGGACACGACTGAGTGACTGAAATGAGCTGAATGAGCAGACTGGGGCTCCCTGGGTGGTTCAGTGCTAAAGAATCCACCTGCCAATCAGGAGACACAGGTTCAGTCCCCCGGCCGGGAAGATCCCCGGGAGGCGGGCGTGGCAACCCACTCCAGTATCTTTGCCTGGAGAATCCCATGGACAGAGGAGCCTGGAGGGCTACAGTCCACGGGGTCGCACAGGTCAGACACGACTGAGCGGCTTAGCACACACACAGTGACTAAGCAAGAGTGAGGAGCAGGCTGGGCAGCGTGATGCCTGTGAGAGCGGCCCTGGGATCAGGGCACCTGGGCTGAGTCCTGCCTCCACACCTCGTTAGCTGCCTGACCTTGAGCAAGTCACTTCAGCTCCTTAAGCCTCAGCTTTCTCATCGGCACGAGGGACCCCAGCCACACCCTTCTTCATGGGTGGGTGTGAGGACAGCGGGGATTCTCAGCACCCGGTATATGGCCAATCTTCACCGTTACCTACAACCAGCATTATTGTTGCATTCGTGGCAAAGTCTGTCCACATTATATACTGAAGGGACATGTCACGGAAGCCCCTAGCCATTATCGCAGGTGGCGCAACAGGGAGGGACGACTTATCCCCGTTCCTGCCTTCTGGGGTAGGATTCTTTCTCCTCCCTGCCCCATAGCACCTTACACTTGCCCCACTGCATCTGCTCTGCAAACTGCCGTCAGCGTTGCCTCCTTGCTTTTCCAGTTTGTCAGCTCTTGAGTCAGGGACTCTCTCTTGCTCATTCTGTAGCCCCTGCCCGGAGCACAGAACCTGGCAAACAGTAGGTGCCAGTCAAACATTTAATTGTCAAATGTTTCCAAGTTTTATTGAAGAGTGTCTCAGATATCTACTGGTGTGTGACAAAATATAATGGCTTAAAATGGTAGCTGTTTCTTGCATCTCACGATTCCATGGGACAGGAAGCAGCCAGGGCTCAGCTGGGCAGTTCTTTCACTCCACATAGTGCGGGCCGGGGGCCACCGCCTGCATTCACTCGGGGGCTGGCAGGGGCTGGAATATCCAAGAATCTTTATTCACAAGACTGCTACCTCCATGCTCCTGACAACTTTTCCTTCCCCACATGGCCTCTCATCACTCACTTGACTAGAACACATGCTTTAAACCACAGGGCAGCTGAACTCCCAGGGAGAGAAAATGAAGATGACAGATTTCTTAGAGGCTATGCGCAGAAATTTCAGAGTATCATGTCCCACCTCTTGATGGGAGAAGGGCAATTATATATACTAATTATCATATGCAATTTGCCTTTTAATCTTTAGAGAAATCTCTAAAAGAATGATAAATAATATACATTAGCAAAGTTTTAAAATCCTAAGATGACCTATGTGCATACATAATAGATTCAGTTCAGTTCAGTTCAGTCACTCAGTCGTGTCCCTCTCTTTACGACCCCATGAACTGCAGCACGCCAGGCCTCCCTGTCCATCACCAACTCTCAGAGTTCACTCAGACTCATGTCCATCGAGTCCGTGATGCCATCCAGCCATCTTATCCTCTGTTGTCCCCTTCTCCTCCTGCCCCCAATCCCTCCCAGCATCAGAGTCTTTTCCAGTGAGTCAACTCTTCGCATGAGGTGGCCAAAGTACTGGAGTTTCAGCTTCAGCATCATTCCTTCCAAAGAAATCCCAGGGCTGATCTCCTTCAGAATGGACTGGTTGGATCTCCTTGCAGTCCAAGGGGATCTCAAGAGTCTTCTCCAACACCACAGTTCAAAAGCATCAATTCTTCGGTGCTCAGCCTTCTTCACAGTCCAACTCTCACATCCACACATGACCACAGGAAAAACCATAGCCTTGACTAGACGGACCTTAGTCGGCAAAGTAATATCTCTGCTTTTGAATACGCTGTCTAGGTTGGTCATAACTTTCCTTCCAAGGAGTAAGCGTCTTTTAATTTCATGGCTGCAATCACTATCTGCAGTGATTTCGGAGCCCAAAAAAATAAAGTCTGACACTGTTTCCACTGTTTCCCCATCTATTTCCCATGAAGTGATGGGATCAGATGCCATGATCCCATTTTCTGAATGTTGAGCTTTAAGCCAACTTTTTCACTCTCCTCTTTTACTTTCATCAAGAGGCTTTTTAGTTCTTCTTCGCTTTCTGCCATAAGGGTGGTGTCATCTGCATATATGAGGTTATGGATATTTCTCCCCACAATCTTGATTCCAGCTTGTGTTTCTTCCAGTCCAGCGTTTCTCATGATGTACTCTGCATATAAGTTAAATAAGCAGGGTGACAATATACAGCCTTGATGTACTCCTTTTCCTATTTGGAACCAGTCTGTTGTTCCATGTCCAGTTCTAACTGTTGCTTCCTGACCTGCATACAGGTTTCTCAAGAGGCAGGTCAGGTGGTCTGGTATTCCCATCTCTCAGAATTTTCCACAGTTTATTGTGATCCACGTATATAGTTGCTTTTAGTGAGTATTCACTATTTTATATTCTATGTTTTAAACTTTTCATTTTGAAATGATAATAGATTCACAGGAAGTTGCAAAAATTATCGAGTTCCCACATACCTTTTCCCTAGTCTCCCCCAGTGACTACGTCTCGAGTAAATATACTACTATATCAAAACCAGGAAACTGGCTCATCTGATTGCTTTTCTACCTCCCAGGCTTTGCAATTAGGTGTTTATTGGTTCAAGACTTTTGCATCTCTGAGACTTGTTCCCCTTATCATCTTGTGTTGACAGTCTTTGTCCTCAATAAAGCTCTTTCCTTATTCTATTTCATATTAGTATTACTACAAAGTTTTCTTGTAGCTAGTATTTGGCTGGTGTATCATTTTTAATTCATTTATTTTCAATATTTCTGTGTTCTTACAGTTTAAGTCTTTTGCATACAGCTAAAATTTTAAAATCAAACCTAAGTATCTCTAGGTTTTAATATGTGAGCTTAACCTATTTACATCTACTATGATGCTGATAAGAGTTGTACCGATATTTTACTTTCTTCTTTGGGGTTTTCCTTTGCCATGATTGTCCTTTCAGGGTTTTTTTCCTCCCTTTCTTCCTCCTATTGAATGTATTAGTCCTTTTTTGTGTCTTTATCTCCCTCTGCTGGTTTAGGAGTTATACATTCTGCCCCTTCACTTGTTGCTCTTCAAATCTTAGCATTCATATTTGACTTTAAAATGTCTAGTGCCTCGTTGTACAATACAGTAGGGCTTAGCCTTCTTTGGCTATTTAGCAGTTGAAATGGGATCAAACAAACCATTAACTTTTATTTTAATTAAGTTAAATTATAATTTTAAAATTGATATACAATACAGTTATTGAAAAGCTTTCACAGATGTTTGGAGCAATTTGGAGAGATGCATCACCTCTTTCAACACTAAATTTTATGAAATCTAAATATAGGTGAAATATTTCCAATGGAAATTTAGCATCTAAATTGAGATTTACATTATAAATGTAAATAACATACCAGATCTCGGAAAACTCACTGTATAAAGAATATAAAATCTTTCAGTCGTAATATTTATATTGATTACATGTTGAAATTATAAAACTTTGCATATATTGCATTAAGTTAAATATACTAAACTATTTCACCTCCTTCTCTTTTGAAGGTGGCTGCTAACAAAGTTTTAGTTACGTGCGTGTCTCACCTTGCATCCGTGTGGACAGTGCTCACCGGAGCAAAGCCCAGGTCCCCGGAGTCAGCGCCCCGACTCTCCCCGTCGTGGTGCGGGTGCTCAGTACTGGCTGCCGTGTCTGCTGTGATTTTGTTTCCACCCTGTTCCTCACACCCCCACCTTAATTCGCTACTCTCACTTCTTTTATACATAACGATGATTTAGACTTAGCAAACATTTGCTGACTTCCTCCACGGGTGTAGCCGGCATCCCGTGCTTCTTCGCCGATCGGCTCTTCTCGCCCAGCTTCGCCGCAGCTGCCGGCGCTCCTGTCGGGACACAGCCGCTCCTCCTCCATCTCGGCGGAGGCCGGAGGCTGAGGCCGGCAGAGGGGCCTCCAGGGCGGCGCCCTGCAGCCTCCGCAGCCTGCGGGCCTCCGCCGGCCGCGGGCTCCAGCGGGACTGGGCTGGGGCCGCTCCCCGAGCATCCCGCCAGTCCCGCCCCGCGAGCGCAGCTGGCGTCCCGGCCGCACCGCAGGGCAGCGGGCCTCGGTGCCAGCGACAAGAGCCATAGCAAAGCGCCTCCTCCGCGCCGTGGTCCTGGGGACCGTCTCCCGGGCCCGTGTTGCTGCTCGCACACCCGCCCAGCTCCGGGGGCCCGGGGCCTGGATGGAGCAAGCGAGGCACACGCAGCCTCCTTAGAATCTGTACCCTGCACGCCTCACGCGCCTTGCCCTAGTCCCAGCCCTGGCCTCCCCCAGGAGCACGTGTTTCCCTGCATCGTAGGTGCTATGCACGTGACTCCTCAGCTCCCGGAGGCCGCAGAGCCTCTCCCACGCCCACAGAAGGGCGTCCTTGGCGGCGGCTCACAGCTGACGAGCCCCGGAGTGCTGGAAGCCGTGTGTGGAGACCGCCACCTCGTGGCCACAGTTGCCAATTACAGTCAGGATGACTCGGTACCCTATTCTAACTGGGCTTCCCTGGTGGGTCTGCCTGCAACGCAGGGGACCCGGGTTTGACCCCTGGGTCAGGAAGGTCCCCTGGAGAAGGGCATGGCTACCCACTCCAGTATTCTTGCATGGAGATCTCCATGGACAGAGGAGCCTGGTGGGCTAGCAACGAACGCTTTCACATTATAATTAGCTTGGTGTTTCTTTTCTTTTTAGTATTTGTTTGGCTGCACCGGGTTCCAGTTGCAGCGCATGAGATCTTCAACCCTCATTGTGGCACGTGAACTCTCAGTTGTGAAATGTGGGACCTAGTTCCCTAACCAGGGGTTGAACCTGGGCCCTGTGCATTGGTAGCACAGAGTCTCAGCCACTGGACCACCACCGTCTACCAAGATGGGATGCGCATGTGAGTAGCAGCCTGAGCACCGGGGAATGGTCCCCAAAACCCTTCAAGAGAGGAAGATGCTTTACTGTAGCTCTCGGGTGGGATCCTCTCGGTTGGGGCACTAAGGCCCCTCGTCCCTGTGTTTCTTCTCCCTAATAGTGGGAATCCTCTTCAAAAGAAGGGCGAGCAATCTCTGGGCTCCAGCATCAACTTCAATACTTAAACTCATAGAACAATATGTAGCCTTCCTATACTTATAACTTATAGCAACTAGAAAAACCAAACAACTTTGCTGGGTAAAAAACAAACAAACAAAAATCCCCTAGGAACTCTTAATGAAATGTGACTTACAGTGTGTTTCTAGGTGGATTTGTGACTGCTGGGGTTCACTGGCGCACTGAACAGAGGCCTCCAGAGGACTGTTGTGTGACCACCCGGATTTCTGGGGGTTTTCAGGCCCATAGAGCCCCTACACAGAACCTTTCCTTTCATGGAAGCCAGTTAACTCAGTGATGGGGCCAGATTCCTGGTGAGGGTGTGGGTCCTTGCCCAGTCACCCAGGAGGTCTCAGAAAAGCCCCACACTCTGGCTGCTGGCTCCCCCAGAGATCTGCTTCACGGGGCCCGACATGCTAAACATTACAGACACGTTCTGTGTTACCTGCTGCCAATTTGATTTTAAAAACAAATTCAAAGTCAGGCATTAAAATTACTTGGGAGAGTTTGACTTTAAAGCGGTAATCCCACCTTCTAAAAAGGGCTTACTTTTTCATTTATTGTGTTAAATTACAACACAGAGTTTATTAAACTGTGCAGGAAACCCAATTTAAGGACTAAACACGGCCTTAATTACTGCTGCCACTGAAGATGGAGGGATATGGAGGAAACCAGCCCTTGATGGGTCCCTGCTCAGTGCTGAGGCCTCACGGCCATGAGAAGTAGCACCAGCATGTAGCCAAGCTCGCTGTATGACCTACCTCCTCAGTCCTCACAACAGACCCTGGAGTCAGCTAGATTATTATTCTTATTTTACAGATTGGGAATGGGGTGCAGAGAGACAGTGTGATGAACCCAGCCGGGAAGTGTCCACAACAGGACTCAAATTCAATGGTGCTTGACTCCAGCAGCCTCGTTCTTTCCATGCCAGCTCCAGCCTCCCCCAGAAGGCCTGGACAGAGCATCAGCCCGCCTCGGTGCAAGCACAGAGAGGGCCCAGTCCGCTGCTTTCCAGCTGAGTCCCCCCAGGAAGGCCAAGAGCAGGACATGATCTCTTGCTCATCAGGATCCCTGAGCTCTGGCCCTTGCTCAGGTCATGGGCCTCCTTACCTGTGCCAGAGGTGCATCCCCACCATGGCCCACCCCACCCCACTCCCAGCAGTCCCCAGGGGCTGGCAAGAGGCTATCTCAGTGATTAGGGTGACTGATCACCCGCCTTGGCCATCGTCCCCTCCCTGAGCCCGGATGATGGCGCCTCCACCCCAGCCCCGCTCTGCCCAGATTCTGAATCAGGCTTTCCAGGGCTACCAGTCCATGGCCAGCTCCCCCTGCCTTGTCAGGGAGGACAAAAGTGAGGGGCCACTCTGAGTCCACTCTCGGCAAAGGGGGCTCTTTGCCGACCAGAGCCCCACTGGGAGGCAGGAGACGGAGGGCCACCCGCCTACTTCCCTCCTCAGCCTTGATTTTCAAAAGCTTCACAGTCAGCTGCAGACCTTGGTTTCAAGTCTCAGAGATGCAATCTGTCATCTTGGGAAATGGACTGAATGTTTCTGACCTGCTTCCCCATCCACAGACTGGGGAGATCTGGGTGATGCTGGAACTTTGAAAAGTGGCCCAGCTCCTCCCTCTGCAACCTGCCGGCTCCTCCCCTGCTAATGACTTCTCCAGCCCCAACTTCCTCCCCTCACTCCAGACAGAACTGGACCAGCTGTGCGCAGTTCAGGGGCTCTGCTCGGAGGAAGCTGCACAGGAAGCCCCAGGAAGCCCGCATACCCTGCGAGCCGCCCCTGGCCCCAGGAAAGGTGAGGCTACAGATGAGGCTGGGGCGAGTCGGCGTTGGCGGGTCCAGAGGCCGGGAGGGATGCCGAGATGGGGCTGCGAGGGAGCGGTCCAGGGGCGTGGGGAGCAGTGCGTGCGGACGGCCGCCAGGGCGCGCGCGGCACCAAGTCACCCCGGGCTCGCCCGCGGGCCGCCCGGCCGCATCCTTTCCCGGCGGGGTCGGCCGCCCCCGCGGGACGCTTCCCGAGCCGAGGCTGCGGCAGCCTCCTAGCCGGCCGAGGACGGCCATCGGCGCACCGTTCCCAGAGGCCCCGAGGAGCCGGGGGCCTGGATCCGCCTGAGATGTTCGCCCTGGGCAGCTTCCTCCTGGTCCTGCCCGCCGGTCACATGGGGTCTGGGGGCAGGGCCAAGGCCACGGAGGGGTGACGAGAGGGGCAGGGAGCCGGCGCTTCCTCCAGGCAGTGTCTTAAAAAGAGGGAACTCCGAACAGGTTCTGGGAAATGGGGGCGTCCAGCTCCCCCACACCAGGTGAGCAGACCCCGGCCTGGCAACACCCAGGCAGCTTTCCTGGAAACCCGGGCCAGCCCTTGCCTCCTGGGCCCGGATGTCCTCCGGGTGATGGGTGTCCCGGGCCCTGTGCTCACACCCGCTGGCGCAGGGAGCCCGCTAGCAGATGAATGAGGAACCGTAGGGTGAACCCATGGGGAGGCCCGTCTAGGACCATGAAGGATGGGAGGGCAGGAAAGCAAGAGCGATCTGGGTTTGAATCCCCACACCTTCACCGTGTCAAACTCTGACTTGGGGTAACTCAGAATCCCACTGAAATAGTTACTGTCAAGTTAGTGTGTTTGGTCTACAGCCACTGCCTAAGTGCTAGCTGTCATTATTAGTGACGCCTGTGGGTGAGGTGATGCCCAGGTACAGGGCACAGGGGCCTGAGTCCAGGAAGACCTGGTGCTCCCAGACCCACCCCTACAGTGAGCTATGTGGCCGGTGCCAACCAGAGCTGCTCCTGGCTGAGACATCCCCCAGCTTGCCCTCCAGGGCTGCTCTCCAGGGCACTGTCCCACAGGCAGGGGAGCTGTGCCCCTTCTGTGCTGAACTGAACTGGGCTGTTGCCTGCCCTGGAACACAGCTGCCGAGAAAGGTGGGTGAGGGGCAGGCCAGGGCTGGAGTGGGTGGTTAGAGAGCAGTTCTCTTGCCCCTCTCCCCCAGCTGGAGAGTAGAACCCAACAGACCAGCCCTTCCACCCACGTTTTCCTCAAAGCAGATGCCCACGCCCCTTGTCATTCCGCTGCAGGCTGAGGTCAGGGACGGCCATGCCTCCAACCAGACCCTCGTGATGCAGTCATACCCCCCACACTCATACATGGATACATGCCCCCCGGTGCAAGCAGGCAGTGAGGGGCAGGGACCTGCCCGGGCGCCTGGCACAGGTAGGACAGAGGACCCACTGCAGTCTCCCAGGGAGGCCTCTGTTCTGAGATAGCAGAGCTGAGATTGGGGCATAGACTTGGCCAGGAGAAGGGCAGGGGTTGGGAAAGGTTAAGAAGGGCCATCAACACATCCAAGAGGAAGAACTAATGTTATCACACACACACACACACACGCTCACACATGCTCACACACACACACACACGCTCACACATGCTCTCACACACAAACACACACACACGCTCTCACACAGGGGTCAGTCTCATTTCCCTTATCACACACACACACACACACGCTCACACACACATGCTCTCACACAGGGGTCAGTCTCATTTCCCTTATCTCACACACACACACACACACACACACACTCACACATGCTCACACACACACACACACACACACGCTCTCACACAGGGGTCACTCTCATTCCCCTTACCCTTCGAGCACCCTGCAGGGGACATTATATTTTTAGAACCTGCTCCCCTCTTCTTGATCACAGTGTCTCTTTTAGCACCTTCCTCTATTCTGTACCAGCCCAGAGGCATTGTGTGAGCCAGCACCGCCCAGCAGAGACCAGGTGGCTTTAGGCAATCCACGCACCACTTTCCACAATCATCAGGATTGTTTCAGGGATGGATTGTTTGCCCAGTCAAGGTCGTGAGGGAAGAGGTGTTTGAAAAAATAGAGAGGGAGAGCTTCCCAGCCCTTCTGAGAGACTCACTAGGGGATATGTTTCTTCTTCCTGCTACACATGAAGGAGGAAGTATTAGCTCCTAAAGCTGGTGTCCAGCAATTTTTTTTCTCATCAATAATCTTTTATTGGTTATGTGCTGAAATTACAATATTTTGAAGAAAAAGTAAAGTGAAAGTGTTATCTACTCAGTCATGTCTGACTCTTTGAGACCCGATGGACTGCAGCATGTCAGGCTTCCCATCCATCACCAACTCCCGGAGCTTGCTAAAACTCAAGTCCATCGAGTCGGTGATGCCATCCAACCATCTCACCCTCTGTCATCCCCTCCTCCTCCCACCTTCAGTCTTTCCCAGCAGCAGGGAATTTTCCAATGACTCAGTCCTTCTCATCAGGTAGCCAAAGTATTGGAGCTTCAACTTTAGCATCAGTCCTTCCAATTCAGGACAGATCTCTTTTAGGATTGACTGGCTTGATCTCCTGCAGTCCAAGGGACTCTCAAGAGTCTTCTCCCACACCACAGTTCAAATGCATCAGTTCTTTGGTGCTCAGCCTCCTTTATGGTCCAACTGTTACATCCATACATGACCACTGGAAAAGCCATAGCTTTGACTAGATGAACCTTTGTCGGCAAAGTGATGTCTCTGCTGTTTAATACGCTGTCTAGGTTGGTCATAGCTTTGCTTTTGATGAGCAAGCATCTTTTAATTTCATGGCTGCAGTCACCATCTGCAGTGACTTTGGAGCCCCCAAAATAATCTGTCACTGTTTCCATTGTTTCCCCATCTATTTGCCATGAAGTGATGGGACCAGATGCCATGATCTTCGTTTTTGAATGTTGGGTTTCAAGCCAGCTTTCTCACTCTCCTCTTTCACTTTCATCAAGAGGCTCTTCAGTTCCTCTTTGCTTTTTGCCATAAGAGTGGTGTCATCTGCGTATCTGAGGTTATTGATATTTCTCCCAGCAGTCTTGATCCCAGCTGGTGCCTCATCCAGCCTCGTATTTTGCATGATGGACTCTGCATAGAAGTTAAATAAGCAGGGTGACAATATACAGCCTTGACGTAGTTCTTTCCCAAATTGGAACCAGTCCGTTGTTCCATCTTCGGTTCTAACTGTTGCTTCTTGGGCTACATAAAGATTTCTCAGGAGGCAGGTCAGGTGGTCTAGTATTCCCATCTCTTTAAGAATTTTCCAGTTTATTGTGATCCACAGAGTCAAAGGCTTTGGCGTAGTCAATGAAGCAGAAGTAGATGTTAGGGCTATGGTTCATTTTGTGTTAGTTTTTGTGTATGATATTCATTCTTTTCCTTGTGTCTATTTTTTTCCAATGTCATTTATGAAAAAGACTATCCTTTTCCTGCGGAATTGCCTTGACATCTTTTTTTAACTGAAGTGTACTTGACTTACAATATCGTGTTAGTGTCTGGTGTACAGCAAAGTGATCTCGTTCTACGTATATGAATATACACGTATGTATACATATAGATTCCTTTTCAGATTCTTTTCCATTATAGATTAATACAGTATATCAAATATAGTTCCCTGTGCTATACAGTAGGACCTTGCTGTTTACCTGCTTTATATATAGCAGTATGTATCTCTTATTCCCAAATTTCTGATTTATCCTTCCCCCCACCTTTTCCCTTTCAGTAATAACCATAAGTGTGTTTTCTGTGTCTGTTTTTATTTTGTATATAAATTCATTTGCATCATTTTAGATTCCACATATAAGTGATATCATATGAAATTACATTTCTCTTTCTGCCTTACTTCGTCTAATACGATCATCTCTAGGCCCATCCATGTTGTTGAAAATGATATTGTGTCACTCATTTTTATGGCTAAGTAATATTCCGTCATATATGTATATGTATAAAGATATATACATATTATATATGGTACAATCATGCCCCTGGACTCATGATACAGGTGGGCGGTGAGAGGCAGGGGCCTGCCCAGGGCACTTGACACAGAGGAGACGGAGGCTTACAGTCCTGTCTGTCTTCTTTATCTTCATCTGTAATTGGGTGTTTATGTTACTTCCATGTCTTGGCTATTGTAATTAGTGCTGCTATGAACATTAGAGAGCATATATCTTTTTCAGTTAGAGTTTTCTCCAGATATTTGTTGAGGAATGAGATTGCTGGACCATATGCTAGCTCTATTTTTAGCTTTTTAAGGAATCTCTGCACTGTTCTCCTGGTGGCTGTACCAATTTACATTCCCGCAAACAATGCAGGAGGGTTTTCTTCACACTCTCCAGCACTTATTATGTATAGACTTTTTGATGATGGCCTTTCTGACCATTGTGGGGGTGTGTCTCATTGTAGTTCTGATTTGCATTTCTCTAATAGTTATTGATGCTGAGCACCTTTTCATATGCCTCCTGGCCGTCTCTGTGTCTTCTTTGGAGAAATGTCTATTTGGATCTTCTGCCCATCTTTAAGATTTTGGATTTTGTTTTCTTTAATACTGAGATATATGAGCTGTTTGTATATTTTGGAAATTGATCCTTTTTTGGTCTCATCATTTGCAAACACTTTCTCCTATTCTGTAGGTTGTCTTTTTGTTTTATTTATGGTTTCCTTTGCTATACAAAAGCTTTTAAGTTTAATTAGGTCCAACTTGTTTATTTTTCCTTTTATTTCCATTACTGTAGAAGACAGATCAAAAAATCTTGCTGCAATTTCTTTCAAACAGTGTTGTGAGTTTTCCTCTAGGAGTTTATAGTGTCTGGTATTACATGTAGGTGTTTAATCTATTTTGAGTTTATTTTTGTGTATGGTGTTAGATTGTTTTAATTTCGTTCATTTACACATAGCTGCCCCATTTTACCAGCACCTCTTACTGAAGAGACTGTCTTTTCTCCACTGTATATTCTTGCCTCCTTTGTGAAAGATTAATGGTCTGTAGGTGTGTGGGTTTATTTCTGGCCTCTGTGTCCTGTTCCATTGATCCATATGTCTGTTTTTGTGCCAATATTGTGCTGTTTTGGTTACTGTAGCTTTGTAATATTCTCTGAAGTCTGGGAGGGTTATGCCTCCAGCTCAGTTCTTTTGCCTCAGAATTGCTTTGGTAATTCAGGATCTTTTGTGACTCAATATACATTTTAGGATTATTTGTTCTAGTTCTGTGAAAAATTTCATGGGTAATTTGATAGGGATCTCTTTAAATCTGTAAAGTGCTTTGGGTAATCTAGCCATTTAAGCTATATTAATTCTTCCAATCCAAGAGCATGGGCTATTTTTCCATTTCTTTGAGTCATCTGCAGTTTCCTTTATCGATGTTTTATAGCTTTCAGCATGTAAGTCTTTCACCTCCTTGGTCAGGGTTATTCCTAAGTATTTTTTATGCAATTTTAAAAGGGTTTTTTTTTTTTTTTTTTACTTTTCTTTACTTTATCGTTAGTGTAAAGAAATGCAAGGTGGCTCAGTGGTAAAGAATCTGCCTGCCAATGCAGGAGACATGATTTCGATCCCTTGGTCAGGAAGATCCCCTAGAAAATGAAATGCAATCCACTCCGGGATTCTTGCCTGGGAGATCGCATGGACAGAGGAGCCTGGCGGGCTGCAGTCCGTGGGGTCCCAAAAGAATCAGAGAACAACTTATTGACTAAACCACAGCTGCTACTCTGGCTTTTGTTTGGAGCATTTAGTTCACTGACACTTAAGGCAATTATTGATAGGTATGTGTTCATTGCCATTTTAAGCCTTGCTTCCGGTTGACTTTGTGTTTCTTCTGTGTTCCTTTCCTGTTCTTTTCGTTTTTCCTTTTGTGGTTTAATGGTTTTCTTTTGCGTTATGCTTGAGTTCTGTTCTTTTTAGTTTCGTGAATCTATTATATGTTTTTTATTTATGGTTATTCTGGTTTTCAAGTATGTTAACACATTACTATATCTATTTGGCTTAGCGCTGGTAGTCATATAAGCTCAAACACATTCCTTAAAAAAATGTAATTTTCTTACTCTCCTTCCCACGTTTTATGATTTTAACACCCTACTTTACATCTTCATGTCATCCTTTCGCTCTTCATTGTAGTTATAATCACTTCCATAAAATTTCTTAATTTTTAAAACTATGTACTGTACTTTCTTTTTAAGTGATCCCTGTACAATCTTTTTTTATATTTGCTTTTCCTGATTTGATTTTTCTCTTTCCTAAAGATTTTTGCTTATTTTCTATTTAGAGAAGAACTTTCAATATTTCTTTTATTAATACAGCGGGTTTAGTATTGCTGTGTTCTTTTAGTTTTTGCTTACCTGAGAAATTCTTTATTTCTTCTTCTGTTCTAAATGATAATCTTGCTGGTTAGAGTATCTTGACAATATAGGTTGCAGGTTTTTCCCTTTCAAGACTTTGAATACATCTTGCCACACCCTTCTGTCCTGCAGCAGAGAAATCAGCTGATAACTCCTTGTTACTCTTTGTTTTCCTTTTGCTGCCTTTAGGATCCTCCCTTTGTCTTAACTTTTGCTGTTTTCAGTCCCCATTCTCTTTTTCCTCCTTCTGAGATCCCTTATTATGCATAGATTGGCACACTTTATATTATCCCATAAGTTTCATATGTTGTGTTTTCTTTTAATTTGTCTTTCTAGCTGCTGTTCTGAGTGGGTGATTTCCATTCTTCTGTCTTCCAGATCACTTATCCATTCTTCTGCGTTATTTAGCTTTCTGTTGGTTGTCTTTAGCTTGGTTTCCATCTTAGCAGTTGTATTTTCTAATTCTGATTCGCTCCTCTTTGCAGTCCCTAGTTTCTTGTTACAGTGACCAACATTTCTATCAATAGCTTTTCTTAATCCTTTCAGTGTTTTTATTACCCTCTTTTGAACTCAGGGTCTGGTAGCCTGGAAAGGTCTATTTCATTGTTTCTTTCAGGGGATTTTCTTGTTCTTTTATTGGGGTACTTCCTCTCCTTCTTTTTCTTACATTTCTCTGACTCTGAACTTAGGAAAAACAGTTATCTACTGTGGTCCTGAAGGGCTATTTTTATATGGGAGTGTCGCCTGCATGAGTCTAATATTTCTGGTGCAAGGGCTGTTTTTGGTATGGATGCTTGCCATGTCTTTTCTTTAGGGTGTGCTGGTCTCTGGTCCCTTGGCGGGGGATATGATTGGTGTTTTGTGAACAGAGTTTGCACTGGATGTTGAGTGGGGCCTCCTCTTTGCCCATTAGGGCAGAGTCTGCTCCCCAGTTGCTGAATTGGAAGCCCCCAGATCCAGTTCTCAGCTGCAGTGTGAGATAACTGGGACTGGAGTCCTGCTGGGGGAGGAGCCCCTGAGTATCCCTCCGCAGGAGCTGCCCACGGGACATGTGCTCTGTGACGTCATCTGCCACTCGGTTGGAGCTGCCCACGGGACATGTGCTCTGTGACGTCATCTGCCACTCGGTTGGAGCTGCCCACGGGACATGTGCTCTGTGACGTCATCTGCCACTCGGTTGGAGCTGCCCACTGGGACATGTGCTATGTGACGTCATCCGACACTCATGTGTGCTTAGAGCGCACGGTTGTTGGCGCTGCCCTCAGCCCCGCTTCAGCCATGAGAATACAGACCTTCAGCCCAGGTGTCCCTCAGACGCTGTGCTGAGAGAGCCATTGGGGCAGGTCCACCAGCGCCCACCACAGTCGTGCACCCCGACGCTCCATGGTGATGCTGGGAATCAGCCCAGTCCCCGGCCCCTTCTCTGAGGAAGTGTACCCCTGAAACCCCACCACTGCTGATAGGAGACCCGCCCCAGCCAGGGGTGTGCCAGTAGCCCGCGTGGATATTTCCGCCTAAATCTTGCAGGCAGCCACAAGAAGTCCACTCAGATTTCATCCCCACTTCCAAGTTGTGCACCCATGGGGACTGGCTCAGATTTCAGCCCTGCCTCCGTATGTGGGCAACCTGCCTGCACTGAGGTGCTCCCAGAGCCTCTGATGGTCGAGCCGTGCCTGCTCTGAGCATGCCGAAACAAGGCTGGCATGGCAGGGCCAACGGCCCCCTCCGTTCACAAGTGTTGACAGCGGGGCTCCTATGGTGGACCCAGGATCCGACCACATACAGCCCCAGTCGCAGTCTGCACCACACCCCAGGCCCTTCCGTCTGTCTGTGCAGCCAAGTCAAGTCCTAGCCCCTGGTCTGTCCGCTGAAGCCTGAGTTTCTGTATCCAGCCACTGCGCTCACTGGCAGGCGTGCATCTCGGGCTGGGGAGTGCAGTGAGTTGGCCGGGACCATATGTGCTGGTCTCTCTCTGCCCTACCTGCCACAGGCTGGCTGCTGCACTCACCTCTGAGCCTCTGAAGTCCCCTGTCTATCCTAGCTGGTCTCCCAGTCGGTGCAGGGCATTCCCAGGATGAGGGAACCTTTCCGCTTCCCCAGCTCCCTTCCAGGAACACAGGTCCCACCCCAGTTCCTTCTTCTTCTTCTGTTCTACCTAGCTGTATGGTGACCTTTCTGCGGCTTTGGTTTTATGAGGTCTTCTGCCAGTGTTCAGTGAGTATTCCGTGAAAACTGTTCCGCATGTAGATGCATTTTTGATGTTTCTGTGGGAGGAGGTGTGCTTCAGGTCCTTCTATTCCACCACTTTGGTCTCCACTCTAGCATTTTTTAATAAGGCAGCCTTGGTGAAGATGAAGCAGACACCTCAGGAAGCAAACAAGAGCACAGGGGCAGAGGGAGAGTCTGACTTGGTTGACATTGTCCAACTGCTGGATCTAGCCGTACCTGAAGTCCGTATCATGGGCACTTTCTCAATAAAGAAGCCAAAATACTCCTCTTATCTTCTAAGCCAATTTTAATTGTCTTTTTTGTTTCCAGCAACTGAAAGAATCTTACCTAGTCATCCTCTTTTGACCAAAGCTAAAAATGGACTCAGAAGGCATATGGTTGCCAGATAAAATGTAGGTCACAGAGTTAAATCGGAATTTAGATCAGCTGCTAACAATGAATAGTAACAGTGCCTTTATAGTAGATGTTATGTCCCTTGAAATATTTGTAGCACATTTATACTATATGACAGAGCGTTCCATATGTTTATTTGCTAAGTCTGGTAGCCCTATTTCAGCCACATGTCCATATTTACACTACTTAAAAAAAAAAACTAACTGGGCCTGGTCACAAACCCAGAGTATTTAATTCTAAAGTCACTACTACCCCAGGTCATGCAATGGGCTTCTTCCTCTCACTCCCCACCTGCTCCAGAGGGTGTGAAGAGATGTCACTCTGTCCCCACGTTCTCTGAGGTCTGTCCCGGTTCCAAGGTTCTCAGGCTTGACGCTCCTCTGGTTCCTTGGCTTTGCTCTGCCACTCTCTCTACTCCGGGCTCCATCTCTCTTCTCACTCTGCTCTTTGCCCTGACTTCCCTCTGCAAGCCAAACCACTGTTCACTTGGTCCCCGGGACACGCTGCCGTCTCTGGCTGGGGCTTCGTTGTTCTCTTCCAGCGGTTTCACTCTCACCCACCAGCTTCTGTGCCCAGCTTCCCCAGGTCAGTCCCCGGAACAAGCGTGGCCCCTCTACTGGGCTGTCCCTGTGTTCCCCTGAGAACACCAGAAGCAGGAGCTGGGCCTGGTCACCACGGCATGGAGCAAGGTGGCCTGGCCCCTGTGCAGCCCGCTGAGTGCTGTGCGCAGCCCACAGCCCCGGAGTGGAAGGGTCACACCCACAATGAGCGCGGGCTGTGTTGTTCTATCTCTGTAACTGCGACTGGGGGACTGCCCCGGCAGTCCAGTGGTTAAGACTTTGCCTTCCAATGCAGGGGTTGTGGGTTCCATCCCTGAACAGGGAGCTAAGACCCCACATGCCTCAAGGCCAAAAAACAAAACCAATATTGTAACAAGTTCAATAAAATAAATTTTTAAATGGCTCATATTAAAAAAAAACCTTTAAAAGAAACAGTGATTGGCTCTATAATCACAGACATGACGCAGATTCAGCACAGAAGAGGCGGGGAGCAAAGGAGACAAGAAAGGGGGTCGAGAGCGCCCTGGCGGCTGCCCCTGCCCCGGGAGTTGCGCTCAGTCTGGGTCGACTCCCTGCGTATTTAAATAGGGTGACATGTCCCCTGCCTTTCGGCGGTTGCCAACACCACCGTGTCAGTGATGTTGAGGGCTATGTAAACGTCGCTTGGCGGCTTTCTAATCAGGCTTATTCTTTTTCGTTTGCCACAGCTATAAAGCATGCGACGCTGCTGCTGAGTTCCCAGACGTAGAATGAGCGGCGGTGTGCCAGGGCAAGGGTCTGCCTTGGGTGCTGCTGGGGCTTTGTTCCTCATCTGGGTGCGGGGTCCGTGGCCTTTGTCTCCCCACTAACAGGACCGCTGTGCACACGAGGTGAGGGTTTGGGAATCACAGTTTACGCTTGCCGGTTACTGTTTGTAGCTGTTTTTGAAGCTCTCTGGAAAACACATCTCCTTTTAAATCGAGGCCAGGCGATTGAAAAGATTGGAAATATCTGACATGTGAAGGGCTTTGCCATTTTATACCCACCATCGTATTGGCCCTCCATTCGCTCTGAGGTGCGGTGCATCTTTGTTCCCACTTTGCAGATTTGAGGAACTGATACCCAGTGGTCTGTGACTTGCCCAAGGCCATTCCACAATCCCTAGGACGCTTGCATTTAAAGGACTAATTCCTCAGAGAGAAGCTTCTTGTCTGAAATCCAAGAAAGCAGCAGATAAAGGGCATTCTAAATATATTTCTTTTCTATAGATGCTGATCTCCTGTTACTGGAAAACAGGAATTAGCCTGTCTGCTTGAGGATGTGGTTGGTTCCTTATAAAAAGGATGTACAAGAAAACTTGCGCACAGACTGCCAGCTTCGTTATGTTGCCGACAGCTTCCAGCAAAAGGAGAACATTTGCCGCCAGATATTTCGGTAAGAAGTTGACTTTATTCTGTGTGGAGTATGATTACCTTTGTTCTTAGCTTCTTGCTTGGGGGATGGGGTCACTTGAGGCCACCCAAAGGAGCTATCTCGGTCTTACAAGCTGACAGAAAGCACCCAGGGGTGTCTGTGGTCAGGCCCGGGCACCGACTGGCGGCCTAGCCCTGACCCCTGAACTCAGGAGCGGGTTCATGCCTGCCTGAAAGACAGAGCCTTCCGCGTGACCACGGCTGTCGGGGCCCTGGCTCCAGGGGCCCAGGGCTCTGATGACAGGCAGATCCTGTGAGAATCTCTGCCCACAGGCCACAGGTGCAGAAAGTCATCACAGGGAAGGCTGTACATCCTGAGGCTGCCCTGTGTCTTGCTTGGAAGCAGTCAAGCCCAGCAGTTCATTCAGAAACAGCAAGGACGGTTCAGTAGTCTTCAATAGGCTGTCCCGGAGATAGCTTAGACAAAGTGGGGCGACCGCTGGGCGGGTATACAAGCGCTGGCTGGGGGGAGAGTCGTGCCTGGCTGGCTGAGGGCTTGTGCGGCAACATCGCTTGTTCTCTGGGCCTCGGTGCCCTCAGGTGACGATCGAAATCCCAGACGCTAGGCAGAGAGGCACAGTCAGTGGCACTCGACCTGGCTCTATGTCAGAATCTTGCCGGAGTTCTTAAAAATCCCCAGGCATTGGAGCGGGGCGGGGGGTGGGGTTGCACTGTACATTGTAGAAATCTTAGTTCCCCACCCAGGGACTGAACTCAAGTCCCCTGCAGTGGATGTGCGGCACCCCAGGGAAGGCCCTCCCCAGGCATTCTTGAATGCTGGAGACCAGGCTTAATTGGTGTGGGGCGGGTTGTGGGCATCAGCAGCTGCCAGGTAAACTTAGTATGCAGCCAGGCCGCCAGACAGAGCCTGAGAGACCCCAGATCACACGGCAGCCTTCCTGCGGTCTGCACAGGGGTCCACAGGGATGCGGAATCGAGCCCTGTGTTCACAGAACCAGGTCCCCGGGATCTCACGGGGCTGGACACATGCTGTAGGTCCTTGTCACATGTTTAACTCCTCTGGAGCTTCCTTTTTACTGTAGGGGGTAGGGAGCAGCTGAGATCAGCCTTGACCTCTGTTCAGGCCTAATGCATTGGGTCGGGGGTGGGGGGAGCTGTAAAATCTCCAGATATTTTTCTCTCAGATGGGTTTATGGGATCATCTCTCTCACCCTGGCACATTCTAGAGGAGATTACTGGGGAACTTGAGCTTGCTTTTAACTGAAATTTTTGAAGACTGAGGCAAACGGAAGCTTACTTACCACAAACTTACTTTTTTGAAAGGTTCTAGCTATCACGTTTCCATGGTGTGGCGAATGTCCCCTGCCTTCAGAAGATGCTGATTCTTTGAGAAAAGGGAAAATGAGCTCTTGTACAAGATACCTAAATTTAAAGACTTTAATTTTTTCTTGTGATGAACTTCATTTAAAATTAACCATTTTAAAGTGAATAATTAATTCAGTGGCAATTTCCAGATGTCCCACAGCCACCACCTCTCTCTAGTTCCAAAACATTTTCATAACCGCCCCCCCCAAAATAAAACCCATCCACATGGAAGAGCTGCTCCCCACCTTCCCCAGCCCTGGCAACCCCGAGCCTGCTTCTCTCTTTGTGGAATTACCCATCTGGATGTTTCTTATCGATGGAATCATACAGTGTGTGTTCTTTCACGTCCGGCTCCTTTGACTTGGTGTAATGCTTTTGAGGTTTATCCGTATGATAGCATGCATCGGGACTTTATTCCTTTAGATTGAATTAATTTTTAAAGTATTATCTGACTGCAGCTTGCCAGCCTCGTATAAAAGGAGCAGCAGTGGTATTCTCAGGAAAGCTTTGGAAAGGACAGGAGAGTCATCCAACACGGGGGACACAGTCCCCAGCCCATCCCCGGTCTTTCTAAGTCAGCCCTGTCTCTTCTTCTCCCTGTTTATCTCTATCTGTCTGTCTGTCTTTCTCTGACCCTCCTTTTTTTCTCTCACACCTGGATACATTCTAGAGGAAATTGTTGGGGAACTTGAGCTTGCTTTCAACTGAAATTTTCAGAAAATTGGGGCAAACAGAAGAATCTTTGGGGTTAAGTTGGGCTGCCGTACTTCACTTAATCGTTTTGCCCATAATTATGTCAAGTTGTGGGCCTGCCGTGTAGCAGGAAGCCAGAGGCCGGCTTCTACACAAGTCTTGGCCTTTCACCTGGGGGACCCTGTGCTAAAACTCTCACCCAGGCATGGGCATCACCCTTAAATCTTACCTCTTGTGACCTATCTCTGTGCCACGGTCTTGCTTGGTCAGACCAGCTGCAGTCTCTTCTCTTCCAATGTCCCAAATATCTGCTCACTGAGCTGCCTGGTTCTCTCTCAAGGACTGGTGACTTCTTTTAGCTGACCCTCCATGAATAGCCACTGGGCATCTGAATCACAGTGGGAAGCAAGATGATGGCCTCTGCTCATACCAGGCCAAAGAGTCCACAGTGAAGGAGAAGGCAGGCCTGAATCTAGCCATTCCTACAGGTCCCCCCTTCCCCGGCCCACAGTCTGACCTTCAGGACCAAGGCCAGGGGGAAGCTTGGAATGGGCATCCTCCATCACACCCCTTCCCCAGGCTTTTCCAACTCTGTGGCTTTGCAGACTTGTCTTTCCTCTGGAGCATACCATTACCCCACCCTGTAGTGATACAGGATTTGGAGGAGACCACGAGAACCCAAGTGGGAAGGCAAGACTATGTCCTGGGAGAATGGGAGACTCAGAGAGAGGGGAGCTAAAGTGGTAGGAAGGGGAGTGGTGGGTGATGCAAGGGGAAAGGCAGCTTGATGTCAGTTTGAGAAACTTGGGCTCTTTCTCATGGGGGGTAGGGAGCTATTGAAAGTTGTAAAATTAGGACTGATTGGAACTGTTTACAGGAAGAATGACATGACAGCTGGGCATGAATTCAGCTCTCAGCTGGGTTCTTGCAAAGGTCCCCTCACTTGTCTTCCTGAGTCTACCCATGGCCTGTTCGTCTCTTCTCAATATTACAGATGGAACAAGGCATTTAAACCAAATCAGATTAGATCTGTCATTCACTCAACACACCCCGGTGAATTTCCATGTCACACTTCCACCTGGCCCAGCGCTGCTCGTCACATCCTCTCCTACATAGCCCATTTGCCTGGCACCAGCACCAGCCTGCTTGCTATTCCTCGAACATACCAGCTCTTTGCTGTGCTCGCGTGTCTCTCTGGAGCACCCTTCCCCCTCAGATATCCACATGACTCGCAAACTCACTTCTCAGATTTTTACCCAATGTCACCTTCTCTGGAGGCTTTCACCAACTGCATGCCTGTGTCACAGTGGGATAGGTTACACCGTAACTGGGTCACAGGTCATCTGCCTATCACAGTAACTCAAAGGCCCAGGCTAATGGAACAGCCTTTATCTCAAGTGGTGCTGGTGGCCGGACCAGATGGCAGAGGGAGGAGACATCGAGCTCTAGGAGGGTCTCACGTCAGCGATGAAATCCTCAGTCTGGAAGTCACACAGGGCGCCCTCCACTCATAACTCCTTGCTCCAGCTAACCGCAAGGGGTCCAGTCCAGCTGCACGTGTGGGAGGGAGCGCTGGAAGTGTTTGGCAAACCACACACCAAAGGCTACACAAATTGAATCCCACCCTGACGTTCCCACCCTTCTTCTTCGCTTTACTCCTCCTCATAGCATCTGTTACTATCTCATAGATTTCTGTATTTTAACAGTTTATGGGCATGTAGGTTACACAGCATGAAATTCATTCAAAGTGTACAATTAGATCGTTCCTGGTAAGTTTATGGAGCTATACACCTAGCACCATAATCCAGTTTCTACACCTTTCTATGGCACAGAACAATTCCCTCCTGACTATTTGCAGCTAATCCCACTCCCGCCCCCAGCCTGGGAAGCCACCGATCTACTCTCTGTCTCTATAAACTCGCCTTTCCTGTGCATTTTATGAAAAGGGGATTCTCTGCGGTCTTCTGCGTTAGGCTTCTTTCCTTTAGCCTCAGGGTTCAGAGGTCCATATTCACGTTCTTCTATGGATCAGCAGGTGTTCCCTTTTAGCTGAAAATACTCCATTGTAGGGATGCGCATTTTTTTATCTGTTCACCAGTTGGTTTATTATTCTAGGGCGTATCCTGAATGATGTTCCCTATGTATATGAAAATAGTGTACATTCCCCTGTCATTGTGAGGAGCGCCCTATATGTATATCAATTCGGTCAAATTGGCTAAGAGTGTTGTCCGAGCTTCTAGATCGTCGCTGATGCTCCAGGCAGCTCTTCTGTCGCCCACGGAGACGACAGTAAATGACATTATTGACGTTAGGACTGTCGGGGTAGGGAATTCTCCACCTCTTACTATTCGACTGTCTGCTCTCATTTTTTTGCTTCCTGTATTTTGAGGCTGTTTTGCCCAGTCTGTGTATGTTATTAATTGTTATGGCTTCCTGATGTGTTCAACTTTTATCACTATAAAATGCTCCTCTTTGTTGTAATGTTTCATTTCTTAACATCTGTTTTATCTTATGTTAGTATTGCTGGCCCCAGCTGTCTCATGGTTCCTGTTGCAGCATATCTTTTTCCATCCTTTTCCTTGCAACCAGTTTGTATCACTGAATCTACAGTGAGTCTCTTACAGAGAGCATGTAATTGGATCTTGCTATTTCATGAAGACAACCTTTGCCCTTTGAATGGGAGTGTTTAGACCACTCACATTTAATGTAATTACTGATATACTTGAGTTTACATTTTCCATTTTGTGATTTGTTTTCTGTGTATCTCCTCTACTTTTGTTCCTCTGCTCCTCATTTATAATCTTCTTGGTATTAGATTTTTCTAGTATACTACTTTACTTTCTATTGATTTTTTTTTTTGCTATATTTTTGTCCCATTTTCTTAGTGTTTGCTCTAAGGATTGCAGTATGCATTTTATCTTAATCTACTTCAGATTAATATTTAATTCCAATAAAATATAATAACTTTGCTCCAAGGTAGTTCCATTTCCTCTCTCCTCTCTCCTGTATTACATCTATGTATTATAAGCCCCAAAGACACTCTTATAATTATTGCCTTGTACACACTTAAGTCTTTAAAAGATGCTAAGAGAAGAAATGAGAAAAATATAGAGTCTTTCATATTAATCCACGTATTTATGATCTTCCGTGTGCTGCATCTCTTCCTTTGGGTTCTGGTTACCACCTGCTGTTACTTCCTTTCAGGCTGAAGAATTCCTTTAGTGTTTCTTATAAGGCAGGTCTGCCAGCATGGAATTCTGTTAGTCATCCTTTATCTGGGGATGTCTTAATTTTGCCTTCGTTTCTGTAGGATAGCTATTGGGATATAAACTTCTTGGTGAGCAGTTTTTATTTTTCAGCCCTTTGAACATGGCCTTCTACTTCCAGCCTCACTGTTTCTGATGAGAAGTCAGTTGTTAATCATGTTGATGTCCCCCTCCCTGTCGTGAGTCATTTTTCTCTTGCTGCTGTCAAGGTTTTTTCTTTATCTTTCAGCAGTTGGATTCTAAAGTATTGAACGATATATCTCTGTATTTAAAAGCTGCTTGGGATTTTTAAAGTTGGTCACATGTGAAAACCGATGTTTCTCGTCACATTTGGCAAGTTTTCAGCCACTCTTCTCTTAAGACGATTTTTCTGTTTCCCTCTTCTGTCCCCATTTCTCTCTTTCCCTCTTCTGTCCCCTCTAGACACGGGCATGTTTGCTGGCACTTGACAGATTTCTAAATGTCTGTTCTTTTTCCTGTCTGTGTTTCTCTGTATTCTTCAGATATCTCTGTAGCTCGATCCTAATGTTCTTGTAGTCTTCCTTCTGCCATCTCAAATCTGTTGAGCCCATTAAGTGAATTTTTCATTTTGGTTATTGGACTTTCAACTCAAGAATTTTTGTGTTTTTTTTTTTAATGTATTTTCTATCTCATTGAGATTCTCAGTATGCTGATTCATTGTTATCGTGCATTCTTTTAGTTTTTAAACATGTTTCCTTTAGTTCTTTAAATGTATTTACATAGATTTTTTTGGAAGTATTTCTATTCTGAATACAAAAATCTGGGAATATTCAGAGAGTTTCTGTTGCTTCTTTCCTAAGTATGGGTCACACTTCCCTTTTCCTTTGTAGATCTCATAACTTTTTAATTAAAAACTGAGCATTTGGTAACATATTGTAGGAACTCAGAATGATAATTTATGCACCTAAACATTGTTGTTGTTGAATTGTTTGGTAACTTGCCTGGGATAAGTCTGCTAAATCTGTCTCCCCCCACAATATGTACTCACTATTATCTCTGGTTTTATTTGTTTTTTATTCTCCCTTTTATTTTTAAACTTGGCTTCCTAGAAGGGTCACCCCTGTTTCTGTGTAATTCGGTAGTCAGCCGATGATTAGACAGATACTGTATTCAAACACGAAGCCAGCAGAGCTTCCGTCCTCTGCTAATAGATATACAGGAGGCAGGGAGATGCTGTCGGAGTTCGGATTGTGCCCCAGGTTTCACGTTTGCCCTGGACTCATCACATGACCTCTGCACACGCCCACAGTCTTAGGGCTGCAGGAGTACATGGCGCCTAAGCCCCCTCTGGTCGCACCTGTGCACATGCGCAGCCTAATGGCCGCAGCAGTGACTGCAAACGCGGGCACCGTCTTAGTTCCCCCCGTTCACCTGTTGCCAAGATTGTCTGTTCCACTGACAGTGCCTCTGGGTGTGGGCATCACCCACGGCTCAGAATTGAATGAGCTGCTTTCGACTTCATCAGCAGAGCTGCTGGTCCCCATGGTGTGTCCCACCCTGAGGACTGAGCTGGGGAAAGTGGGATAGAAGCACCCCTTGGTAAGAACTGCACAGGCTGTCACTGTTCTTACCTAAAGTAGAGCAGTCTTCCAAGCATAAGTGATTTTCAGACTGCTGCATTCCTTTGGTCAGTTTCAGAGTATGGGAATGCTTCTTTTGTCAGTTTTGTCCAGACTTACAGTTGCATTTGGAGAAGAGGTTTTGCTGACCTCATCATTCAGACATAGTTGGAAGCCCCGCCTCTGCTTACTTACTTCACCTCTGACCTGTCTCCCCTCTCCCATCAAGGTACAGGCTGTATTGCCACTACCCCTTTGCTTACTACGCAAGCACACTGAGAGTGGGAGGGAAAGCAAGGTTAATGTTAGAGCTGTTTTCACAGTGCCTAGAATAATGTCTGACACACAGTATATGCTTAATAACTGTTGAACGAATGAACACATAGCAGGGAGAGAAGATGAATGGAGGTCAGGTGGCCTGCTTGAGGATCCAAGTCAGTAACTATGAAAGGGACAGTGGGCTCAAGAGATGATGGAGAAAAAAGACGGACCAGAAAAGTGCTAGACAGGGATGGCATTGTGGATGTCTATGCAGCTGGTTTTGGTGTTGCAAAATACTTCTGCAGAATTCCAGCCCTTCGTCACAGAGCTAAACACATACGTGGCCCAGGAGTCAGAGCAACTAAGAGGAAGGTGGGGTGGTGGCAGGTCCAGCTGCTGCTTCCCCCCAACGGGGTGAGCCAGCTTACCAGCAACAGTGCCCATGGGCTACAGAATGGCTGGTGCTTCCTTTTCAGTCTCTCAGATCCCCCAGGAATCTCCCTGAAGCCCAGCCTGTGGGAAACCTACCAGAAAGGGAACCCTGGAACATGTCCCTCAGTCTTGCCAGGTTGCATTAGAAAGCCATCGTGGGTTCTTATTCTCTGGTTTTGAATATGGGAAGCCAATGAAAGGTGTGAAGCCATGCTAAGATTCTAGCAGGATGGCTCTGGGAAGGGAAGCTGATGAGCAGGGGAGAAGAGGCGAAGGCAGGGAGACATTTCAACAGTTCTGGGAGGGGCTGACGAGATGCTGGGCCAACAGTGACGGTGGTGAAAAACAGCCTAAGAAGGTGAGCTGCACGGAGCTGGGCATCTGGCTCCTGTGGAAGCTGGGGGGCGGGNCGGGGGCGGGGGGAGGAAGGGGCAAAGCCAAGGCCTAACCTTCTGGCTTGGGCATCTGGGAGGGGGGAGGCGCTTGGGAGGGGACAGAAGAAGGGACAGGTATGGGGAGGGCTGCTCGGTGCCACTCCTGACTGGCCCTTCTAGCATTCTCTGTCCCTCACTGTCCCATCTCACCACGGATGCGTCCATCCACCAAGTGTGCCCTGTGGGCTGCTCTGGACAATACCTCTGGGTGAAGAGAGACACCTTCCCCCCAGCTTCACACAGGCAATGACCCATGCTCCCTGCTCCCGATACCATGCACACTGCACTGGGGCCTCTCTATCCACAGGCAACTGGACAGCAGTCAACCAAAGGTCTGGTTGGCTTCCGAAGTGATCAGCTTCCTGGAGACTGATCTGGTAGGGACGGTGGCACTGTGTACACAGAGGGCAGCTTCTCTGACTGTCCCCCCACCCACTGTGGCCCTTCATGCCGGAGGAACTCTCAGAATTAAGCTAAAGCTCCAGTCAACCCGATGCTGTGTCCAAATCTGTCTTCCCTGAAAGCAGAGCCCAAGGACTCGGGCGCAGGTGGTTTCTTTGGAAGATGATGCCAGGAAGCAGGAATGAGGGGATGGGGGTGAGACATGGAATGAGGGAGGGCCTGTCTGAAGGACCTTATCAAGGTCGTGCCATCAGCAACGGACCAACTTTTGCAGGAACCCTAAGAAGAGTGTGGAATGCCTCTCACTCCCAGTGAGGAGGAAGGGCAATTGTGATTAGTGTGCTCAAGTGGCAGTCTGGGTGGCTAAGACAACAGCAACTGATTTTCTCATGATTCTGGAGGATTAAAGTCTGCGATCAAGGCTTTGGCAGGTCCGGTTTCTTCCGAGGCCTCTCTCCTTGGCTTGTTAGATGGCCATCTCCTCCCCGTGTTTTCACATGGCCTTTTCTCTGTGCAAATTCGTGTCCTGATCTCTTCTTCTGAGGACTCTAGTGATAGTTGGAATAGGACCCCTGTTAATGACTCATCTGTAGCTCAATCAGCCCTTTAAAGACCTCATGCCCAAGTACACTCACATTCTGAGGTGCTGCGGATCAGGACTTCAGCATATACATGTGGGGTGGGGAACACAGTTCAGCCCATGACAGCAGAGAAGAACCCTCCTGCTTTCCTGGACTCTGAGCTGAGGCATCTGTGCCCCAGGAACAAGGAGGCTGGGGAGAGGCTGGGCAGAGCCCTCAGCCAGTATCTAGAGGGAAACTGCCAGACACCCTGCCTCTTGGAGCCAAGTGAAAGCCCACACTTACCCACCCCCAGCACCCGAACCAAACAGAGGCTAAGTCAGGGGCTTCCTTAGGGAAGCAGTTTCTTACGCTGATTTCTGTTCCTGCACATTTGGGAGAAATGACTCGACCCTGAGAGAGGTTGCGAAATGGCAAACCGCATGGGGGCTCAGGGCTCTCTTGCACTCCCCCGGGCCTTGTTTACCACTGCCCCAGCTCTGTGGGGGTGGAGCAGCTCTCCCTGTTGGCCAGATAAGGAAGCTGAGATTCAGGAAATCCGGGGACTCCCGAGGGCACACCACTGCTGTGCAGGAGAGGCCGGGCTCAGCCCAGATCCGAGCTGGCCCCGCTGCTCGCTGCTCCTCATGTGAAGCTGCGCCTCTGCTTCAGGGGCACCAGCTGCGCCCCTAGCCACAGCCGTCATGTCCCCTGCCCGCATCTGCAGCGTGTATCCATCGGCTTTCTGAAGTATGACCGGGCTAGTGGTGCAAATGGACTTCTCTCAGCATGTTTAATGGTTGGCATCTAAGACTGCCAGCCAGTTGCCATAGCAGCATCCTGGTGGCCTGAGTAGAAGGTGAGGATTAATATGGGGACAAAGATGGACTTTCTCTGATACCTGCCCTAAATACCATCTAAGCGTCAGTGCATCCCAGAGACCAGCTCAGCCCAGGGTTCAGCAGGTTAATGGTTTTCATTCCTTTTTGATGACTCAGTGATATTCCAGTGTGTGTGTGTGTGTGTGCGCGCACGTGTGCGCGCACGCACCACATCTTTTTTATCCATTCATGTGTCATCCATTCAAACGCATCTGTTGGTGGACGTTTAGGCTGCTTCCATGACTGGCTCTGGTAAATAGCACATTAAAATGAATACAACATTCTGTTCCCCTTCTCTGTTTTCCCATTTTCTCTCCTCTACCCAGACAGCTTCTTACCCCTCCTCGTCTTAGCCCTGTGTCATGATCCAGTCCTTGTTAACTGTCCAGTGACTGGGGAAAGTCCACCCTCCCACCCTGACACTGGCATCATTTTGCCAGTTCTGCAAAGATAAGTATAGTCTTTAAAGAAAGCCAGAAAGCAGGACCTAGGTGTAAAATCTTGGTTGCACCAGTTACTTGCTCCATGATCTTATTCCAATGATATAATCTCTCCACATGGGTTCCTCACTATAAAGGGGAGATGATGATGGGCCATTAATCTAATGGGAGGGTCTAAAGCAAGCTGTTCTCTGAAATCTTTCATGTGGATCACAGGCCTCTGGGAGGTGAATCAGGATTATCTAGGGATGGGGAGGTGGGAGATACAGAAAAAGTTGTTTGAAAAAGAATAGACATTATGCAGCAGCTATTAAAATGTAAAGACCCAGGTTTCTGGTTTTACCTTTGATATGTAAAAAGCTTAGACATAATCACTCCCACCCTTACAGCAAGAAGGAAACTGAATGAACTTAAAATCAGTGACTCCTTCTCCCCGTCAGAGAACTGAAGTCACAGAGCAAACCACTGCCCCAAGTCTAGAGTCCCAGGGGAGTTCAGAAAATAACAGCCAAGATATGGCAGCAATTTGGGGATTATCAGTTAGAGAGTTTAAAGTAACTATGATTAGTATGTTAAGGATGCTGATAGAAAAGGTAGTCACCATGCAAGAACAGATGACTAATATAAGCAGAGAGATGGAAATTCTAAGAAAGAATAAAAAAGAAATTCTGTAAATAAAAATCACTGCGACAGAAATGAAGAATGCTTTTGATGGGCTCACCAGTAGAGTGGACACAGCTAAGGAAATACTTAGTGGATTTGAAAATTTGTCAATAGAAAATTCAAACTGAATGCAAAGGAAAAAAAGAATAAAAAAGCAGATGGGATATCCAAGATTGGTGAAATAATTTCAAAATGAGATAATTTCAAGATGAGGGCCATCTGATATTATACACCCTGGCAGGCGGGGTCAAGACACCAGCTTAACCCCTGGGAGCTGGTGATGTGGTACGTGTAACATACCGCCTCTGAGCCTCACTTTCCTCTTAAGACAGGATTGGCAAGCCGCCTTTGGTTGGTGTTGTGTGTGAACAGTGGTGATGGGGCCAGGTACTAGGTGGGTGGTCAGAAAAGAGTAACTGCTGGAATAATAATGATGGTAGCATCATTAGTAAGGGAAATGTTGCCACCGGGCACGGTGTGCTCCTTGCCATGGCAGGGCCTCTTCTAAGGCGGCATGCATACAGGGCTGAGAAGGCAGGCCCATCCTCAGCAGAGGTGCTTGGGCAGACACCTTTGGACCCTTGACACCTGACTCATGTGCCCACTGCAAAGAAGAGAATAGGCCCCATGTTAGCTGCCATGGTGCTATCTCTGGCCATTGTCTACCTTTTTCTGAGCTCCAGAGTGTTGTGTCCAAGCCTTGGGGCTGATTCTCCAGACAACTCACAGTGCAGTTACAAGAACATCAAGTCTGGACAGTGCCTTTCTCAGAAGACAAAGGTGGCCCTTCTTCCAGGCTGAGCCAGCTGCAAGATCAGACTTGTTAAGCAGAGCCTACACCCATGGCTTATTAAGCAGTGCACTCCTCCCCAAGCTTCTTTAGCCAGGTATACAGCTGATAGGGCCTAAAATGCCCAGCTCCACCTATTGGCCCTCATAGTCTGTGCCCAAAGTTATCAGGTTGGGATCTTCCTAAATCCCTTGGATATCAGTGGAGACTGAAATTCAAACTTGAAATTTAGAAAGAGGAGCAAGATGCCATGGACACAGGCTGGAGCTACCCTTCACTGCCTCACCCAGGGACAGAACAGGACACTGCATGGCCGCTTGTTCCCTGCCTGCTCTCACACTCAGTCCTGAGCCTGGGCCCAGGATGGGATGCAACAGGCCCCGCATTTGCCATTTGTTCTTGCCTAATTTCCCTGGCTAAAACCTCTAGTATAATGTAGGCTGGTAAGAGAAGATATTTTTTTAAAATCTGTTACCTACTTTGTGGCCTAACATTTGTCCACCCAAGGATGTGTTTCCAGGGCCCTTGAGATGAATACGTTTAGGTGCTGCTGTTGGGTGGAGTGTTCTATAGTTGTATATTAGATCTAGTTGGTTTATAGTGCTGTTCAGTTTCTCTGTTTCTTTGTTAATATTCTGTCCATTCTTGAAAGTAGAATATTGAAGTTTCCAATTACCATTGTTGCAGTGTCCATTTCTCCCTTGAATCTATTTTTCTTCATGGACTTTCATGCTCTATTGTTAGGCAAATATATATTTATAATTGTTGCATCTTGATGTTTTTGACCCTTTTATTAATATATATTGTCCTTTTTTCTCTCTTATAATACGTTTTGGTCTTAAAGTCTGTTTTAATTTAAATAGAGTCTCTTTTGGTTACTGTTCTCATGGACTATCTTTTTAAATCCTTTCACTTTCAACCTGTTTGTGTCTTCAAAACTAAAGCAACACTCTATAGAGAGAACATTGTTGGGTTTTCTTCCTCTTATTTGGAGGGTTTAACTCATTTACATTTAATGTAATCACTGAGAACAAAGGACTCGCTCCTACTATCTTGCTATTTTTCCCTATGTGTCATATCTTTTATGGTCCTTACCTCCTCAATTACTGACTTCTCTTGTATTAAATGTATAATGTCTGTCATATTCTTTTAATCATCTTGTTCTTTCATTTACTGTATATTTTGGGGGTTATTTTCTTGGTTGTTGCCTTGGGGATTACATCTTAATGTATGTGACTCTAGTTAGGATCAATACAAACAGTATACAGAAGCTTTTATCATTTTTTATTGAAGTATAGCTGATGCACAGCATTATGTGCGTTGCTGTTGCTCACTTGTACGCCGTGTCTGACTCTCCGTGTCCTCATGGGCTGCAGTATGCCGGCCATCTGTCCTCCAGCATCTCCCACGGTTTGCTCAAATTCTTGTCCATTGAGTTGGTGATGCTCATATAACTTATTATATAAGTTAAAGGTATGCAATATAGTCATTCACAATTTTGAAAGGTTATTCTCTATTTACACTTATGAACTGTTGGCTGTATTCCCCATGTTGTACAATATATTCTTGAGCCTGTCTTACCTCAGAGCCTGTCTTACGTCATACCCCCACTCCTATTTTGCCCCTCCCCACCCCCTACTGGTAACCACTGGTTTATCCTCTGTATCTGTGAGTCTGATTCTTTTTATTATACTTGCTAGTTTGCTGTATTTTTTAGATTCCACATGTAAGTGATACCATACTGTATTTGTCTTTCTCTGTCTGACATAGTTCACATAGCACAATGCCCTCCAAATCCAGCCATGCTGTTGCAGATGGCAAAATTGTATTCTTTTTTATGGCTGAGTAGTATTCCATTGTATATATACACCACATCTTTACATTCATCTGCTGAGCAAAAACTTTTGTCTTCTTCTTCATCATTCACTACAGCTTTACACATTGTGTGCTCACCAATCAACACAGGTTTATCGTTTTTATGATGTTATTTTTTAATCCAGATGAGAGAAAAAGAGGAGTTGCAAAGACAAATGCACTGATCCTATCTTAAGTATTTACCTATACCATTACTTTTACTGGTGTTCTTTATCTCTTCACGTGGATTTGAATCACGTCTAATATCCTTTCAGCCTGAAGGACTCCTTTTAACATTTCTTATAGGGCAGGTCTGCTAGCAATTAACTGTCTCAGTTTTTGTTTATCTGAGAAACTGTTAAGTGCTCTTTCACTTTGAAGAATAATTTTGCCAACTGTTGGATTTTGGGTTGACAGTTCTTCACGGAGCCCTTTGAATACGTTGTTGTGTTGCAGGCAGAATCGAGGCAGCGTGTGTGCACCAGCCCCTCACCAGGTCAGAGGTGTACACCCAGACAGGAGCTGGATTTGAAACAGATGAGAATGAAGCCAGGTTGGGAGGAAAGAAGTGTTTGCCAGAGTGGGAGGGCCTCATCCAGCAGTGCCTTTGGGGTGAGCTGCGAGTGTTGTCAGTCACGGAAACATGACAATAGGCTGTAGAAAACGGAGTCATGGTCTGGAAGGATGGCCTGCGGTTTCCAATCTGAGACATCCAGTGATTAGCTTGGTGGCGTAACTGGGGAAAAAAGGAAGAAAACGCCATCCGTGAGAGAAGAGACGATTGGGAGATCATGTCATCTGGGCTGAGTTAGGAAAACTAGGAAGTGAGAGGGGAGAGGCATGTGAAAACAGGGGCTGAGAGGCTTGATACGGACATCAGTTAGAATTCTGTGTGTTGCAAGTCACAGAAAGACAGCCTAAGCCAGCTAAAGCCAGAAAAAGGAATTTATTCAAACTGTATCAGAGATTTACAAAGTCCTTTGCAAGCTGGAGAACCAGGCTTGGGAAAGAGCCCCAAATGATGGTGGCTCCAGGGAGCATAAAAATGAGGCGCACCAGATCGTCTTCTTGAAGCGGTGGCATGGTGGGGACATCTTTACAGGATGCCTCCACCGTGTTAGAAGGCACGAGGCTACAGCAGGACATCGTCACTGCTCCTTGTGCTGGGAAGTCCCTTTACCCATCTCTCAGTCTTTTCATAACATGCTCAAGATCAGACCAGACCCAGGCAGGACCACCTGATGGGCTGAGCCTACGTCACATGGCCAGAGCCAGCTGCCCACAGCCAGCTGCCCACAGGGTCAGAGCAGACCAAAGAGGGAGGTGGGGGTGGCGGCGGTGGGGCAGGCGAGAGGGAGTCACTCCAAAACAGGAAGACCTGACCGTGTTTGTCAGCTTAGAGCAGAGAACCAATGAGGAGGAGGGACTAAAGATGCAAAAGGAGGGGAGGTTTGGGGAGCAGAGGAAGGCTGTGTGCCCGGGAGGGCTGGCCAAGCGCAGGAGGAAGCTGGACTTGGTGGAAGGATGGGAGTTGGGAGAGAAGGCACCTGGGAAATTTCCATTCTTTCCATCTGTTCCAGTCCCTGCCATTCCACAGCAAGCAGGTGTTCTCACGAGGGAGAAGACTTGTTTCTCAATAATGCGAAGCTGACTCGAGTGGTGATTCATCATGTTCTTTGGGGGAGGGGAAGTCACTTTGGACCCACTTCCTTGTTGGACCTGGGTAAGGACAGAGGCTGCTGTTGGAAACTGGGCTGGCTGATGCTGGCGGGAAGCCCACCTCTAGGTGCCCCCCCCTCTGCTGGAGGGGAAGGGTGACAGCTCCTCAGAGCCTCGGTACATGTTCCCAGGACCCAGAAACCCACTAACGAAGTCTCATTTCCCTCTTTCCTCTCAGCCTCTGACTACCGGAAGCAGGAACTCAGCAGGGGCACCCTGCCTGGCCCAAAGTGTCAGGCCCAGCGGGCTGCGGTCCCTCCTGCCGCTTCCTACAGCGCCCCTGGGGCACTCCCCCTGCTCCCGGCAGGCCTGTCCCACTGCTGGCCCTGCACAGCCTCTAGTGGGAGCTTTTCCCCTTCTGAGGAAACCACAGAGAGACGCTGCAGCCGAATAAAACTTTATCTGAAAGCCGCCTAGCTAAATGGAGCAGAGAGTCTTAGGTGAGTAGAATCAGTTTTAACCCAGTGTTTAGAGGCCTAAAAATGAGGCCTGCCAGGTTCATCGGACCCCATCAGGTACACACAGCTGAGCTGCTCAGCAGCCTCTTCGAGAAAAGACTTGCTCCCCCAGCTGCAAGGAGTGGGGTCAGCTGACACCGCCAGCTGTTGGCTCTTTTAAGGTCAACCTCAGGTTTTGAGCCAACTTTATGTTCTTCTTGGGTGGCTCCCAGCCAACGACTGCACAGGCAGCGGTAGCCAAGGTCATCCTCCTTTCTGAGAAGGCCCCCAGCCAGTGACGGTAGCACATGGGCAGAACCACCTCCACCCAAAGCTAGACCCCTCTTCTGGGCCATCTGCCTCAGAGCCCCAGGTGGGCTGGCAGAAACTGCCATGGCTCAGACCCACCTCTCCCTCCCCACTCCTGCCTCCTCCCCTTCGCTGAACAAGTGTTCATCCCTCATGAAACTCTCATCTCTGCATCTGCCACTGGAGAACCCAGCCAGTGTACCACTCCCCCATCCTCTCAGGACTAAGCCCCCCTGCACATCAGCTGTCTGGCCTCTAGCTGCTACAAAGAGAAAGGTGATGGGTGACCAGTGGTACAGTGGAGGTTCAAACCAAAGGTTATGTTCTCTGAACCAGCTCATTTAGTTACCCCGAAGCCACCTTTCCCCCTAATCCAGGGCTGCAGGACTCAAGGAAACATCCCCAAGGCTATGGGTCACAAGTAAGGGACTTTCCAAGCAAAGCCTCTGTATTCTGGTCTGAATGCTCTTACTGGCCCAGTGTATCTGGTGATTTTCCAATGCCCAACCCTGGATTCTGCCTCTTTGTCCTGACTTTCTGCCCAGGATCCCAGGATACCAAAGACTCATAAAAGTAAGAGTCCAGGGCTCTAGACCCATTCTGATGGGCCTGGGCTGCGTATGACAGTGTACCATAGACTGTAGTGAGTGGACAAGACTGAAATTAAAAGCCAAGCTACACATCTGGAGGAGGCATTGAGCCAAAGGACAGAGACGGACTTCAGGCCAAAGGCAACAGGACTAAGGCCAGGAACAGTGGGCCAAGAGAGAAGCCCTGCCCTCTTCCCTTGGGGACACAGCAACTTGCAGAACCCAAGTGCCCAAAGGTGAAGCTAGGCCAGCAAGTTAAGGCCACCAGTGTAGGAGAAGGTTCACCTCAGCTGAATCCCTCACAATTTTGTGATTAAAAAATCTAGGGAAAAAAATCTACAAAGAATATCTCAAAGACAGCGTACTATAAGTTTTATTTATAGTTTACATTTAAATTCTAGATTATAATATTTAAATTATGGGTTAATTTTTAAATTATGGGTAATTGTTCTTCAGTTGCTCAGTTGTGTCTGACCCCTTGCAACCTCATGGCTTTCCTGTCCACCACCAACTCCTGGAGCTTGCTCAAACTCATGTCCATCGAGTCAGTGATGCCATGGTCCAACCATCTCATTCTCTGTCGTCCCCTTCTCCTCCTGCCTTCAATCTTTCCCAGCATCAGGGTCTTTTCAAATGAGTCAGCTCTTCATATCAGGTGGCCAAAATATTGGAGTTTCAGCTTCAACATCAGTTTTTCCAATGAACACTCAGGACTGATCTCCTTTAGGATGGACTGGTTTGATCTCCTTGCAGTCCTAGGGACTCTCAAGAGTCTTCTCCAACACCACAGTTCAAAAGCATCAGTTCTTCAGTGCTCAGCCTTCTTTATGGTCCAACTCTTAACCTCCATACATGGCTACTGGAAAAACCATAGCTTTGACTAGATGGACCTTTGTCGGCAAAGTAATGTCTCTGCTTTTTAATTAGCTGTCTAGGTTTGTCATAGCTTTTCTTCCAAGGAGCAAGCCTCTTTTAATTTCATGGCTGCAGTCATCATCTGCAGTAATTTTGGAATCCAAGAAAGTAAAGTCTATCACTGTTTCCATTGTTTCCCCATCTATTTGCCATGAAGTGATGGTACTGGATGCCATAATCTTCTTTTTTTAAATGTTGTGTTTTAAGCCAACTTTTTTACTCTCCTCTTTCACCTCCATCAAGAGGCTCTTTACTTTCTCTTCATTTTCTGCCTTAAGGGTGGTGTCATCTGCATTTCTGAGGTTATTGATATTTCCCCCAGCAATCTTGATTCCAGCTTGTGGATTGACTGATCCCGGCATTTCTCATGATGTGCTCTGCATATAAGTTAAGTAACTAGGATGACAATATACAGCCTTGATGTACTCCTTTCCCAGTTTGGAACCAGTCTGTTGTTCCCTGTCAGGTTCTAACTGTTGCTTCTTGACCTGCATACAGGTTTCTCAGGAGGCAGGTAAGGTGGCCTGGAAAATTCTTTAAGAATTTTCCACAGTTTGTTGTGATCCACGTAGTCAAAGGCTTTAGTGTAGTCAATGAAGCAGAAATAGATGTTTTTCTGAAATTCTCTTGTTTTTATGATCCAACAGATGTTGGCAATTTTATGGGTAATTAATATGAGAATTTAAATTTTATATATGTAAATTATGGGTAAGGGCTTCATAGGGTCTCGCAAGAGAACTTTTAGAAGGTTCATGTGGCCTCAGTGGGGGTGATACGGGAGATATAAAAGGTTCAGAACTCTAGGCATGAGGCTCTGATAGGCAGGTGATATTGAAACAGGGTCCAAAAGGATGCATCAAATCCTGGGGGGTGAAGAAAGACAGGCAGAGTGTTTATTTGGTGGGAAGGGCAGATGTAGTAACGAAGAAGGCTGACTAAGCGATGGCTCTTCTGAGATGCCTGAGGTGGTTCTGGGTGACAGTGGGGACCGGGCTCACTCAGACACTTAGGGACCCAGACTATGGGCCTCTGCCCTCTTTTTCATGGGGCTTCCAGGGTGGCCCCAGAAAAGGGAGACAAACATGGAGGAGTGTTGAGGGGAGGAGTTTTGTGGGCCAGACATCAAACTGGCCACAATTCATCTGCTCATGAGCAATGACTGGAGCCCAGCCACACCAAACTGCAAGGTAGCTGGGAAATCTGGAGCACCTGGGTGTGCCAGGAGAAAGGTGGAGAGGAAGCACCCTCTGCCCACAGTGGGGAGTCGACAGTGACCGGGGCATTCAGAGCAAACTTGATAGGGAATGATCAGAGCTGTACTAGCAAATGTCTGACAACTGGCTCTCTGGAAGGAAAAGAAATGTAAGCCCTGATTTTGTCAAACAGTAATCAATACTGAAGCTGCAAAGAACAAAGAACTTGATTTGGGGATCTTATGAACTGCAGTTTGAGCAACACATATTCCAAAGAGTATTTCAGGGAAGAGCGAAAACAGGAGCTTATAAAGGCAAAGCCTGAAGCTGTGTTCTGACACTGAAAAAGAAATACTTGTCCTTGAGAAACAGGCTGTCATGAATTCTAAGAGGGTAAGGGTCTGATATGTATCTCGAGTTTCTAGCAGGTGTTCTGGATGTCTTCTTTAGAACAATATGTAGCACTTGCTGATTTTCTCGGCGTAAATACTCCCACCACGATTAGCTTCTAACTACCAGCATAGCATCGTGATCGGTGAACAAGGAGTTGGGAAGAGATGTGTAGTAGCAGCTCAGTATGTAGCTGAATTAGAATTCTTCAGAGAAACAGAGCCACATATGAAACACACACAGGCCTCAAGGACATATGAAGGGTTTGATTATATGTACGTAGAGTGGTCTTCCTCAATTTACAGTGGCGTTGCTGCTGCTGCTGCTGAGTCGCTTCAGTCGTGTCTGACTCTGTGCAGCCCCAGAGACGGCAGCCCACTAGGCTTCCCCGTCCCTGGGATTCTCCAAGCAAAACACTGGAGTGGGTTGCCGTTTCCTTCTCCAATGTAGGAAAGTGAAAAGTGAAAGTGAAGTCACTCAGTCGTGTCCGACTCCTAGCGACCCCATGGACTGCAGCCTACCAGGCTCCTCTGTCCATGGGATTTGCCAGGCAAGAGTACTGGNGGACCTCTGCAGTGGGCCCCCGGTGGACCCCCCAGCCTCGGGGTCCTCTTCCCTTCCAGCTGCTCGGTCCACCATTTGGGGATCAGTGGACACAGGGGCACTGTGAGGATTAGGGTAGGAGCATGGCCCATCAAAGCAGAGGGGACCTGCTCAAAGCCCTCACCATCTACCTACCAAGAGGATATCACACGGTACCCAGGCCCAGAGAACCCAGCCCAAGTGCCTGAAAGGGCACCTGGGGGGGTTTCAGGGGCACAAAGGCTGGTCCTTACCATCCAGCAAATTCACTGAGGGCTCTCAAGCCAGGAGCGTTCACGAGAAATGGTTGGAATCGGGTACTTAGACTGGCACCATGGAAAGGCAGGAGCTGCGGAGACAAAGTCTGTTCAGGCCCAGCCCTGACGGGGCTGTGACTCTGGGCCAGATACAGAACATTTCCGGGCTGTATTTGCTACATCTGAAGAACCGTGACAAAGGCTTCCCTGCCTCAGGGACTCTGAGAATTGAAACAGATACAGAATATAAAGCTCCAACCTCAAGGACACATAGTAGGTGCCTACTAAATGACAATTACTGTGATTGCATTTCTTGGGCAAGTGTTAGGATCTTGAGCCTGAACCTTCCCGAAGCCCCGCTACACACTGTTTAGAACTCTGCTAGTATTAAACTGAGACAGGGCAGTTGGCAGAGATTCACTACTCAGTGAACAGTCTTTAGCAAGATCCGGAATATCCCCTGGAGAAGAAAATGGCGACCCACTCCATTCTTCTTGCCTGAAGAATCCCATGGACAGGCGGCCACGGCAGGCTGCAGTCCATGAGGTCGCAGAGAGTCAGTCGTGACTGAAGAGACTTGGCACTAATTAGTTACTCTGTGTGGGCCCCAACCTAAGTGTTTCACGGGATTCTTACTCCTTTCACCCTGTTCAAGCAGCAAAGGAAGTTAACATCTCTAACCGGCTTTGCGGGGTGAGTCCCCTGGGACTCTGAACATGCCAAGGCTGTGCCTCTTTCTAAGACACACCTGTCTTTTCACAGTTGGAACTGTGACGCATAGACAGCCTCCAGTCCCTCTTGGCAGGGAGCATGGGCAGAGCAGGTCCCCAAGGACAGCCCGCGCCCCCATCCCCGGCCTTGGCAGTGCGTGCGGGCCGGGGACCCAGGGCGGCCAGAGTCCCTGCGTTTCCTGCGGCCTCTTGGAATCTCCAGCCGGCGGCGCGCACTTCGACGAGCCCTCCCCACGCAGAGGGCGGATCCGATCCGGAGCCCGCCCGCCCTCTGGGGCCGTCGGTCCAGCTGGGACCGCGCGCTCCGCCTGGCTCCTCCCGCCCCGCCCTCCCCGCGCCTCCGCCCGGACCGCGCGCCCGCTCCGCTCGCGGATGGGCAGTGCCGCGTGCTCCCCGGCCAGGCGCAGGGACAGCCAGGCTGCCCCGCCCGGGCCCAGTGATTGATCAGAAACGGTTACTGAGCCTCTTAATGGTTTACTTGGATGGGAATTAATTCTAAGATGGATAAATAATGCATCGAGGTTTACGTTGTCCAAGGCAAGCCGTCGGTCCGGAGCCGGGAGAGGCAGCCGAGGGAGGCTCGCTGGTGACGCCAGCAGCCATGGGGGCCGGAGCGGGGCATGGGGGGCAACTGGGCGAGAGGAAGAGAAAAGGGAAGTGGATGGCAGCATGATCAGCCCAGCAATCCCGTCCAAGTGGCGGCAGGAAGATGCTGAGCCCAAAGATCAGGCAAGCCAGGAGGGGTAAGTCCGACTTCCTGCGGCCGATCTGGGCAGCGTGGTGAGTCTGTTGGCAGATGGGTGCGGATGCTCGGCTGGCTGCATGCTGCGGTCACATGGGGCGCGCGTTCTGGAGGCATCTTGGTGACAGACAGCCCCTGATAGGGAGGCTCCTGGGGTCTGGGGGTCACAGACCTGATATGTCAGAGGGAGATGGCCAATTAGTGCCCCGGTGGGTGTGCAGGTTCCAGCCCCCATTCCACGTTTTACAGAGTCCCTGGTTGCTCCAAGTGATGAGGTGACAACTTCGGGAAAACTTCATATATTTATTTATTACTAAAAGGGAAATGCTGAATGCTCAAGATCTGCCCTTAGTTGCCAAGGCAAAAGTAGTTGTCACTAGGAAAGGCAATGCCCTGACTTCTCCAGACAGCCAGGTCCCACCACAGCTGGGCTGCAGAAAGCAACTCCTCAGGCAGGCAGGCAGGGGATCTGTCCTGGAGAACTCCCAGAAAGCAGCAGGGCCTGGAGTTGCTGGTATTGGCGGAGTGGATCCAGAGATAAGTAAGGGATGCAGGTGAGCCTTGCAGGGGTGATCCGCAGCACTGGGCCAGCACCCCAGCCAGCTTGTGGCCCTGCAGAATGGCCTGGGGCCTCAGGACAGGTCTTGGGGCTCAGAACAGCATCTGCCTGGACAGCACCTTCTTGGCCAGCAAAGCGTCGTTTTAGATGACAGCATCTGTTTTAAGAAAAATAGAATGTGTCTTTTCATGTGGCCCGCGTTTGTGGAGAGCTGAGCCTTCCTTGTGAGTAAGGAGCGTGAGGAGAGTGGCTTGGAAGTGGGTGGAGCTTCTGCCCAGGGAACTTGGAACCAGTACTTGCCTCACCCAGTGTTTGCATGTTGGAGGCAGGGATCCTCTGGGCTCTCGTGAGCTCACAGGCACACACCCATCTCACTAGCACACTGCAGGCATTTGGATGACTTTCCTAGGCAGGCTGGCCCTCTAGAGCATAGTTAGAGCCATCAGGATCCCTCCATGGGATGCTTGGAATGGGCTGTCACCTGCAGGCCCCAGTGGGCAAAGGAGGGCTGTGCATGGCTCTGCTCAGGGGTAGGGGTACAGCCCGGTAACAATGCAACAGGTGGGCCAGGCCAGGCCCCCTAAGAGAGCTTGGGTCTCCTCTCCCATTCCTGGCATGCTGGCCACACATGGCTATTGCACATTTGACATGTGATTAATCCAAAGTGAGAAAAATACGCAGAAGATTTTGATGACTTGGGGGGAAAAAGAATGTAAAATATCTCAATGATTATTTTATATTGATCACCTGATGAAGTGATAATACTTTGGATATATTGGGTTAAATAAAATATTGATTGGAATTCAGTCCACCTGTTTTTTCTTTTACCTGCTTTTCATGCTGTTCCTAGAACATCTATAATTATATATGTGGCTGACATTTTGATTCTGTTGGATGGGGCTGGTTTAGAAAAAGAAAACCAGTGTTTTGCGAACAGCTCTCAGGAAGCCTGCCTTTGAAATCTGTCTTCCTAGAAACACTTGTTCTGGGTCAGTGGTTCTCAACCAAGGGCTCTTTTGCCCTCTGGGGGACATTTGTTGATGTCTGGGGGCAGTTTGATTGTTCCAACTCAGGGATGCTACTGCCATCTAGGAGATATAGGCCAGGGACGCTGCTGAGCACCCTGCAATGCAGAGGACAGCTCCCACAACAAACAATCCTCTAAGTGTCAGAAGTGCTCAGGCTGAGATACCAGATGATATTATCTTGTAGTGTATGTTAAAAGATAGAGTTTATGGTGCTATATATCAGATATTTATAATATAACCGCTTACCCATAAAAATCGGCTTCCCTGGTGGCTCACCTGGTAAAGAATCCACCTGCAATGTGGGAGACCTGGGTCCAAACCCTGGGTTGGAAAGATCCCTGGGTTGGAGAAGGGAACAGCTACCCACTCCAGCATTCTGGTCTGGAGAATTCCATGGACTGTATAGTCCATGGGATCACAGAGAGTCAGACACGACTGAGCGACTTTCACTCACTACCCAAAGAAACAGATGATCGTAAACCATGACAAGAAGCATTCTAAGGGCAGAAGAGCATATACTACAAATGAGGCTTTCAGAGGAACCAAGTGGCGCCTGCGCTGTGAGCTGAGGAACGGTGGGGCTACCGAGGCAAGGGTGGCGGAGGGAGGAAGCCACATTGCAGGCAGGTATTGGCATGTGCCAGTGCTGGTGGGGGCGGGGGAGGGCTGTGCACAGGGTCAGCAGGCTGGGGCTGGAGACCAGGGCAAGAGTCAGAGCACGCAGGGACATTTCTGGTGGAATACAGACCAAAACTATATATGCATGCCTCTAAGAAACTGGGCTCTGGTGGAAGGAAGAACTTCCCTCAAAATTCATCCTCCTCGGCATCTTTTAGGAGTCGGGCAGGCTTCATGTCATAAACCCTGCCGGCCTAAAGGATACAAATCTAAGACCCACACACTGCCTTGTCCAGGCTGCTCCAGCAGATACATATGCCAGACCCGCTTCCAGATTGCTCCACGACCTGGTTACAGAGGGCTGATGGAGAAGACCTGGGGTCACTTTCTGGAATAGTTAAGGAAACCAGCCCAGCTGGGCTCAGAAGCCTTGGCTGCTCTGCAGTGGGGGCTTCCCAGGAAACCTTCCCCAAGGTTATATTAGCTGTTAACCTCCTGGCAGGTCCCCCTCCAGGCCAGCTCTTGATGGTGCTGCAAGGAGCACCATCACCCTAAAAGCGTCCTTGTGTCTCTATCCCAGGGAGGAGGAGCTGTCAGGATTGAGAGCCTCCCAGGAAAAACCTTGCTCTCACTTTGCTGCTCGCTAAGTTGCTTCAGTTGTGTTCAGCTCTCTGCAACCCTATGGACTGTAGCCCACCAGGCTCCTCTGTCTGTGGGATTCTCCAGGCAAAAATACTGGAGTAGGTTGCCATGCCCTCCTCCAGGGGATCTTCCCGACCCAAGGATTGAACCCAGGTCTCATGTCTCCTGCGTTGGCAGGTGGGTTCTTTACCACTAGTACCGCCTGGTACTTACCCACATATAAAACTAAGTTTGTTCAATAATCGGAGTTCTATTTCCAAGAAGTAGCTAGAGGCAGGTGAGGCAGATGTTGTTTACACACACAGAAGAGGACAGTGGTAATTTTAAAAAGTAGGGAGACACCCAGACCAGCAGGAAATGTCTCAAAAAGAGCCTGTAAATTCAGACAGTGTGCTTGCTTTTAAGTGCATCATATGATTCAGACTGATTCAGGAAAGTGGTCCAGATCGGTTGGTACCAGCTCACACTGGCCATCAATACCGTGATGCTAGCTTGCCATGGCCTGCTTAGGACCAGCTCAGACTCACCCTAGCTTATCACGGCCTGTGGCAGCCAGATGAGTCCGTCTGGACCCAGGTGCGGCTGGCTCCACCTCACTTAGCTCCTGCCTATCTCCTAGGGTCCTGTTTGGGGAGCCTTTCCTGATGCCATGCCTGGCAAGCTCTAACTCTGCTGAGATGTGTTGCCATGTTTCCAGAGTGGGAATGGAAGAGACAGTCACCCCACCCCTGCCAGTTTTCCTAGAAGAAAAACAGGATAAACTCACTAAAAATCCATGAATTTATCACAGATACAGTGGAGCAAGTCGCAAATGCATATGTTCTGTGACACTGTAAAAATTGCCCTTTTTTTTAAGATAGATAACAGAAATGTAAGATAGGCACCCTCTCCCTGTGAGTCTTCCAGGGTGAGGGAAGGCGGTGGAGCCCCAGGCTGTACCCTCATGCCCACCACCAGACTCCGGGAGTGTGTGCCCTCTGTGCACCCCCACTCTCAGAGCGCCCAGGAGGTAGTCAGAACAAAGCCACAGAATCCTTGCCCCTGATGCTGCCCCAGCTCCCTGGGACTGCTCTCTTTCCTGAAATCCCACTGACACAGGGCCTGCTTCTGCAAAGATTTTTCTGTGCCCATTAGCACTGCCCCAAATAAAGATTTACTGATTTGGTCTTGCCCTGTTTCACAAGGATAAGGTATGGGAGGCAGCCGTGTCATCTGCCTCCCAGAAAGCTCTTGGCTCTGCCTGTCTCACTCAGCCTCCTGTTATTGCCCTCTCCCAGCCGTCATCATTTCTAACCTGTGGCAGCAATACTCCGCCTCACCCCCACCCACTCCCATCCATTCTCCACTCCAAAGCCAGAGCCATCTTTCCAAACTTAAATCCACAGTGTACCCACCACCAGCTTCCTCCTCCAGCCCCAGCTTACAGGAAGACCTCTCTTACAGTCTCGGAACTGGCCTCACCTCCAGCCTCCTCTCACTCTCCAAACTCCAGCCACACTGGCCTTCTTCCCATTCCTCAACGTGGTCCATGGGCCTCCTACCACAGGGCCAGAGCACACCCTGTTTCCCCAGCTGGAATGCCTCCTTCTCTCTGTCAGTCTGTCCATCTGTCTCTCTCTCTCCCACACACACACACACACACACACACACACACTTCTTAGCTCCTGTTCTCCCTCCAGTTCTCAGCTCAAGTGTCGCCAGCCATGTGCTCCTGCAACCCCAGCCTAAACCGGGTCCTCTGCTCTGGGCTCTCCTTTCCTCTGTAGCACTTACCTGGAGTTGTAGTTGTACCGTCCTCAGTGTGACTACTTGGTGAATAACTGTCACCCCACTAGACTGCACTCCAGGAGAGCAGGGCCCATTTCTGTGTTTAGATATCAATGCACCAAGGCCAGGCATCTGGTAGGTACTCAATACATATATGGTGAATAAGTGAATGTATGAGTAGATGAGTGCGTGAGTGAATCAATAGCAGAGACAGCATGAGCCTAGGGGCTGAAGCACTGTCTCTGGACCTCACTGGTCCAGGTCCTTAGGAAAGTCAGCCCTCCTTTGATTGACTTATATGTTGCAAATATTTTCCCAGTTTGTTGCTTGCCGTTAGTTTTTATATCAGGGTCTTTTTTTTCCGAGATGTATGCATGTTTTTCATTATTATGTCATCAGTCTATCAATATTTCCTTTTAGAGTTTCTGCCTTTGTTTAAACTATTTAAAAATAAAATTGATGTTGCTATTAAGGAGGCTCCTTCTTTTAAAGGAAATCATTAGCCTGATGAGCACAGCTCCAGCAGCTTGAGCCATCTTCCTTCGAAGGAGTATCAATGTCTTAGAAGCCTTGATGAATGTGCAGAGCCTGGTCAATACTTTGGGGATGGAGAGAAAAGGCTCTGTGAGTGAGATGAAGTGCTTTCACTGGCCTTATTTTTCTTGATTTTCCCTGAAGAAAACAAAGCTACATTTATTGTGTGCCTTCCGTGCTCCAGGCATTTTTACTGTACTTATTTAATTCTCATGACTATCCTATGATGAAGCACCATTATTCCCGTTTTAACAGATGTGGAAGGAGAATTGTGGGTAGCCTGCCAACAAGTGTTGGAATTCATGTCTATCCAGTGCCGAGGCACATGCCCTCTCCCTAACCCAACGCAGAGATTCAAGCCCCCGAAACTCCACTGCAGGTGGCCCTGCGTGTCCCCTGGAAAGCTATAAATTCTTTGAGTAATGAAATGCGGTGTGATTTTTAAGAAGATTCCCACTACCTGTGAATACATGGAAAGTAGATTCAGACAACTGTTAGAATGTTTAAGGTTGAATTATTGATATGTAGTAGAATACTAAGCAAATTAAAAGGCAAGGCAATTATGAACTCCAGGGAAAACAAAAAGTGGTTCATGAAATATTATAGTATACTGCATAGCTCAGCTGGGACTAGCAATTACATAGTACTAATAATGCAAATTCTTCATATTGATCAAACTGAAAATGCACTGTAACTATGCTAGGAGGATGGAGTGGGTGCTCACGTGTGATGGGGTGGAAGAGTGAAGTAAATGAAATCCTCATCTTCCCTAGTTAGAAGTCAATAGGTAGTATTTAAAATGGAAAAAAATATCAAGAAATTATTTGGCACAAAAACAGACCATAAATCAATGGAGCAAAATAGAGAACCCAGAAATAAATCCATGCATGTGTGGTCAATTAATTTACAACAAAGGAGCCAGTAATATACACTGGGCAGTATATGAGAAGGACAGTCTCTTCAATAAATGGTGTTGGGCAAACTGGACAGTCACAAGCAAAAGAATGAAACTGGACCCTTACCTCTCACCATACACAAAAACCAGCTCAAAAGACTTGAACGGTAAAACTTGAAACCATATAACTCCTGGAAGAAAACATATGGGGTCATCTCTTTGACATCAGTGGTGACCATCATTTTTCAGATTAGACACAAAAAGCAAAGGAAGCAAAAGCAAAATTAAACAAACGGGGCTGCATCAAACTAAAAAGCTTCGTTAGAAAAGGCAAAAACCCATAAAATGAAACAGAAACCTATAGAATAGGTCCATAGATCCAATAAGGGGCTAATATCCAAAATATACAAAGAACTCCTACAACTCAATAGCAAAAAAAAAAAAAAAAACCAGCCTGAAACATGGGAAGAAGAACTGAACAGACATTTTTGCAGATAATATATACCAATGGCCAAGAGGTACATGAAAAGATGCTCGCAGCACTAATCATCAGGGAAATGCAGATTAAAAACCATGTTGAGATATCACCTCACTACTGTTAGAATGGCTGTTATCCAAAGACGAGAGGTAACAATATTGGCAAGAATGTGAAGAAAAGGGAGCTCTGGTATACTGGACGTAAACTGGTGCAGTCACCATGGAAAAGAGTACGGTAGTTCCTCGAACAATTAAACATAGAGCCATCGTATGACCCAGCAATTCCATTTCTGGGTTTGTATCTAAAAGAAATGAAAATAGAATCTCAAGAGATATCTGCATTCCCTTGTGGCAGGATTTCCTTCTCTTTCCTCCTGCCTCTCCTTGCAGATACCAGCTGACGGGGAAGCTGAGTTCTCCCCATGGAAGACGCCCAGAGCATATAACCAGCACTCTTAGACACTTAGGGTCTAAGGCACTATAGATGCTGGGCTCCAGAGCTCCACGCAGGACTTCTGTCCCCACAGAACTGAAGACTTGGCCATGAACTTCATGTCTGCAGGTGGGAATAAATGATTTATTTGCAAGACTGGCCTGAGCAGGATTAGACCTAGGCTGGGAGGGCTGCCTTCAGCTCCCCTCAACCAAGACAGCCAGGGACCTGCCCTGACTGCTGAAATCATCAACAGCCTCAATGATTACTTAACCAAGGGTGGAGAGCGTATTGATCTAAGCTAATGGCCCATAGGCAGGCAGAAATGAAATTTATAATCAATACTGAATTACGTCAAGTCCACCGATCTCCAGCTCCTGGTGAATGGCTTGCTAATCTGAACAGGAGCCGAGGCAGCAAGCCTAGGGCAGCTGCTCCCAGACAAGGTCTGGTAGAGGAGAGACAGGCCTCCCAAGGGCTCAGCCTGCAGCAACGAGAGACAGTCCTAAGCCCCACTCATCCACTCAGCGCGGCTCTGTTTGCAGCACACTTTCAAAGTGTCATCTACTTCTTCCTCACCACACTTTGGGAAGTGGATAGGATTTGTATTTTGTTCCCATCTTATCTGGAAATCTGGGACTCCGAGTGGCTAAAGAGCCTCCAAATGCTGTGCCCCTTCCACGACCTCAGTTAGCCTCTCCCCTCCCACTGCCAAACCAGGAAAAGTAGGAAAATTACATTCTGCTTCCTGCTTCTCCTGGCTGCTTCTCTGATAGCAGGAATGGCCCTTTAACCGTGCCCTTTAACCTCTCATCATGTGGGACAGGCCATGGGCAGTAGAAATCTCTCTGGCAGGTTTCCTCCAGGCCAAGATGGTCTCTAGAGGCACAAAGTCTCTTGGATTTGATCTTGCCCATCTTCTTTGAACTTGAACATTCCTCTTTCATGTCCATTCATGCCTTCTGCAAGTATTCAGTGGGACATTCTGTGTTACATTCTAGGGATCAGCCATCAGGAGGGCACCCTTTCTGGCCATTCAGTTCAGTTCAGTTCAGTTCAGCTGCTCAGTCGCGTCCGACCCTTTGCGACCCCATGAATCGCAGCACGCCAGGCCTCCCTGTCCATCACCAACTCCCAGAGTTCACTCAGACTCACGTCCATCGAGTCGGTGATGCCATCCAGCCATTGCATCCTTTGTCGTCCCCTTCTCCTCCTGCCCCCAGTCCCTCCCAGCATCAGAGTCTTTTCCAATGAGTCAACTCTTTGCATGAGGTGGCCAAAGTACTGGAGTTTCAGCTTTAGCATCNATCAAGAGGCTCTTTAGTCCTTCTTCACTTTCTGCCATAAGGGTAGTGTCATCTGCATATCTGAGGTTATTGATATTTCTCCCAGCAATCTTGATTCCAGCTTGTGCTTCCTCCAGCCCAGCGTTTCTCATGATGTACTCTGCATAGGAGTTAAATAAGCAGGGTGACAATATATAGCCTTGATGTACCCTTTTTCCTATTTGGAAACAGTCTGTTGTTCCATGTCCAGTTCTAACTGTTGCTTCCTGATCTGTATATAGGTTTCTCAAGAGGCAGGTCAGGTGGTCTGGTGTTCCCATCTCTTTCAGAATTTTTCATAATTTATTGTGATCCACACAGTCAAAGGCTTTGGCATAGTCAATAAAGCAGAAATAGATGTTTTTCTGGAACTCTCTTGCTTTTTCCATGATCCAGCGGATGTTGGCAATTTGATCTCTGGTTCCTCTGCCTTTTCTAAACCCAGCTTGAACATCTGGAAGTTCACGGTTCACATATTGCTGAAGCCTGGCTTGGAGAATTTTGAGCATTACTTTACTAGCATGTGAGATGAGTGCAATTGTGTGGTAGTTTGAGCGTTCTTTGGCATTGCCTTTCTTTGGGATTGGAATAAAAACTGACCTTTTCCAGTCCTGTGGCCGCTGCTGAGTTTTCCAAATATGCTGGCATATTGAGTGCAGCACTATCACAGCATCATCTTTCAGGATTTGAAAGAGCTCAACTGGAATTCCATCACCTCCACTAGCTTTATTCGTAGTGATAGAAGCTTACGAATCAAAACAGCATAGGGAGGCACTTGTCTGGCCCTAAGTGTGTGCCCTCTATGGAGGTGGCATAATGGATGGCAGGCAAGACCCTGCTTTGGGAACCTATGAGATGAGTCCTTCCACAGTAGCAAACAGGTGCACTGATGCTTCAAGAGTGTCAGGGCTCATCAGGCTGGCAAGGAACAGAGGTACAAGGATCTGGCAGAAAATGGCCTTTGTGGGGACCAGTCATTGATCTGGAAAGAGCAGAGTGTGTGCTATGAGTGGGAAGTGAAGCTGAAGACCTGGATACTCACTGACTCACAGAGGTCTTCTCATCTTCCCAACTTCTTACCCATGGTGTGACAGCTAAACGGCCTCTTTAAAGGAGATGCAGGAAGAGGGGCCCTGCCATGGGGTGATGGTTGGAGATCTAGTCTGTGGATAAGGCTTGTCCTTCTCAAGGGTTGATGAAAGGATGTTTCATTAGTGTTAGTGGGAAGAGGTTAGGGCTTGGTCTGTTCTAAGGCAGGAACATGGTCCGTGAGAGTCAATGTTAAAAGCTTGGCAGCCAGACTTCCTGGGTTTAACCCCATGCCCTCTCATCCTGCGTGTCTTCCTGCTCCCTCTGCTGAGCTCTTCCTTTCATCCCACAGCCTTCCATAGTGTAGGGGAGAAAAAACTTTCTCTCTACCCTCTTAAGCTATGTACCTGAGGCCTGCTAATTAAAATGATAAAAGATTAACAGCAGGGAAAGCATATACATTTTATTGACTGTTTGAAGTGTGTGAGGGGCTGCTTCATAGGAAAGGGGCAGCTAAACCCAGGGGCATACATTGTGGGAAGGTGACCAGGAACAGTACGGCAGGTAAGGGTGGTTTAGAGAGGTTCATTATGCAGACTGAAGTCAGCGCTGCATGATAAGAATCTCATTCTCCTCTTCCTGGTGTGGGAGTGGCAAGGCACCTTTATTCAGTAAGGGAAATTGTGCCCTGCTTCTAAGCAGGAAGGGAGAGGGGAAGGAGCCCGCCCGTGCACTCTTTCTCAGTTGCCTTCAGCTCAAAACCATCAATATGCCGAAGTAGATATTTTGGGGTGGTGATCCCTTCTCTTGGCTCACTCTGTTCTTTCATCCAGCTTCAGTCCCACCTCTGGCCTCCCAGCCTGACTTCCATGCCTCTGCCTTAACCCTCTCGTTTCTTATACTTGCTGAGACAACAGAGGCTTGCATCTGGGCGTCTCTGTTCCCCCTTTACTTTTGCCAGAGCAGGGATGTGCCTTTTATCTCCACACCCCAGTGGCTAGCCCACGGTGGACACCCAGGAGGCCCCACAAGCTCCATGGATGGAGAAATGAAGACTAAGCCCAGCTAAACCTGTGGGCGCCCACTGTATGGCAGTGAGGGTCGAGCACTTTGGGGGCTGCCTGCCTCCTGCCCCCCTCACTGAAGACCAGCACCAGTGGAATCAAGAGCCAGAAGCAGGAAGGGCCAATGAAAGGAACTGTTAAGAATGTGACCTTGTATATTGATGTTTTTAAAGCATTAAAGTCATCATTATGGGAAAAATAATCCAAACTTTCTAGAACCTCCTCACAGTTATATTAGAATTAACGCTTCTTACTTTGAGGGGCTAGTTTTCCTCCTTGTTCTTCACCTTCCAGGCCCCAGAGTGAGACCCATTAACGGGGCCTTGCTGGTTCTCTAGACCCCTCAGGTGGGGAGCTTAGCAAAGAACAGATGACCAAGTGGAGCCCAGAAAGAAGCTAAGTGATAGGTTTTTTTTGTTTGTTTGTTTGTTTTTTTAAAAAAAGTAAGGTAGAGAGCACTCAGGAACCATCCTGTAATAAATCATCAGAGGCTCTCAGGACAGCTGGGAACCTCGCGAGGCCCCCTTGCCCTTGGTGGCAAATTGCATTAACTTTATGAAACCGTCTCGGCTGCCCCCCTCCGGAGCGCCCCTTCCATTACCTCACCCCTCTCTGCCCCATCAATCTTGCGGCCTCGATACTTACCCTTTTAACCAATTCAGCTCTGAGAGCTGTCTTGCTGTTTGCACAGCCCGGCTTTAAAATCCCATTGACTTTTATAAATCAATTGTGTTTTAGTTCAAGTTCAGCCTCTCCTCCATGCTCTCGGGGCTGCACCAGCACAGCTGCAGATGGAAAAACAGGGCACGGATGCCCGGGCAGCTGCCGAGGCCGGTGCTGCCTCAGCCTCGGCGGGAGGCCCCGGAACAGTCCGGGGCGCCTGCTGTGGGTCTCATCAGGAGGCCCCGGGCTGAGGGTCGCTGCAGCCATTTCTTGAAGAGGTGTTCCCCAGGGCCACCGGTGAGGGGCTGGGGAGCAGCGCCAGGGAGGGCTGCAGAGCCCCCTTAAGGGGCATCAGCCTGAGCCCCTGGGGAGCTTTGAATTCTGCCTCTTACGCCTCCCAGAAGTTTCAAACTAGAAACAAGACTGCAGGGGCTTTCAAGCTCCCACACCCGGGAGTCTCTGGCCAAGGGCTGGGGAGTGAGGGTTGGGGAGAAAATCCCTGGGCACTTCCGGTTCTCTCAGTGCCTGCTCAGAATGGCTCCAGTAACCCGAGGGCCGTCTCCAAAACAGGCCAGCAGCCCTGAAGAATCACCCAGGGAAAGCTGTGGGAAATAAGGGGGCATAAAAACAGGAAGAAGGAATCGAGGGAGCTTGAGCGGAGCTCTGACGCGATCCGCTGGGTCAGGCGTCTTCCGTGCGATCTCAGCCATTTCCAAGATGCTGAGGCTGCCAGGTACTCTCGTGGCAACACGGGGCGAGTGAGTGACTCACAGGCTCGCTGAGCCTCTCTCTCATGTGAAACGGGTGGAGCACAACGGCTGGAGCAGCGGGCCCTCCAGAGGGCCTCACCTGCAGAGGGTCCCTCTGACCCGATCCACGGAAGGTCCGCAGATGAGCCGGGATCACGCCTCCACGAAGGACCGTCTGTTCAGCGCGGAAATTCTAAGTAGGCAGAGGCTAGGCATCTGCTTGTGTTTTGGGGATTCGGCTCCCTCTCAAGAGCTCTCTCTTTTAAAGTTTTATTTCAGTTTCTGTAAGCAATGCACACATTCTTTCCGGCATAAATCTACAGGAGTACAGTTCCATCCTCTCCTCCACGCCATACTCACTGCTGCAGGTGTGACATGTCCCTTCTATATAAATGCGTGTACCCACTGAGCATACCTTGTGATGTCTTTTGTTTAAAGGGTTGTGTTTTTCCTCCATTTTTACATAGTCTTATACTTTGTGTATTGTTCTGTGATTGGCCCTCTTCTACTGCTATACTAGAATTTAGGCAAATATTAAAGCAGGAAAGGGGAGATGGAAGGGTTGGGGATACATCTTAAGAGTGGCCAGAAAGTCCTCATTGAGAAAATGGCATTTGAGTGAAGAACAAAGGGGCTGAGAGGAAGCCCTGCAGGGCCAGGGACAGCAGGTACGTGGCTGGACGGGTTGCACAGGCGATCATGAGCCGTCCCTGTGAGATGTCCCGCAGATGGTTTAACAGGTGGTCCTGGAGTCCCAGAGAAGGACCCAGGCAGAAATAAAGACCTGGACTCATGACAGAATGGGGGGCATCTGGGCAACCCGGGCAATAGCAGGACTTTCAGGGAGAAGGGAAGGCACTGAAGTCAGAGCAGGTGGGGCAGGTGGCAGGAGGGGTGCCGGGCAGGTGGCTCTGCAGAACCAGAGGAAGAGCTTCAGGAAGAGGGTGACCAGTGGGGACTAAGCACCAAGGGTCTTGGAGGCTGAGAGTCAGAACCAGACTGTTGTTTCAGGAGAGGACAGAATCTCCAAATGCAGAGTGTTGGCAGGGACTGAGGGGTGAAGGAGGAGAGGCTGGAACTGTGGTCCGCCCTCTTAAGAGACGCTTGTCAGTGGGAATAGATGACAGCGTCAGCCCAGCATGCGTGCTGATCTGAGCCAAGAGGCAGCAAATGCCACTCCCGTTCCTTCCAAATCGGAGCCCCCTTCTTCTGAGGTGGGTCCCAGTACTGCTCATCCTTCAAGGCTTAGCCCGGGTGCCCCTTCTGCAGGCGGCTCTGCTGTTGTCTACAGCAGAGAGGTGCCCCTTCAGTTAAGTCTCTGCAGCCCGTGCCTGTCCACGCGGCCTGTGGCTCTTTCATCTCCATGAGGTTGTCCCTTGTGGCTGATTTCCCCTGGCAGCCTGGGGGCTCTGGGGGGACGCAAGCAACTCGGGGTTCTGCCCCTTACCTGGAGGAGTTCTGCAGACTTGGAAGGCATGGATGAATGAGTCAGTGAATGAATGATTGTGCTTGTGAGCTGAAGAGCCAGACCCTGAGGCGGGCAGAAAGCACTGTCCTCCTCCTCCTCAGGTCATGAACCTGCTCCTGGGCCCGAAGTTCCCCTTGTTTCTGGAACCTTAGAATGTCAGAGCTGTTTGCCTTGAAATCTCAGCTTAAATGTTTACAGAACTGAATGGCTTGATTCAAGGAAGTGCTGAAGACAGGAACAGTGCTTATTAATAAATCATAACAGCAATTATTTTCCTTTCAAGCTGCTCTGTGGGCCTTATAAGTAGTATCTGTGTGATTGAGTGGCTGGAGGACACCCCAGGCTGGCTTGGCAGCCTAAGTAGCGTCTGTAGCAAGCGCCTCCCTGGTGAGCTGAGGGAGCAGCCCTGGCCTCTCCTTTCCTCCACCAGAGCCCTGCTTCTGCCAAGTAGAGCTGAATCTGTAAGTCAACTATGCTTCAGTTTTAAAAAAGAGAGTGAGCCAGAGTAGCCCGTGACGTTTGGCAGCCATGTCTTACATCCGTTACCTGCCTGGCATGGTGATGAGAGCCACCTGCGGAACTCGATGAGACATCCTGTCCTTCCCTCCCTTCCCCTTCAGTCTAGAGGGTCAGAAAGGCAACCTCACAGATCATTGCCAGCCATGGAGCTCATGTCCTGGTAGGGGAGGGAAGGACTGTCTAGAAGAGACCAGAAGGAAGGCTCTGTGGAGCTGGATCTTGAGGATCACCATTCCCCGGTGGTTCAATAGGTGAAGAATTTGCCTGCCGACGCGGGAGTTACAGGAGACACAGGTTTGATCCTTGTGTCAGGACAATACCCCGGAAGAAGAAATGGCAACCCATTCCAGTTTTCTTGCCTGGAAACTTGCATGTACAGAGGAGCCCGGCAGGTGCAGTCCATGGGGTCACAAAGAGTCGGACACAGCTGAGCCCAGCACAGCAGTAGCGTGCAGCCAAAGCCAGGGGCTGAGTAGGCAAGGGATGCAAGAAAGGCCTGGGTTAGTGTCCAGCATGGACAGAGGTCGGCTAGGCTTCGGGAGCTGCAGTCACCGGCGTAATGAGAGAGCTCAGTCAGACACACGCACACACGGACCCACAGGCACAGAGCAGCAGGGGTGGGCTGTGCGGACCACGAATACCACCCCAAGTTAGGACCTATGGTCTAAAGATGACAAGTGTGATTACATCTGGACTCAGAAGTGTTCCTCCAGAGTCCAGGTTGGCCTTCCTAGTGACCCCTGCAGCAATATCCTTGACACTCGCCGGAGAGAGAGAAGAGGAGCTCTGCCTGAGACAAGAGTCAGGGAGCTATGGAGGGGCAAGAACTCAGTCCCCGTGGAAGGCACTGCCAACTCTGGCGGAGCGCTGCCCAGTGGTATGTGCAGGGCAGAGGAGCTCACAGGCCCTCCAAGGCTCTGAGGTAGGAGGGCAGCCCCTTTGTCCTGCCAGGGAGCCACCAACCAGTCACTGTGGGCAAGTGCAGCTGAGGTTCTGCTGGCCAGGCCCAGCCACCAAGATGATCTCAGGGAAGCAGCGAGGGAGTTTGCCCGGTGGGGTGGGGGCTTCTGGGCAATGGTGATGCCTCCAGAGGAGAGGTGCCATGCAGAATCCAGGGAGGGAGGCTGCTGGGGCCAGCTGCCTCGGGGCCTGATGACAGGAACCCTGCTAGAAGGTGAGCTCCAGCAGGACCCAGATGGTTGCATTTCTTATTTCAGCGCTTGTTTCTCGATACCTATAACAGCGACTGGCACACAGGAGATACTGTATAAATATTCATTGCTGAATTGACGAGTGAGTCATTGAACACATGGAAAGATGGACAGATGGATGGATGGATGAATGAGCAAGCCTGGGGAAATGGAGAGTCTGGGGTCCCACGGACACAGCAGAAACTAACCAGGAAGCAGGCTGTGCGTGCCCCAGGGTGGATGACCTTTGGCTACAGTGTTAAGGGGCTCCAGCCCTTGCCCCTTTCAACCTGAGGAGGAGGCAGGCCAAGCATGGTCACGGGCTGCTGGCTGAAGCTGCCATAGCAGTGGTTACCGGGCGGCTGGGATGCCAGGGTGGGGCAAGGACTGAGCAAGGCCTGCCCTCCTGTGCTCACTGTGCGTGTGCTTGACTTCCAGCCCGCTCCAAGAGCCTGGTGATGGGGGAGCAGAGCCGGAGCCCCGGGCGGCCGCCCTGCCCCCGCAGGCTGGGCCCCGTGCTGAAGGCGGGCTGGCTGAAGAAGCAGAGAAGCATCATGAAGGGCTGGCAGCAGCGCTGGTTCGTGCTGCGCGGGGATCAGCTCTTCTACTACAAGGACAAAGATGAGACCAAGCCCCAGGTGAGAAGCACGCTTCCTGTGTCCAGTGGGCATCATGGTGGCGCTCCAGGGGGCGTGGCTAACTGTCTCCAGGAGAGGAGCGAAGGCAGAGAGAGACCCTCCCCACAGCACCTCCACCCTTCAGGCACCAAGCCCGTGACTCCGCTCAGCATGACACTGCACTGGGCTCTCCAAAGTGAGATTTATCCTCAGCTCCCACATTCCTGGGATCACACCTGGTTTTACCGACACATCTATAGCTTCAGTCTTTGAAATGTTTCCTTCTAACGTTGATAGGGAGCATGTCCGCATGGCTTTTAAAAAAAAAAACAACCACCCAAAGGGTAGTCCAGTGGTTAAGACTCTGTGCTTCCAAAGCAGGGGCCAAGGGTTCAATCCCTGGTCTGGGAACTAAGATCCCACATGTCCTGTGGCATGGCCAGGAAAAAAAAATTCTTCTTCACGTCCTTTTCAACCTCCCAGTGCTTCCATGGAGGACACACAGATCCCTCTTCTCCCACTGGGCAGGGAACAGGCGCCCAGGTGAACCTAATGTCACGCTGGAGCCTGGCTCATTCTGAAAGCCCTGTGCCACAGGCCTCTGTCCCTCTGATGGCCTCTGTTTCACCAGCGCTTTAAGCTCCCCCCTTGGTGCTTACCACGTCCGCCTTTCCACTCCGTTGCACTAAGTTCAGTCGCTCGGAGCAGCCCCTGGCCTGATCCACGCTGGCGTGCCCTGCTCTCAGCGGTGCCATGCAGACGTCATAACCAGGCACTCTGCCTGTTGCTGGCCAAGGTGGCTGGGCTCGTGGCGCTCAGGCAAGTTGACCCTCGTTATGGATCCAACAGAGAAAGAAAGTCTGGGAGCTGCCCTTGTTTCTCTTGAGGAAAGTGGGGAAGAACTTGAAGGACTTCTCCCAAAGAAAGGCTGCACCTAGTCATTGATCCAAATTGGAAAGTAAAGCGAGATCACCTTTTTTGGGGTCAGGGATCACAGAATTTGGGAGGTGGGGAAAGGGCTCAGTGACGGGCAAGACGGGAGGAGGTGCCCGGGCATAGTGCAGGGTCGCGTTGACATCACAGCGAGAAAATGACCCTCTTTTCTCGGAAAAGTCACTCCTCTTCCAGATTTTCTGAGTGTGAAGAAGGAATTGTCATGTCTTTAACACTTCCCCAGTACTTGGGATCCTCCCTTAAAAACTGGGGGCTCTGAGAATAGACATGGATATGGAGAGAGGGGAGGAGAGGGTGAGATGTATGGAGAGAGTAACATGGAAACTTACATTACCATATGGAAAATAGATAGCCAATAGGAATTTGCTATGTGGCTCAGGAAACTCAAACGGGCTCTGAATCAACCTGGAGGGGTGGGGTGGGGAGGGAGATGGGAGGGAGGTTCAAAGGGAAGGGACATATGTATACCTATGGCTGATTCATGTTGAGGTTTGACAGAAAACGACAAAATTCTGTAAAGCAATTACCCTTCAATTAAAAACAAATAAATAATTTAAAAAAAAAATAGGGCTCTGAGGGTGGGAAGGAACAGCCCTCATCTCAGAGACCTCAGTCACAATAGTCACCAGCTGCAAGTTAGTAACTTTCTGTCTTCACTATATTTATTCTAGTGGTTAACTCGTGTTTATGGAAAGTCATACTGATTTCCGTTCGTGAGAGTCCTTGCATGCTTTCCTTTCTAAACTATATCTAAGTTAAAAACAATAAGCCTTGTGCAGCAATGGGAGTGTACTTAATGCTGCTAAACTGTACGGTTAAAAATTGTTAAAATGGTAAATTATATGTTATGTGCATATACGTGCACACACGCAAAAAAATGAGACTTATTTAAAGAAAACTTTTAAATCATTAACAGTAGAGATGAGAGTACGGATGACAACATTCATGAAGGTGGATCTAAGCTAAAGTTTAGGGAACTCTGATCTTGTTCAGCCTCCCAGGCTTTATAAGGAAGGAAAGAGAGGTGGAATGGATCAAACAGAACTCTGAATTTGATCTGAATTAGGTCAGGCGTGCTAGCTGAATAACTTGAAACAAGTCACTTACTTTTTTGTTTGTTTCATTTTATCATTGCTAAAACTGAGACATTACTACCTACCTCAGAGATACACCAAGGATTAGATTGTATAACATACGCACAGCTGAGCACAGATCTTAGCACATGGGATACTTAAGTCTGAGCACCCCTATATACCCTCAGCCCTGCCTTTGCCTTGCTCCCTGCCTCCCCAGCTCTGCCACTCAGCTACTCCCCAGATCGGGAACCGCACCTCTGGCTCGCCCGCCCTTTTCCTTCTGGTCTCTGCTTTTGTGGTGAAGACCAGCCTCCTTTAATAGCTTCTCGACTCTCCTGGCTGTCCTGTTAGTGACACGTGCTTCTGATGATGCTGGCCACAAGTCGCCAGGGCCCCTAGCATGTCAGAGTCCTGCTTGTGGTCCCCACCGTCACCCCCCTCCTGGCTCAGCCCACAGCACCATCTCCTGGGAGAAATGCACCATGATTCTGGGTGGACTCTGGACTAAAGTGACATGCTGAGGTCACCCAGGCTACGTGTGGACCCCTGCCCCAGGCTTTCCCACATGTTCCGCACCATGAGCCTGAGGTGGCCCTTGCCCATCACTTCAGCTCCATAATGAACCTCCACCCCCCAGCTTTCCCAACCTGGACAGTCTTCTCCCTCACCTGTCCCCTTTTCCAGAAGTCAGCGGCTTCTGGTGGAAACAGTTAATAGAATGGAAGCATTGACATCCCAGTCACCAGCCTGGACACAGAAGGAGCCCTGCGGTGCCACCCAAACTAAGCCAGGGCAGCTGTCACCAGGGAGCCATTGGGTCCCCGAAGGGTGCCAGCATCTCCCACCTGATGCCAGGGCGATGCCTGCGGCTCCTCTTTTGTACTCTCCGGGGTCTCAGTGACCCTGCCAGTCCCTCATGGGGGATTATTCTTTTCCAGAATCTCCCCTCCCCAACAAAGCCTGACTGTTCTAGCAGCCCCATTGCTCAGGTTCCCAATCTCGAGGAGACTCTCAGTCAAATTTGACTCACTTAGCTTTATAGTATGATCTCAAACCTGCATGCCTTCTGGGCAAACCGCCCACAGGTTTCCTTTTAATTGCATGAACTACATGTAATGGACTAATTTTCAGTATCTGGTTCCTGGAAAATGGGCCCTGCTCCCTGTCTACAGTGACAGGAGTGCCCAGGAGTGAGCCCCTCCTAACAGATGGCCTGTGGTCTGTCCAGCAGATACAACTGTCGGGGGGGTGTCCAGCGACCCTTGATGCTGCACATGCGCGTGATAAGGATCACTCCCAGCCCACATTCTTGTTCTCTCTCCAGAGCCCTCTCCCTTCCACTCTGCCCTTCTCACTGGCAGGAAGGTCAGCAGGGAACATAGAGCGCAGAGATGGGGAAAATTCAAGACGGCCGAAGAACTGGCTCAGATGGGAACTCAGATGGGAAAAGTAGGCTAAGGGGCTTTAAAGCTGAACCTGAAAGTGTGGCCCTGTCCTCCAGCTTCCCAAACACTTTTCCACAATAGTTTCCAGCAGACAGACCCCACAGTTTTACTAGTAGAAGATTCCAGGTCTTTTCCTGTTAAATGGGTTTAGCTCCTGCGGAATGTTTCTTGCACCATGAAAACTCCTGCCACATTCTTTATTGATCAGCCCAGTCCATTTCCACTGTTTGAAGATTCACTTAAATTTAGTTATACCCCTTCTTCACTGTGGGCTTCTTGGCTTCCAGTAGAGATGGAATAGAATAGGAATGGAAAGTATAACTTACAAAACATAAGATGGAAAAAATGTAGCAATGTTAAATGCAATCAGTTCAACAAATGGGCAGAGAATGGAGGGGGCCAGGAAACAAGAGAAAAGGTATAGAAAACAAAAAGTAAGTAAGATAGCAAGGAATAGGAACAACTATTTCAGTTGTCATAATAAATACGAATGGGTCAGATTCATCTGTCTCTTAAAAGACAGAAAGTAGATGTCTGGTTTAAAAAAGAGAGAAAGTAATAAAATAATAAAGATTGCAAAACAAAACCGTGAGGGGAAAAGGTATGCCAGCAAAAAGAAAGCAGATTTAGGAACATCAGAATCAAGTAGAATTCAAGGTGATGGGGGGAAGAAAGGAACAAGGAGAAATATTTCAGTATAACATAAATAAAAACCTTCCTAGAGAATAGATCAGCTGTGAACTTTCATGCTCCTAGTGACATAGCTTTGAAGGACACATAAACAAAGAAAAGAATTCTCATTGTTCTCCATTTTTTTTAAGAAAAATGAGATTATAGAGACTTACAATAGTGCAAAAGAAAAACAAGTCTTAGAAATTAAGAACAAAGTGGCAGTGAGTGAGGGCATGTATGCAAGAGAGAGAAGTCAGCACACACACTTATGTTAATAGAAAATCAAAGCTTGAGTTCAAGCTTCTAGTCAAGGATGACAGACTTTAGAACCCCAGAGTTCCAGTCTAGAGCACTAAAGGCTCGTGAAGGTGTGGACGCACCTGGATGGAGACGGCAGAGGAGGGCCGGCCGCTAGTGGGTGCTAGACTACAGCTGGGCAGGAGGTGGCTGCTTCAGCAGACCCTAGTGCACTCAATTCCAAGCCAGCACTACAGAGAGCACAAAATTGCATCTGGTTTGCAATGTCTGGTTGTTGGGGGTACACTGGCAAGACCAATTATCTCTGAAAATGAGGGCAAAAGAAGAGCTCCATACGGGACTGATTGAAAGTCATTTTAAAAAGCAGTTAGGTCCCAGATCTCCCGAACCACCTGGTGCAAAGCCGTGACTGCCCTCTTCACTGCGGTATAACTGGGAAGGAAACTGAGGACGCCGGCCTTATCACTGAGGTGGGGAAGGTACCAGTCCGCAGCAGGAGGCTTAGATGGAGGCGGACATGCAGACCAGTTGCTTAGCTCTTCCAGTCTTCATCCCACACTTGGCTGCCAGATCCCAGCAGTCAGGAATATCCCTCAGGAAGGAAATGAAGAATTTTCACTGGAAAATCTGATAGGCCAAGAAGAAAACCACAAAACATATTGACAGTAGGGGTCCCCCATGACACAGCCCAGGCAGATCTCTCTCCTCTCTCTCTCTCTCTCTCTCCTCTCTCTTTCTCTCTTCTCTCTCTCTTTCACTCTCTCTTTCTCTCTCTCTCTTTCTCTCTCTCTCCTCTCTCTCTCTCTCTTTTTCTCTCTCTCCCTCCTCTCTCTCTTCTCTCTCTCTCTTTCTCTCTCTCTTTCTCTCTCTCTCTTCTCTCTCTTTCTCTCTCTCTTTCTCTTTCT